>JASAUF010000633.1:5907500-6507500 GCA_030180095.1 Magnolia changhungtana
ACTCAAACTACACCCAAACATACCCAGGGAAGTGTATGTCCTCGAGTTCTTACTTTAATGGCAGACAATGTGGATGGAATGTGTCCAAAAAATCCCTAGGATTGGACAGTCCAATCGGTCACATCTTGAGCCATATTTCAGTTGAATGTGAACCATTTATGTACTTCTTCTAAACCTTTTATTTGCATGCCACTAATTTAAGCGTTAGGATTTATCTACGGAGGAAGGTATTCGTGGTGGGCCCATCATACCAACGGTCTGGATCACTGGTTCATGGACCCCACCTGTCCAAACTGAAAACATGAGCGTGCATCTCATTAGGTCGAACCGAGGATCACATACTTCCTCAATTATCCATTTATCCTTCCGGTTTGAAGTTAAACAAACAAGTCTCACACGCGCACAGTATACATGTGTGAAAGATTCAGCGCACGCACTCCCACATAAGATGACACGAATAAAGAAAGACGAACTATATTCTGCCAGCCTACAACGGTTCTATGGGCATGCCCAGAAAATGGCACACGTGCCATACAGGTAACTCGAATCAAACCGTTCAAATGGGGGACCCACTTTAGATGCGAAGTATAGTAAAGATTCGACTAAAATACTCCTTTAAATGGTCCAGTGGTAGGCATCAAATGGACGGTTAATATGAAAAATATTCAACGATCCTAATCTGACAAACAAATCTACAATTTAGAATGGCCCAATCAATCCAACTCTCGGATTATGACCTCTCCATAGTGGGCCCCACTATTTGAGTGGTTGGATTTGAGTTTCATTGACGTCACATGTTCAAATCCAAAGGCCATGAGCATGAATTACCCCCAGTATCCAATAAATCCGCAAAAATGCAAACATATCAATTCATTCAACATGCATGGAAGAGCATCTGATCCCACCATTCTAATTCATGCATGCATGCATGCACGAATCATTCATGAATTTGCATGCATGCATGCATGCCATGCAAGCATCACGTACCTTTCTGGCTCTCGCTTTCAAAGGCCTTATCCAAGTTGAAACCATGGAACTCGTCTGAGAAGAAAAGCAGGTCTAGCATGAAAAAAAGAGCATGTTGCGAAAGCCAAGGACGATTGCCTATGATCCACATGAACGGTTCAGATATCATAACATCATATCTCAATTTGGGTGCGTTTGGAAGCCCCCCAAATCGCGATTTCCCAACTCCAAATTCGATACCCAAGTCAAATCCAACTTGTCTAAATTGGGTTTGGATGAGTAAAATGCAGAAAAATGGAAGCCCACTTAATCAAGTTCCATTTTCTGCAACACTACAAATGAAAACCGCAGTTCTGCAGGATTGAAAATCTCACCAAATACTATTTGGGGTACGTCCAAACGCGCCCAAAAACAGCTGAGAGGACATAGGCAAGTCATCCTTGGCTTACACAGGGAGACTCTTATCTTCATGTAAGACCTCTCTTCCTCACACCACATATTGCACTGCGAATGACCCATGATCGATCAGTTCGTCGGCTTTTATTTATAGCCATCCCACAAAGGACATGGGATCGGGCCCACCACAAAGATCGGATGGTTTGGCAATTTGCAATCACGAACTTTTTCAATCCTATGGTGCAGATAGGGAATATATTCTCATTTTACATGATGTCTATGTTGATGATGGCCATCACCATCATGGCCCAACAACAGCGAAGATTAATGATCTGAACCATCCATCTAGTAGGCTCTAGCACTTGTTTGGCTAGCCTTGCATTGAATAATCATGATGACTTTCTGAATGTGAACTGTTTAAATCAAAATTCCATGTTTACCTATTAAATTTGATGCTAGGATCATCCATTCTGTGCGAATTTTGGATTGTTTTATATCCATTGTAGTGCCTGAAAGATGGATGGTTCTGATCATCTGATCATCTCCTCATCTAGGCCTCAGGAGATGATGGACCATGGATGAGCATGCAATCCGGGAGAACGAACAGCAAGTTGTATTGAACAAGTGGCATCTGACCTTTGACCTCCTTCGAATGGCCAATCAAGCTTTGACCATTCTTCAAGAAGAAGATGCAACAAAGTCTCCTAGTAAATCTGACTTGGGCTTGCATTTCCAACCATCTGGTAAATGGTTGTGACTTCCATATCATATATCGTGTGCATGTACGTTGATCCAAACCGTCCAAATCATGGACCTGGTCATGGATAGTTTAAAACCCAAATATTACACTGATTGGACGATCTAACAATCAGATATGGGTGTTGATTTTCGTCCATTGGTTATTTTTAACTAAATTGTCCCTTCGATGGCACCATTTTGACAACAAAGGAGTATGCAATCTGTGTAGTTCTCCAGACATACTCTATCCAAAACATGGCCCATGATTTGAATGGTCTAGATTAATGAATGTGGATCAGTCACCACCATAGTAATTAACCTAAACTATCTGACTCTGAACTACTGTTGAAAATGCCGGATTGAGAAGAATTTATGGTCTCATTATTCCAATGCCAACATCATCTCATCTAACATGGTCCACACAAATAATGTCAATGCTCTTTGCCACAAACAAAGCTATCGTCCATCCAATTGTGTTTGACTTCTGTTTCACTCACATGGCCCATTGCAATTTCAAAAATTCTAGAGTCTTGATGTTTAATGTGGCCCATGGTTCGGAAATCCAAATCCGTTCATCTGATGGACCCCATCATGGCTGGTGGATTCACCAAAAAATTCTCCCAGATTAGAGGTTCCTGGCCATTTGATCTCTGCACTACAAAATAAACTTAAGAGGAAGCTACAGCAACAGTCAGGAAAGGTATCAAAGATTGGATGGCTAGGATCTTCAAAATCTGGAAAATTTTGACTTATCACCCATCTGTAGTGGTCCGCACAAGTTAAATGGTCCAGATCAACGAACCACAGCCCAAACTGCTCAGGACTTGGCACACCGGCTTACTGTTCACGTTTCCGTGCATGGGATTCTATTAATTATTTTTGAGAAAAAGACACTAAAATTCAATCTTACGTAATATTCCATGCTTCTTGATTAAAAAAGGCAATCTTTGAAAGTGATAAACATGACTGGCAGGTGTCATTTGATGCGCTATCTGATTGAATTTCAATAGCGGTTAATCTTACTAAACAGAAATAACCATCTAGCTTAGAAGTCGATGTAATTGAAAATTTGAATTCGAGAGACTATCTCTTCTCTATCTTCTATATCTTACTACATATCTTATACTCTATCTTCTTTCTATCGTATATATCTTTCGGTCTTTCAAATGAACCTTCTTTTAATAAGGGTATCATATTTTGTATGTAATTCAGATATTAATAATTAAAAAAAGCACCTTGCTACCACCAGGAAAGGGAGAGAGAGTGAGAGTATTTTGATGAGCTTAAATTCAGTAAGTTTATTATCATTCTTTCATTATTTTTTAGTGCAGTTAATGTAATTTGACTTGATATATGCAATGAATGGTGTGGATTGGCAACATGTTAATTACATTGATTTGTGGTTAAATACGATGTAACGATTATAGATATCTAAAATTTCATATGAAGTTTCTTGTCATAGAGATTGATTGGAGTGTATCCGGTCAAATCATATTAGATCTGTACGGATTATACAATTCCTAAGTTCAAAATACACAAGGGCCCTAACTTCTAGATCAATTTGATCATCGGATAAGCCACACTATTCATATCCGTGAGTGTTAAAGCTCAAATTTCTGTGCAAGTGTTGATATCACTTGGCGTAGAATGTCGAGATGGGCTATCAGTGTATATGTGGTTAGATCCACACCATTTATCCAAAGTGTAGAGGTAAAATATACCAAGACCTCAAGAATTTGGATAATTCAATCATCCGGTGTGCCACCCCAATCAATCATTGCCATTCAATTTCATAATCTTAAAAGAAAAAGAAAATATAAATTTTGATAATTGAATTTAATGAACATATTATATATGAAAATTTTAATTATTTGGTTATTTAAGGTTTGGACACGTAGGATCTTAATTAAAGGTGGGCCCCACCGTATAATATATATAAATAGATGAATAACATGGATATAATTGATAAATTTTCTGAATTCAAACTAGCCTTTTTTTTTTTTTTACACACGCACACACACCCCACACACTCACGCTACTGGAATTTCACCACCTATGGGTACTCGAACCCTTGACCGAGTGTTGAAACTCCTGAGAGTCTACCACCCGAGCAAGAGCAAGGACCCTAATTACATTGTAGATTCTACATTACTAGACTCATATGAGTAATCCTAACGTGTCTCATGTATATTGGAATTAAAATAAATTGTTTGTGATGATTTGATTGATTGATGTACTGATTGGAGTATTTTGTTATGATGTTGTTAATTTGATTATTATGAATGTATGATATGGTAAATCACATGTTAATCTGTATCAAATTATATGAATTATGATAATTGTATGTTAAATTCACATATCAAAGTTCTAATCAGAACAAGTAACTATGACAATTATAAAAATGATGCATTCATATATCATCCATCATACAAACACATTGCATTGTTGATCGGGGGATCCTCCCTTAAAGAAATGTCAATCCAGGTAGAGCATTACCAGATGCGGGCTAGACCTAAGCCTACCGAAAGTGGAAGACTACCCAACAGGTGGATGCTGGTTAACAATCTCCAACCCAAGTAGATGGACTCATCCCATCTAATGCATTCATACACTATTTACATTCATATCATTGTGCATACTTTATTTCTATTATATATTAACTTCGATAAGCATGAACCATGCTGGGTTTTCTTACAAAGCCTGACAGCTTACATTTTTATTAATGAAAAAACCATACAAATGAGTAATTAGTTAATAAGTTGGCGCATAAATAAGAACTTGTGGCTGAACTGATCTACGATACATGCGAGACGTGGTCATATCTATCAGAAGAGAAATTGATCGCATTTGAATCGTTGCTAATTATTTAATTAGAAATTTAATTCTTAGGATAGTATAATAATTCGTATATAGTAAATGATGATATTAATTATAAGATTTTAAGCATTTGATCGATTTTATTTAATTAAATTGTTTTAGGTCTATAGCAAGTATTCATTGGTAAGTTGTATTAACTGATGAATGATACTTAATTTATACTGATTGAATATTTATAGATGTTGAGAATAGACGGATGTTAATGCTTAAGTCATTTTATGTGAATGAACATATTTAGAATGTAAAAATGAATAGTCCTTTCGTATAATGAAATGAGGATGCGTAAAGGAGAAACTTTCTGAGTACACACTCTATACTTGGATTTTGTGTCGTCCAAATTAAAGTTACGTTACTTTAAAGTGGGACTTGAGATGGATGCAAAAGGACTTTTTGAAGACTCGGAAACTCCATTTTTGTTTGTGCCACGCTGAGATCCTTTAGCATATTTTTCTCCTGGGATACATTAACAAAGTTGAAAGTTGTGGAAAACTATAAATTGGGGTCCCTAGTGGCTAATAATATGATTCCAAGACTTCCTAAAGGTATTTAAAGGGTTTAGGGTTATCAAAGGGTGTATGAACATGTGGTGAGATTCGAGGTTGTTCAATGGTGGTCCAAACACAGTCTTTTCTTTGTAATGATGCTTTCATATGGTGGTGATCGGATTAGGTCACTTTGTACCTTGTGTATAAAGTTTTTTCATCCAGGGTTTTTCACGTTCGGAAACTGTAATGATTATTTTTTTTTGTGTGTGTGCTTTGTGTCATTGGATTGTTATCCTAGATATAGATCTTATGGTGTGATTTTCGCATGTCAAAAATTCCAACAAGTCAGATCTTATCGAGTAATCGGTTGGGACTGGAAAGACAGATATAGAATATAGACGAGGATTAGTAATAATGGCGGCATATATTTTAGGTGAGGTATGAGATTGAGAAGTACTCCAGAGAAAAATAATTTTGAGTTATGGAAGATCAAGATGATGAGTTCCTTAATCAAACAAGGAGAAGATGGTGTCTTGAGGAGCGGAAGTCCAGCTATGTTTAGATGGTGATTGGAATACTCTTGATAAGAATTTTATTATCGATCCGTTTATGTCTCACGGATGAGGTTCTCTACAACGTCATGAGGGAGAAAAAAAAACCTTCTTTCTAGAGAGAGAGAGAGAGTTATGGGCGATAGTTAGAGGATCCTCTTACATGTGAAGAAATAGATTTCGTGCACATAAAAATAAAACTCTCACACTTGAGAGAGACAGTGTATAACTTCAAGATGGCCTTTTAGAGGGTGGAATCTGGAGGCTCACATCAAACAACTTTAATAAATTGGTTTCTCAAAGTCCTCTCATTTTCTTTTGGATATGGAAGAAGTGATGAAAGATGAAACAACAATACATTTGTATGTTCTTTTTGTGTCTTCCTCCGGGCGTCATAAGTCATGCACATTGAAAGGACACGTTTTTTAACTTGTCACCTGACGACATGAATAAAACCACCTTATGTGTGTCGTGCGCCACACTTCTTTGTTATCTGTGCCCTTCAATGGGAACATGAGGCAACATTTGTGGCATTTTCTTCTCCACCATTGATGTCAACATGGGGACATCTTCGATGCAGCTTAAAATTGCCTATTTACAACTAGCTCCACACCATGGAGAGGAATTGAACCATCAACAAGGTAAATTGTGGTTCTTCGCACGTGTTCTAGATCCAAATCCAAGGCAATGGCAAAAGAAAGGTAAAGCAAGACCTTGGAATTGTGGGAAGGAAGGACATGTGAAGAGGGATTGTGAAAATCCTAAATCTAAGAGGAAAGATTCAGTATGGAGGCTTCATGCTAGGGGATGGTGGACACCTGCCACGTCGGATGAATCGAGTGGATGTGATGGTGATGTTTTGTGAGTATCTTCACTCGAGATGGTCATGACGATAATCGTAAGGGCAGTGGATGCACCACGACACCAAGAGCATCTTTTCACATGACTCCTCATCGAGTTGGTTCACGCCATGAAGGAGTGCGATGGTGGACAGTGTTTATGGGCACAATGGCTATCTCTGCAGAATAATGTTATGGTTGTTGGTATGCATGCACATCCACACAAGGGATGTTTGATGGGGTGGAGCGTACCTTGGAGATGTGAGGCATGTTCCTGATTTAAAGCGAACGTTTGATTTCTCTTGGTGTACTTGAGGTAAAAGGATGCAGAGTCACACATGTATTGATGGTGTTCTTAAAGTATCTAGGGGGCATAGGTAATCGAGCATAAATGAAAGCGCAACGACTCGATCATGTTTACGGGTTGATTGGGAGCACTTGAAAAGGTGGAGCTACAAACGGTGGATGAAGCGGATTCCACCCATTTGCACGTGTGTGGCATGATGGGCATGGCCACATGAGCGGGCAAGGGAGAAGGTTGAGACGTGCGGACAGGGATACAGAGCAGGTGGAGCAGCCACCTGTGTGAAGAATCATACGGCATGATCGCATGATATCGGCGTGGTACATGGGTCGACTCTAATATCGCAGAGGACTCATCTTCTATTCGATGGCTCTTCGACTGAGTGAGCCTGGTCGAGAAGTGGAAGGTGACTATGGGCGAAGTGATGGATTCGTTGTGCCACGACTCGACTCCTTCATATGAAAGTGGGTGGAGCTTCCAGGGCTCATGACCGATGAGCGGTTGGATGCGGGTGGACCTTCGGGAGGATACGGTATAGATACGGGGCGAGGTTAGTAGCGAGGGTTATTCTCGAGAAAAGAGATCGGCTTCATGTAAATATATCGTCCGACCTTCACAGATACGATCCGGTGCTATCGTATCTCTACGTGTATCTATCGATCCGTGATTAAACCACGGCGTGATTGGCCAATGTGATCTTGAGTTATGATGTGATGCGTAAAGAAATAAGAGAAGAGGTCGAAGCTACACGGTTGAAGATTGAAGACATGGTGGAGATTGTTGCGAGATGTTTTAAATCCGAGTCTTGAACATGAACCTCGATCGGGATACGAAAGGAGTTTCATATCTCGGATTTTGTGTTGTAAGTCCTTTCATAGCATGTCACCAACCTGGGATGCGAAAGGAGTTTCCAATGCTCTTTGACAGATTTTGCTATACGGCGTGTACATCCATTTAAACTTCCTACGGGATATGAAAGGAAGTTGTCCAAAACTATAAATTGGGGTCCCAGGGCTATTCTAATATGAAAGACCATCTAAGGAGTAAGGTATTCATATTGAAGGGTTCTCAGGGTTATCAAAAGAGGTGTATCAGGGTGAGATTCGAGGTTGTTTGGCCGGGCCCAAGTCTTTCAAATCGGGTAAGTCTTTTCTCTTTGTAATTGATGCTTTCATGTGAACATGTCATCTGTAAATTTGTGCCATGATTTTGAGAACTTGCACGTGAACACACACGTGGTCCGAAGGTTTTCACGTTAAATCGAATGTGTCTCTTTCATGGAGCTTTTGTGTGTGCTTGACTTTGGTGCCATTGGATTGTTATCTTAGATCTAGATCTGTGTGATTCCGCATGTCAAAAATCCCAACATGAACATATTTGGAATGTAAAAATGAATATTACCTTTGACTCTATATAATCGTATAATGGAATGAGTTAAGTACATAATGTACAAGTTATGACTCGAAACTCGAGTCCAACAGTGCACACACTATATATACTTGAATTTCGAAGCATGATAGCTTGTCCAAATTAATTACAGTTACATTACTTATAAAGTGGGACTTGAGATGGCTTTAAATGCAATTTGAAGACTACTTCTTTGTGAAAACTGGGAAACTCTCCATTTAGGACATGTTTGGGTGCCACTGAGATTGAGTTTTAGCATATTTTTCTCCTGAGAAGCATTAACAATGCCAGTTGGAAGCATACTAGGGGTGGAATTTAAGCTTTAGATTGTGGCCCACTCAAGTGTGCAATAAACCTGAAATTTCAACAAGATGCGTGTTTTTGTGATGCCAAGTTTAATGAATGGTTTAGATTTTAGAACACATGGCACACATGAACATGTGTGTGCAAGAGGTTCAATCCTTGCCTAGGTGACATTAATAAGAAATGAACAAAACACACCCTTATTCAAATTAGACTTTAACCAATGACTGCTCATCCACCGTGGAAATGGCATACATGTATGCCAACTGATGCAGTCAACATGGGGAGCGGATTAGGTGTAGCCCTTAATGTAGGGCCTACCTTGATGTATAAATTCTATATCCACACCATCCATCCATTTTTCTGGATCATTTTAGAGCATAAGCCCAAAAATAAAGCAGATCCAATTCTCAGGTGGACCATACTATAGGAAACAGTAATGATTGACCATTAATGGGCCACAAAAGTTTTGGGTCAAGCTGATATTTGTTTTATCCCTTTATGCAGGTTTATGTGGCCTCATCAACAGGTTGGATGGAAAATAAACATCACGGAAACCTGATGGTGGGCCATAGGAAGTTTTTTTATGGTAGGGCATTTAATGACCATTGTTTCCTATAGCATGGTCCACCTGAGATTCAGATCTTATTCATTTTTTGGGATCATGTCCTAAAATGATCTGGAAAACAGATATAGAATATAGACATCAAGGTGGGCCCCATATTAAGGGCCGCACCATATATTTTAGGTGAGGTTGGGGCTGCACCTAATCTGCTCCAGTCAGCATCTGGGTCCAGTTCCCTCCATTGATTTCAGCATGGCCAGTGATTGAATTGACAAAGGGCCCAAAATTAAGCTTGAGGAATGAGCATTAAGTTTATTGGATTGATTAGTGGCCTCTTTTCATGAATTTGGAAGCAGAATTGTTAGTTCTGATCGATCCATCCTCGTGTGTGAGCCACAAGTACTTAAGCCATGTGATTTATTTATTTTTATATATGTGTCTGAGTGTAAATAAGACCGTTAAAAAAAAAAAAAAAAACTTCTTCTTTCTGAGAGAGAGAGAGAGAGAGAGAGAGAGAGAGTTGTAGATAACTATATGTAAAGAAATCTTAGAGAAATTTATTTTTCCTCTTACATTAAAAAATACTCAAAAATAGATTTCGTGCACATAAAAATAAAACTCTCATGTTAGGCTTGAGAGAAAGCTTATAATTCCCAAATTATTATATAGGAATTTTTTATTAATAGCCTTTTAATTTTTAATCTCATATTGAAATATTTTCCACACACTGTTGATCATTTTTTTGTCTCTCAGTCCTCTCATTTTCTTTTCATTTTATGCTTATTGTGATTTTGTAGGTTGATTTACACAATTAATATACTCTGATTTTTTATTTTTTTTTACAAGTGCTTTACAAAGAGAAAGAATTATATGTCTTCCCCAACAGAAATCAAGCCGATCCACTCAAGTGGGACACACATGCACATTGAATGTGGACTTTTGGTACGTTTTTAACTTGTCCGCTTCCATGGTGACCCACCTGATGACTGAAAAGTCTCTGACACAGAAGGGTCCACCTTATGTGCAGATCTTATGCGCCACATGCTTGTTGTGCTGTCACGTGTGCCATGTGATCATGCAAGAAACATCACAGGCAACATTTGTGGCATTTTCTTCTCCACCATTGATGTCTGCATGGCCGGGAAACACCTAATCCGCTCCCTTTCTATCCTACAATTCAGCTTAAAATTGGAGCCTATAACCTCAAGTGACTACTGGCTCCACACCATGGCCGATATGAACCATCAGATCTTGTAAATTGTGGACCCCATGTAAGTTGGTCATTGCACGTGTTCCTTGATTCCTTGTGGTGACGTGTAGGCTACACAAGCATTGAAGAAAAGGTGCCCACAAAAAGTAAACTAGAAGCAAGACCTCGGACAAGAACGGTCTTGTCAGGAGTACCCATAGTATAAGTTAGAGGAATGGTACTTCACCCAGTAATAGGGGTAAGATTCTCATATGCTAACTTAATAAAACCTAAAGTAGAACTGGTAGTAAATGAGGAGAAAATGTGAGACATACCAATCATATGGTCAGTGGCCCCCTATGTCAATGACTCAGGGCTGGGAAAAGGGAGTAATGGTGGATGTACCCTACACAGTAGAATTGAAAGTAGTTGAGGATTTTGAAATAGATAGACCAACATTCTGAGCAACAAGACTATCATATTCTTCTTGAGAAATTTGAACCATATTAGGAGAGGAATCAGATAGATTCTCCTCAAATTCAATTCTAGAAAAATATGCATCACGGCCACCAAACGAGTGACCTCGTCCACGAGAAAAACCTGAACGCCTTGGAGGTCTGCCATGAAGGATCTAGTAGGTATTAACCATATATATGATTGGTGTGTTTGCAATGAGTGTAAAAATAAAAAATAAAAAATTTGCGACCACAACCACGGACTCCAGAACCACAACCACGATCAGCAGAAGTACGGACATCAACCTATAAGGCAAACTGAGTGATAGATATGGATGGAGTCATAACCTATTTCCTCTTCTCTTCTCTAGCTAGAATAGCATACGCCTGATTCAATGTCATGGACTCAGTATTATGAATAATTTGTTGCCTGAGTGTGTTATATTTATCATTTAGATCGTCTAAAAACTTAAAGATCCGCCGTCACTCCTGCCGTTTCTTAATAATAACCACTCGTGAGTACAATAAGTATCATCCTCATCATGGTAAGCGAGTTCCTCCCATAAACTGCGAAGTTTGACATAATACTTCGTGAGGCTCTTGTCATTTTGTTGGAGAGATGCAATCTCTTTCTCCAACTGGAAGATGCGGGCCATGTTGTGTGTATCGCTGTAGAGTTCGCGGACAGTGTCCCAAATTTCTTTTGTCGTCTTTAAGAAGAGAAGGTCACTCCGGATATTGTCGTCCATGGATTTACATAGCCATGACATGACAATCATATCATTTGATTCCCAATTTGCCTATTTCGGATCTCCATCATCAGAACGAGAAAGGGTCCCAGTGATGTGGTCGATTTTACGCTTGCCGCCAATAAAGATACAGACAACCTGTTGCCATTGTAGAAAGTTGGGACCAGTGAGAGGAGATGATGTGATCTTCAGACTTGGATTCTCAGAGTGTCTGAGATCAACATCAAGAGAAGACGAAGTAGAATTGTTAGAGTCCTTCAATGGAGCCATGTGGAGAAAAAAATGGACAAAGAGTTTAGGAAGAAGAAGTTAAAGAAATTTTTTTTTTCAAGAACCACCATGCATATAAGGGACAGCTAGCCAAACTATAAAAAGCACAAAATAAAAAAAAAGAGGGGTTGTGAAGATAGGTGGTGGTGGGGCGGCTGTGGTAGTGGTGATGAGAGATTGAGAGATTAGGGTTTAGGGAGCGAGGGATCGAAATTTCTCTGGTACCACGTTGATACTTCGAATGAGGAGAGAGAAAAAAAAAGAAAAAGAATTGAGTAATGTCCTCAATCTCTATATTATTTATACTAAAATACAACCATTATCCAATAAAGAAATAAACTAAGACAAGAAATTCTAATGAAGGAGAGATAAGGAGATAAAGATGAGCTACGTGGAGAGACAAGGACGAGCTACGTGGAGAGATAAGGACAAGCTACGTCTCCGATGGATGATGCGTCTTTTGCGATCCCTTGATCGCTTCTCCTTCAATAGAAAGTGGGTCCACCACCCCACAACAATTGTACTAAAATATATACAACACCTGCTTTTACCCAGTTTAAAAAACAACCATATCTAGGCTCAAGATGTTGCATATGTAAAATCTACCCCCCTCTATCTATCAGGTCCCATCCTTGGTGTTAGACTCTAGGACCAAAACCCAATATGGGCCACACCACAAGGAAGTATGGAATGACAACCATAAATTGGTGTAGGGTGACCCGGTGTTGCAAGCAAAAGCAATCCTCTGGCATCATATGTAATATTTTCTGCACTTCCATTTCCAATGAGATTTGCTAGCATACATCTGAGCTGGCCGGCCTTTTTTTTTTTTTTTTGATTGATTTAGGGTACTGAACCTTGAAATTTGAAACAAGGAGTCTACCACGGGTAAGATGGTGACCCCAACACCCACCAGCTAGCTGATGTCAAAGCTGTGTGGGTCCCACCATGATGTATATGTTTTATGTTGTCCATCCATTTTCAGCTCATTTTAGAGTATGAGCCCAAAAATGAGTCAAATCCAAATTTCAAGTGGGCCACGCCATGGGAAAACAGTGTTGATTGAATACTCATCATTAAAAACTCCCTAGGGCCCACTGTAATGTTTATTTGTCATCCAACCTATTGATAAGGCCACACAGACCTTGATGAAGAGAAAACTCAAATATCAACTTTATCCAAAACTTCTGTAGCCCTAAAAAAGTTCCAAACAACAGGTGTTCAATCCCCACTATTCCATGTGGGGTGGTCCACCAAAGATTTGTATCCGACTAATTTTTTCGATTATGCCCTAAAATAAGCAGGCAAAATGGATGGACTGAGTGGATATATAAAACATACACATCATGATGGGGCCTACAAAGCTTTGCACCAGCTAGCTGGATGGTGTTGGGGTCAGCTAGCCAAACCACCTCTTGGGAATGATACAATTTGATAGATAGGATGGTTCTATTTTAGATGGAGGCAAGCTGAAATAACTTTTAGAATGGTATTTCAACTCTTTGATCATTTGACATTTTATCTTTGAACGTAGATGGTCTCTTTAACCTTTAAATACTCAAAGGGTCAAATATTCCAATTAGAGCTCTTTTACTCCATCATGAAGAAGTTTGTTATATAAACGGTTTGGTTCATTGGAACATCCCAATCTCTCATCTAAAGTCCAGGCATATATTAACCCACTGCACTACATGGGGATGTGTTAGTAACTTGCATTTGATGCTCATGTATCTCACAAACCGTTGAAGACTATAATCCAATTTATGAACACAAAATCCCTCTAATCCATGTTCCTGATCCTTCCATCAATAGCCATCCATGATGTCACCCATCAATTAGAGAAGGGAAAAGGGGAGGAAAGAGAAGAAAGAGGAGGATAGGGGTGGCCCAAAAATGAGAGAGAGATGGTTGGGCCGATGGAAACCAAGGGGGAGGAAGAGGAAAAGGTAGAGTTTTCTTAGGCTCTGATACCATATTTTTGTGTTAATTAGGGTTTTGATTGAGATAAATATAGTTCTCCCCAAACCTTTTATTTACGGAAGAAGAGAGGCAGAAATGGACTTATACAAGTACACCAAACAGTCCTAATTAATGAGCCTATGCCTACGCTCTAATAATAGATCAGTTCAAGGAGATGGTATGATTTTCTTTATTTGTATAAACTTGATAAAGTATCAAATCAAAACTACCAACTCGCAAGTTGAGTTCTCCAAGTCAACTGATCAGCTCAACTTGCCAAAACTTCAAATAAGTGAATTAGTTTTGAGTTTTTAAACATTATTTGTATGTCTCTAACATCCATTGATATTAGAAGTACACATCCATTGATATTAGAAGTACCTTGAGCATGTGAATGACTGCACTTGAGTAGGGCCCCAAACATCAATGAGCATGGTGACTAGCTCTTGAATTTACTCTTGTTGGATTTGTAGAGCCTGATCATTAGAGATGTACTAGTCATCCAGCCAGCATTATTGTGTGTGTGTGTGTGTGTGAGAGAGAGAGAGAGAGAGAGAGAGAGAGAGAGAGTTGTCATTGTATTGAGATCCACTTTTTCATTTTTTGTGCCTCTGAGCATAGTAAATTGGTGGATGTGCAAAAAAGAAATCAGGTAAAATCTTTGTGGTTTGCATTTTTTTTAATTTCTTCTTCTTTTTTTTTTTTCTACTTGTTTTTTATCAATATTGCTTTGCGTGTGGTTGAGAATGGATATCTTCTCTCAACAACTCTCCTTTCTCTGGTTAGATATGATAGGTGTAGCATAGAATGATGAAATAGATCAATCATCCTCTCTTGAAGGCCCAAGATAGTCTGGTCATTTAAGTCCCTATTTTTGTAAAGAAGATGACTTGATTATGTTACCCTAAACATGCCTTGAAAATCTGATGGCTATAAAAGAGAAGGCCTATGCTTGGATGATTACAAGTATCTAATCAATGCAATCTTTTTATTAGTGATCCACAAATTAGAAAAGGCTAAACCTATGTGGCCATGCCAATTGATGATTGGACTGTCCACACCAGCATGGAGATGCACTAAATGCTTACAGACACCAACATTTATGTGCCGCTTATACCAGTTGAGATTTGAGATGGCATCAATGGTTTTTTTTTCTCTAACACATGCAATATAATGATATGATTCAAATCCAATGAAAAAGCTCATTTGATCACCTCACATTGCCTATGTATTATAGTATATCAATTTTTTTTCGGCCACATGTCACAAGATCTTGGGTTGGATTGTGCAACTTCAAATATTTAAAGGGTACTTATCACTTCTTTTAATTCAGCTATTAGAAGGGGAAGACAAAAAAAATAAAAAAATAAAAAAGTTATGGGGCCCACTATAATGCATAAAATTACAGAATTTATCCATCATGTGCACCCCTCATTTTTTCCTTGACCCCTGAAAATCGGGCCGATGCAAAACTTTGGTGCTCGGAGACCATGTAAAACTTCTAAAATCATGTTTTGTGGCCCACCTAAGTTTTAGAACGGCCTGATTTTTAGTGCGCCTATTCATCCTGATCAGATCATCTTCTGAATAGATTCGATTGCAAATAAACTACATGGTTGGCCCCAAACACAATCTGCAAAATTTTTATTGGTGGGTATCTCCATCCTGACTATTCCCTTTGGTGTTGCGCATCTGAATTTGGTCTCAGCACAATCTTTGGTATTCAAGGAGAACATGAGGGGGCACACATGATGGACGGATTGGATGTTATGAAAACATCACAACGGACACCACATAACATTTTGTGGGATAGACTTATCCTGGTAGATTATATTATAGTTCACTAAAATACTCTAAAACTACTTCAAAATCATTACACACACATACTAATATCACGTGTTGCAGATAAATTCACGATAAGTCAACATATGGAAATGAGGTTTGCTAGTATGCATCCCATGAATTGTGATAAGATACGTTGTGACGCCAGCCGTTTGATTTGGGATTTTTTTCAATGATCCAAACCGTTTATGTAATAGGGCTCTCCTGGACGGTCCTTGCTTGTAAAACTCCCAGATTGAATGTCAAACCCTGCAATTATAAAAAGGTTGTGGTAACCATCCATGCTAAAAGAATACAAAAGCCAAATAATTATGAAATGGTTGAAATAATCCATTTGAGGTATTTGGTTTGAATCCTAGATGCTCATATTCAAATGCTAAAGTCCTGATGTATCTTATTTCAATTCATCCCACAATACAAAAGTTTCACCCCAAAGGAGACATGCTGCGCTCGGAATACTCTGAGCCTTTGGGAATGGGGCTATTAGTCGCCTTTGAGAATGGGTCGTCCACCCTATTTTTATTTAAGGCAATAGACATATAACATAAAATTCGAGACATGCATAACAAATTACTAAAAATATACAGAGTTAAACAAAGCATTACACATCAATATAAAGTGTTTGGATGTGCTATCACATCAGATTGTGATAATTTGTATATTGAAGTGGTACTAATGACAGTTTCTTAAAAAAAAAAAAAAAAAAAAAACCATGCATTCATGTAAACACATGTGCACACCTAGATCCATAGCTCAGCTCAACTGGTAGACTGAGTGGAGATACCTCGTTTCAACACTCGAGGTCAGTGGGTGTGTACTAAAAAACTAACGGAGAAAAAAAAAAACACGTAAACACATGGCAATTGTGTTTGCATTAATCAAGAGTCCAAGATTCATAAGAACTCAACACAACTTGATTGAATGGATTTAACAAAAAAAAAGAACGTAAACACAATGGCAATTGACAAAAGTTTTAACATTAATCAAGAGTCCAAGATTCATAAGAACTAAAAAACACGATTGACTCATGACTCAGCTATGACTATTGAGAAACTCGATTGGACAATATATCGAAAATTTGAAGAAATAAAAATTAAATTTTTTTTAAAAAAAAAACCCTTATCCGGGTTGTTTTCTAGTTTTTAAACTATGGTGTTGACAACACGTACAAGGACCATGTACATGTGAGGTGTCCACATGCGAACATAAACATTCAAGCATGCGACCAGATAAGAACGTATCTAATCCGTCCATAATAATCCATGCATACATACATGAAAAAAATAGATCACGTACCTTTTCTCGCTTCCAGAGAAAATCCAACTTGAGAAAGAGTAGAGATCTAGCATGACAGATAAGAGCCGTTCAGTCAAGCCAAGGAGCTTGCCTGTAAACCACACAAAGATTTCAGTGGAAGAGCCTGCTCTGTATCTGGGTGTGACCCACATGCTCACACAGGAATAGACACATATGGAATACCCAAATACTCTGGCTCCTCTCTTCCACACGTGCACCAATGCAGCAGGTGTTTCAAGATCCAGGCGGTTCATCGAATGGGCCTCCATCATTTACGTACGGTGGCCAAAAAAATCAGGACCATCCAATCATCAGCTTCTTCAGGACAACGGGACATCCATGATGGGGTCCACCTGATGAACGTCCTCAACTAGCATGCCACATTGGCACGTGTAGGGAGAGCCAGAAGGTGGGCCATCCCCTCCAAAACCCTTAAGAGGATATAGGCAAGTCATCCTTGGCTTGCTAAAGTGACTCTCATCTTCATGTAAGACCTCCCTCCCATGCATTGTGATGCAATTCTCAAGACTCATGACTGTCTATTTATAGCAAACGAGGTAGGAAAGATCCTATTCGGTCCACCAAACAAACGACCCCAATATAGAATATATTCTAAAGATGCGTGGGGCCCACTGTGTCAACCTCACGTATTCTAGAACCTTCTAGTATTTTACTCACCACATTGGTTAGGCAAGTTGCACCTCAATGGGCTTTCTTCGTAGGCCATGGTTAGGCCAAGGTCCAAATTAGATAGGCCCAGATGTGATGTTTTTGCTGACATCCGAGCCGACCATCAGATGTGTCCCATCAAGTTACACCCAAGGCCCAAACATCACGTCAATCTATAATTTAAGTAGACCACACCAAGGGAAATTTTTGGGATGAGGATGCTTACCCTTGATTCTTGTGAGGCACACCATGATATGTACACGGAATTTGGACCGTCCATTCCCTTCATCTGCCATGGATGAAGATGTATAGAAAAAAAAGCTCAAGCCATTTTGCAAATCAGGAGGCGCCAATGAAAGTCAAAGTTTGTTGTTCCCTTTCAACTGTTTCCCTTATTGTGATCCACCTGAATCATGAATTGGAATGATTTTTTGTTCATATCCCTAACATGGTATAAATCATCTGATGGTTGGAATGGATGTGAAAAATAAAATAACGGTGGGGGACCATCTCATTTGGACGATTTATTTCATACAAGTTTCTCTCGTGGACCAGTGAAAAAAATTTCACTCTCCGAATGGACATGAAATCATGCCATGACGTCGAAATCAAGCATGACTAAAAGGGCTCATCATGGCTAAAATTTGATTTCCTAAATATAGGACAATTAATCACTTGGTCTAAAAGCTTGAATTGATAAAGTATGGTAAATTAACCATTTTATCTCGGTCTAAATTCATGAGTTATGTCCTCAGTTGAATACTCTCGTGGGCCTCGAATTTATGGGTTATGCACTTTTGTAGGTTTCAAATTCATGGATTTCACCTCACATGACCTACCTGACTTAGGCGGCTCCAAATTCGTGTGTTCCGTGGACTACCCACCTCGAATTTGCCCCTACATCACATAAGCCACTCCACTCAACTCCAGTGTGAAAATGCCCCCACATTAAGAACATAATCCTATGATTATGGCCGCCGGATCTCATTCGCGGAAAAGATCTCATTCGCAGAAAAGATCTCGTTGACGTGGTGGATGCCAAGGAATAAAGAGGAGATCAGTCTTCTTCCCAGGAATAGTACTTGACTTTGTCCTTACATCCGCTGGTGAATGTTGAAGGCTCGGTGGTTCAGCCCACGAACCGGCAGTCATCACAGACGGGCCAGTACGGCCCATTACCTTTCAGCTCTTTCAAAGGGTTAAAAAGTCATGGGTCTGAGCCTGGAGGGAGTGACTTGATCATGATTAAAGAGGTAAATGTATAAAACATCCTCTTTTTCAATCTTCCCCAACGCGTCTGGAGTCTTCCCATCCACACACAGTCACGCATGTCAATATGAAACATATGCGAAAGATCTGACCGTTCCATCGGATTGTAAATAATGTTTAGATCTCTTGCCTAAAAAGCAAATTGATGGGTGAAACGAGTTTTTCTAGCGGGTGTGCAATGGCTTATAATTTTGTGGCGCCATAGTATCTAATCAGTTCAAAGCACCTGATGGAAGGCTTGGATCGAGCACAAGTGTTCCATATTATCACGTGTGTAGATTAGCACAACTTAGGGATGGTTGGACTTGATCAATCTGTACAGTATACACCAACCTTCGTGGGCTGATTAGTCCACATCAACACCAATCTGTACAGTATACACCAACCTTCGTGGACTTGATCAATTCCAACTCTTTTCTTTTTTTACACTTCGTGGGCTGATTAGTCCACATCAACACCAACCGCCCATCTCAAATGCCCACTAAAATCATGTCACCACTCAAAGATCTAAATTTCCCTGCATTTGTATTTGACTTGCTTTTCAGGGTCTTAAATGAAGAAAAGACTGCAATCTGTACAGTATACACCAACCTTATGTGTGTATTGTGTTTATCTAGAGTAGGTGTGCACACGTGTCCCACCATAACGAGTGTTTAAGACTCGGACCAGTCAACTCGTCCTCGTCGACTCACACTCCATTGGTCATATGATCCAATTCGATACGGCTGGCACGAACTGCGTCAAAAAATTTTCGAACCGAGTTCGAGCTTGCCTAAGCTTGACTTGACTCGGATCGAACCCAACTCGAATCGAACTCAGATCGAACCAGTTCAGTGACTTGGTTACTTTGATATTGATGTTGCTCACCAAGTGTTTGATAAAATGACCCAACGAAGTATGGTTGGTGGTAAAGAATGTATGTATATGAAATAAATACCATTTTTTTTTCTTGATTTTTATATTGCTTACAAGGTGTTTGATGAAATACACAGTAAAACCACGTCATTATTCTTTGTTTACATACTGATGAGATTTGAAGATACTGATCTATATGTTTATGAAAATGCCAAGAGAGCGAACTCGGCTCGAAGCGGCTCAGTAAGCCGCTAACCGAACCGAGCCGAAAGCAAGTTAAGCTCGAAGATCGAGCCGAGTCGAGCTGTGCCAAGATTGACTCCGTTCAACTCGTGTACACCTCTACAATTCGATAACCTAAGACCGAACGAGTTTATGTGAGTCACCGGGTCATGTAGCCATGACCCTTAGCTTGCATTGTACAATGGGCTTTTGAAATGATTGCACCAACTATTTTTACATGGTGGGAGATATGTGCACACGGTCTACCATTATGCGGGGCCCACTGTTATGTTTGTGCGACATCCACTCCGTCCACCATTTAAGCTAGCTCATGTTAAGACGTGAGCCCAAAACTAATGTCTATCCAAATTTCGAGTGGCCACACTATAAGGAAAAGTGGGGATGAAGATGGAGGTCCACCATTGAAACCTTCCTGGTTCCCCCGAGATGGAAATAACATATCTAAAAGTAAAATAAAGAGAGTTAAGGCACATTATAATTGTTATCTTAAAGATAGATTGCCCTCACGAAAGGAATTTATCATTGACGCATTTGGCCGCAGCTCTTCCATCTCCCAAATGCAATAGCTTTTCATGATGATGGATGACTCAGATTATTATACTCGATCAAAGCTCTTAAGGTAAAAATTTAGTTTTACTTATTTATTCAAGAATGAAAAAACCAAGGAAATAATAGACTTGCAAAGAAGCTAGACCAAGACACTTCGAACTCACTTTTTCAGCCCCCGATGAAATGTTCCAGTGGACTAAAGAAAGTGGACCATAGTCATATTTTCTTTTATTTTAAATATAGTGTATCATATAAAGACCATTACTTAAAGATAATACGGTAGCGACCATTACACGTTACCGGGCCATGATAATAACCGTTATCAAATATTAAAAAAAAAAAAAAAAAAAAGACTCGTTACATTTAGATTTTTTTAGGTGATAATAATCCTAAAGGCTTCACACGAATTGTTGACGCAGGGATGAACGTGATGAGGATAAATACTCCGAATTCACGGAGATTCTCTGGACTCCTCACAGAGACTTCTCGAATCCACGAGAAAAGAAAGCAGAAAATAGAAATAAATTCTAATAAATTCAAAACTGATTAATTGATGATTAAAAACGAGTTCACAACCCTTTAAATAGGGGTACCAAGCAATGAGAAAGAAATCAGAATCAAACTACAACTAAAACTCTTAGAATCTGCGGCTTACTATAAATAGTAAACTTACTATTTATAGACGGTCATGATGTTTACTAGTGAGCAAGGTTTTCGGCCAAAAATAGTAAGTGTCTTATTTGGCTTCACCAAGCCGTTCTCCTAATTATTCTAAGCTCTTTTCATGTTGGGCGCAACTCCTAAAGCCCAACGATGAAGAGTTATAATCAAACTAAAACTTACTATTTATAGTAAAAATGAAATTAAAGCAGAGAAACGACCGTCAATCCAGGGGTTTTTCGCAATTTCGAGCGTCGCAACCCGGCATAGCCAGTTGGTTGGCTAAAGTAGCTCGTTCTACCCCAAAATCATATATTTTACATCGGCTAACTCATTCTGGATTGCGAGATACACCCGATCTAAGGTCTGACGGTCCGGATCACTTCTGTCGTCGACCGGGCCTTTTCTGATCCATCTTGGCCATGAAACTGTCCGCGACCCGCTCTACATCAATTGCAATCCGGTTATACTAGAATACTATGTGTGTTATAGTTCCCTCATTCCACCCATACACAACTTTTTAGATGTATCACAACTTAGTGGGCCCACTAGTACACCCGATCACATTGTCCAACCCTTATGATAATCCAGACCATTGATCAATGAAGTCCTATAAAGGTGATAACAATCCTGTAAGGCATGTATAGATTTTAAAAAAATTTCAATTAAAAAAATCATAATAGCTGTTACCAGAGCTATATTAGCTGTTACGGGAGCCATAATAATTAATGTTATCATTGCGGAATACTTCAATTATGAATCAACCTCTCCACCAGATTCATGCACGTGTGCCAACATTCCTGTTTCAACGGTGGAAAAAAGTTCAAGAAAGACCACATCCGCGTCCACGTGTGGTTGTAAATCATCGAGCATGCAAAACAAACAATGCTTGTAATAAGGTATCTGATATAGTCAACGATGATAAGAAGGTATCTGATCCCCAGCACTCATCCACGCATGCATGCAAACAGTCAGTCATGACTTTCTCGGTATATCTTTGGAAGCACCAGCACACGTGGCATATAAACTACGTGTACGAGATCTAAGCTTTCAATAAGGTAGGTTGCATGGGTTAGATCTTCTGAACAAAAAAGATTCAGTATTCCACACTTCAGGTGGGCCACTCTATAAAAACGGATTAACAGCCAGAAAAAAAATATATATTTGTTTTAACCGCTCAGTTTATTTCATACGTTGTGGGCCACCGGAGGAGTGGAAGAACTTGATTTTTGAGGCTGAAGATATTACCATTATTTCAAACGAAATGGACAGTTCAAATCTCTCACATGTGTTTCATATTGGCACGTGTACTCTTCCAATATAATTTGATTGCATGACGCTCGTCCACCCAGAAGACTATAGATCCAGCAAAGGAGATGAGAGCCAGCCAGCCAAGCCGCACAAGGATGTACTCGATGGCACACACGTGCCAATGTGGCACGTGTTCAAGATCAAATCCGTTCATTAGTTGGCCCTACCACCAATTCATTCCTTGGCTAATTACCAAGTAGTTCCACTTATCTAACAAGCCACGTGTACGAAAATGGACGGTTAAAAAAAGAACAACTGCTCATTCACATTCAACATAAATGTATGGCCCAAGAGCTTAGTGGAGTCGCCTGATTAAAACTTGGGGCCTCCTTAATGAACGGATTGGATCTTGCACACGTGTGCATGGATCTTTCAAACACTTAAGAGGATGGGGGCAAGTCATCCTTGGCTTGCCTAAGGGACTCTCAGCTTCACGTAAGACCTCTCTCCATCTCACCCTTCGCTGCACTGTGATACCATTACTAAGTTCTGGGCCATCTATTTATAGCAAATGAAAGGGGGAGATTGGATTCGATGCACGACATAGATGATGAGGGCCATGTCAATTTGCATACACCACAGCTTTTTCTAATTAGGTCCCTCATCAACTTTGGAGAATATATTCTCATCATACAAAAGAACATGTAATGATGATCATCCTATCGGTGGGCCCCATTACTCCAGCGTCTTCTTATGTTTTACACAGTACATTCTGTTAGGCAATTTGTATTGTAGGATTGATGACTCGTCTGGGTCGACTCAATTCGAATCACAGGAGTCTCAACTCAAGACTAGATGACAATCCAAGCCGCAGAGTAAAAAACCATGATTGTATTGCATCATGGAGTTGGATCTGCAAAACCTGACATCCGACTTTGGGTTGGGTTGAGTTGGGTTGGGTTGGGTTGGGTTGGGTTGGGTTGTTAGAGTCCTCGAGTCAGGCTAGGATTGGAAACCAACAGCTCCATTTGAAATTGGGTGGGTTCAGGTTGAGCAAATTCAGGTTAGGGGTTGGTTATGTTCAGTTGGGTTAGGTTGGATTGGGGCAATCTTGGATTGAGCATGTAGGAATTAGGGTTGAGTTTGGATTTTGCACATTGAGTTGGAATTCGGGCCACGTTGGGTCGGATTGTGAAGGTCCAATCTCAACATCATCCAACCTAACAAGGCAAATATAGCAATCACAATGTTTCAAAGTCAGTCGGTCAACTTGGGGTAAAGTTTTCCCTAAGTACATCTTAACGAGATCATAACTTTCCACGAGCGAACTAAAAAAATCGATAGGTGACATGTAGTTAAGTCAAAGTGTCTAATCTTCGTAATCCTCCAGGTATAAATTGTTTCTTCAAATATAAATAATTGATGAGAAACTTCATCATGTAATTAATACTCTCCAACTTTGCCTATAAATTTGCAGTAGTCGTTTTATCAATGACTTTATAAAAGATTTCATCAGCCAAGCATAATTGAATTGTGTCAATCACCCTTTGATCAAGTTCATCCCAATCCTCTTCCTTAATAAATTCCAGACTTTTTTTTTTTTTTTTTTTCAATGAGTGCATGCTGCAACCCTTGTTGAACTAGGAGGGCTTTCATCTTCAACCTTCATAGTTCAAAATTATTTTTACCTATGAACTTCTTTATCTCATATTTCACATTCAATCTCATCGATGACATATTTTCAAATTCAATCTGATAACTCAACCTATTCTCTGATATCACTTATTGAGTTATAGAAAATATTCCTTAACGGGCACGAAAGCAACCTCAAAAGAAATCAAACACTCAATAAAAATAAAATAAATATAGAGAACACATAAATTTTTTATGAAAAACCCATACAGGTTTATTAAAAAAAAAAAAAGGCACAAAGCAACGATCAATCCACTATATCAAAAGAATTACAAGAGATTGAACAACTTATAGATGAAAAACCCTAATTCCCTTCAAAACCCTTCAGTCTCTCATTCTCGCAACCCTAATCCCAAATACAAAGAGAATTTATATACTATTTGTAATTAGAAACAAAATCTACACTTAAGCAAAACTTGTGCATACTGCCGATCTAACTGTTGATCAAATCGACTAGACTCAATAAACCATTGATCAAATCGATACTTCTATTGATCAAATCAATAACGACCAAAAACATCCAGCGAGTAAATTGAAAATTTTAAGAATATTTTGATCAAATCGACAACCCTGCCAATTGAATCGAAAACTCTATTTTTGTCACTATGATTAAAGGCACTCGATCAACAGACGGTTGGCCCAACAACAGAAAACAAGGGAGTTGAAGAGAAGAGAAAGCCCTAGGATTTTCCTAGGCTCTGATACCATGATTTTTTTTATTAATTAGGGTTTTAATCAGGGTAAATAGGACTCTCCCCAAACCCATTATTTATATATAGAAGAAGAGAGGCATAATGGCCAAATGAACTGAGCCTACGCTCTAATAATATAGTTTAAAGAGACTATGGTTTTCGTTGTTTGTATAAACTTGATGAACTGAGCCTACACTCTAATAATAGAGCTTAAAGAGATAGTATGATTTTTCGTTATTTGTATAAACTTGATAAGGTACCAAATCTAAACCATTCCTACAATTACCAACTCACAAGATGACCTGCCCAAGTGAGAAAAATCAGATCTTGTGACTCAGTGACAGCTACTGAGAAACCCACTCGACGAAACTCAGAAGAAATACTTAATAAAGCTGGACAAATCTCGACTCGTTATTAAATTTTAAACATCAAATAATATTGAATTATTGGAGAAATTTTTTTAAAATAAAATAAAATCCGAGATGCTTTTCTAGTTTTTAAATATGATGTTGACAACAAGTACAAGGACAAATCGACCATATCATGTGAGGTGTCCACGTACTAACATAAACATTCAAGCATGCGACCATATAAGAAAGTATCTGATCAGTCCGTAATAATCCATGCATGCATACATGAAAACAATAGGTCACGTACCTTTTAAAGAGCAAATCCAATCTTGAGAGAGAGAGAGAGAGAGAGAGAGAGAGAGAGAGAGAGAGAGAGAGTACAGGTCTGGCATGACAGATAAGAGTCATTCAGCCAAAGCCTCGGAGCTTGCCTGTAAACCACACAAGGATTCCAGTGGAAGAGCCTGCTCTGTATTCGAGTATTTCACACGTGCCTAACGTGGGACCCGCATGTGTGTAATCTCGTGTGAGCAAAGGGTAGCTGTGATTACACACATGGGTTCCACATGCAACACGTGTGAAATACCCTGCTCCTCTCCCCACACGTGCGTCAATGAAGCAAGTGTTTCAAGATCCAGGCGGTTTATCAAATGGGCCCCATCATTTACGTACGGTGGGGCCGTCTGATGATCGGGACCGTTGATTAATATATTTCAACCGTCAGCTTCTTCATTCACAAATGTGGGAGCCCAGGACTGAGCACAAGCATGATGGGGCCCACCTGATGAACGTCCTCAACTAGCATGCTACATTGGCACGTGTAGGGAAAGCTAGAAGGTGGGCCATTCGCAGTTCTTTCCCCTTCTAAAACCCTTAAGAGGATATAGGCAAGTCATCCTTGGCTTGCCCAAGTGACTCTAATCTTCATGTAAGACCTCTCTCTGATACACTCTGATGCAATGCTCAGAATCATGACCGTCTATTTATAGCCAATGAAGGATGAAAGATCCTATCCCACCAAACAAACGACGACCCCAATAGAGATTATATTCGAAAGATGAGTGGGGCCCACTGCCGATTTTGGTGGTCATCGTCCTCGGTCTTTTGAGTGGACCTCAGGTATTCTAGAACCTTCTAGTATTTTACTCAGCACATTGGTTAGGCAAGTTGCATTACCGCAACTACACCTCAATGGGCTTTCTTTGGTGGGCCAAGATCAGGCCCAGGTCCGAAAATTGATCGCAGACCATAAATAAAAGGCTTGATATATCTCCAAATGGGCATGGATCCAGGCCCACTTAAGGACGGTCCTGATCTTGCCAAGTGAAAGGCCTCGCCTGATCTGTTATTAGAAGCTGAAGCCATCGTGTCCGTTGAAAATATCTCTTTGATGTGAACTGATGTAGTGGGTCCAAGCGAGTAGAGAGATGAGATTAGTCTTCTTCTCAGGAATAGTCCTTGATTTGTCGTACATCACCTAGCCAATCTTCAAGGCCCAGAAGTCCAGCCCACTAAGCTATTGAAATGAGGCCCGGGCCTTGATACTAGATGGCCAGCCCGGCCCATTACCTTTCAGCTCTTTCAAACGGTTGGGTCTGACCCTGGGGCGTTTGACCATGATTAAGTAGGTAGACGTACAAAACCTCCTGTTTTAGAATCCTCCACACGCGCCAGCAGTCTTCCCATACACACACAGGCACACATGTTGATATGAAAAATATGTGAAAAATCTGACCTTTACATTAGATTTAAATAATGGGTAGATCTCCTACCCCAAAAATCAGTCAGCTCCAACTGAGCCAAAATACACAAAACACATGGATGGGCAAAAAGATTTTCTAGCCACTCATTTATTTTACCATTTTGTGGGCCACCTGAGATGTAAAATGGCATAATTTTTCTTCCAAATTATCTAATCTGTTCATAGCACCTGATGGAAGGCTCTGATCGGGCACAAGTATTCCATATTGTCATATGTACACGTATCCGGGCTGGCAGGCTCCCACACGCATGTGTATTACCACAACTTACGTTCAAAGAATGGTTTGATTTGATCAAGTACAATTCCAACTCTTTTCTTTTTTCCACTTTGTGGGCTGATTAGTCCACGTCAACACCAACCGACCATCTCAAAGGCCCACTAAAATCATGTCACCGCTCATAGATCTAATTTTCTCAGCGTTTGTATTTGACTTGTTTTTCTGGGTCTTAAATGAAGAAAAGACTGCAATCTGGACAGTATACACCAACCTTAATCTAGAGTGGGTGTGCACACGTGTCCTACCATAACCAGTGTTTAAGACTCGGACGTGTCAACTCGTCCTTGTCGACTCAGACTCCATTGGACATATGATCCAATTCAATAACCTGAGACAGAACGAGTTTATGTGAGTCACCGAGTCACGTGGCCATGACACTTGTATGGAACGAGTGTTGTATTGCCACCAACTATTTTTAAATGGTGGGAGATATGTGGATACCGTCCAACATCATGTGGGGCCCACTGTTATGTCCATCCGTCCACCATTTAGGCTAGCTCATGTTAAGATGTGAGCCCAAAACTAACGGAGCTCATCCAAAATTTCAAGCAGTTTTGGAGACCAACAATAAATAGATGATTCTAGCCATTTATGTGAATTTTGATGCATTACATTCAACTCTAAAAATCAAAGGTTAGGATGATCAAGAAATCATGAAAGCGTGATTGTAGAACCATAGCTCACTTATGGTAGAACCAACGGAATGGATGGTTAAGATCATCGGACCACCTTAGCATGTGAGCTGTAAAGTAGAGAATTTCTCTACATTATTGAAAAGACAAAAAATTTCAAAATATAGAAAGTGCATGGCTAATTAAAAATAAAACAAGTGGAATAACTAATTACAAATTCTAAAATTTAATCAATATCAATTGACATGGATATTCATTTGCTCGATCATGGCCCAATTGAATAGTTTAGAAGGTGTCATGTAACAGTCATACTACGCCTGATGTAGATAAACTCTAAAAGTAAGAGTTAAAGACTTACACATGTGAAACATAACACTAGAGTCTTATCAAAACAAGTCTCTCTACCAGCATTAATTACTAAAGTCCCATCAAATATAACCTTTACAAATGCAAAGTCATGTGACGTAAGGACTTCAGTAATGCTTCTTAAGTAAGAATCCTCACATAAAACTCCATTAACCCTTCCTATATACAATACATCTTAAAAGTATATTAAATATCTACGACGTCCGTCCTTGTATCTCACCAATCATTGAGTTCTTACTTGGCGGATCACATTAGCCACGACTTGTAGACTACACACTTGTAATTATCTTCGTTTTTCTCTGCTTAGTTTAATTTCCTTCGTTGATTATACTTTTCATCTACTTTAATTAATGAAATCAACAATTTAGCTTTAATTCTTAATCTTATACGTCCATCATCATGTTACTGAGAAACCTAAAAATGCAAAGAAAAGTTAAAGCACAAGGTAGAAAGGTCTTATTTTGAAAGACTAATCATCCCCTTCTAAATTGCTTGATCACTATAACAACGATGGATGGTTGAACAGTTAGATTAACTTTCATAAATTTGATCTTAATTTAACTAGTTTGGTACTTGGGATCACAAGCGTTCAATCAATTTAAATCGAGTATGATTTTGACACGCATAACACTATTCCTAATTACACATGTTTGACTAAATTTGGACCATTCATGACACATGTGGTCACTCATCTAGATCAAATAGCAGTTGATACAACGAATCCTAAAATTTAATAATTATCAATTTAATTTACACAAATAAATATAATCTAAGCTGTAACAATCTAGCCGGCGGATGGTATGGCTAATTTGGTTAGCACCAAGTAAGATTCGTCCTTGTTTTCCTCCCTTTCTGACCTTCCTCAGGTGGTTAGGGGTCTCCTTTTCCTCAATAGAGCGGGACTTGGAACGATCTGGAAATGCGGTTTTAGGTAGCTCCTCCCTTCGGTGTTTTTTCAGTTATAGTAGGGGAGCCTCTAGTGTCGAGTTGGCTGCCATCAGGGTAATGGTTCTTGTAAATCTTCTTTTACAATAGGTGGCCCGAGTCTGATTTTTTTTTTTTTTAAGGCTGGGTTCACCCAAAGTACACTCCTCGTAAGCCCTCCTTTATGAAATGAAATTCAGTCAAAAAAATCATTTATAAATAAATAAATAAATAAGCTCTAACAGGTAACTAATGTTTTCCATTCTAAGCCCCAACACATGCAAAGGAAACCCATAATATTACAGAGACATCTCCCAACAAGACACATGACAGGATAACTCATCATTTGAGACCGTCCATTTTATTGCCCCCATTGGTTGGAAATATATGTGGTTCAAAAACCCATAGATAGGATGGTCCTAGTTACCTGATCAGTGACCTTTAAAAGCAACGGTGGAAAATAAACATGGTTAATGGTCAAATATTCGACATGGAAAGTAACGAAAGACTATGGGCGGCTATAAAAAATCAACGGTCAATAAATTTGTACGTTGCGGCCCACATGAAGACAAAAATTGTTCGGCACTTTAGCAGAAGTTCTAAGCATTATTCATTGAAAGCACGTTTCGCAAACGTGTTTTGTATTTGCGCTGTGCCAGTGTCGGCGTGTACGGCATCTACGTGTATGTATCATTTTCCTCGCATTCTCATACAACAAACATTCACACGCGTGCGCACGATGAGGCGTACACGTGTGGTTTTAAATCTTCGAGCATGCAAGTAAACCCATATATCTGATCCTGCCGACGATGATGATAAGAAGGGATCTGATCCCACACACAAGCGGATTGGATGGTGACCCTAGGTGGTGTTGGGCGCTGTAGGGCCCACCATGATGTATGCATTTTATATCCATGCGGTTCATCCGTTTTGGTAGCTCATTATAGTACATGAGCCCAAAAATTAAGGAGATCCAAAGCTCAAGTGGACCACACCTCAGGAAACAGTGAGGAAAATGACACCCACCGTTGAAACCTTCCTAGGGCCACCGTAATATTTATTTGCCATCCAATCTGTTAGTAAGGTCACACAGACCTCTGGATGAATGGAAAATGCAAATATCAGCTTGATCCAAAACTTCTGTGGCCCAATAAGTTTCTAGTGGTGGACGTTGAATCACCACCGTTTTCCATAGTGTGGTCCACTTTCGCTTTTGATCTGCTTCATTTCAGGTACCTAAAATGATCCGGAAAATGGACGGATGGTGTGGATTAAACACAAACATCACGATGGGCCCCACAGCTCCTAACACCGAGCTGGGTGGTGTTGGTGTCACCAGCCAACCCGTCTGTCCCCAACCCTCGTCCATTCATGCAAACAGTACTCAGTCATGTACCTTTCTCCATCTCTTTGGAAGCACCAGTACACGTGGAATATAGACCACGTGTGCGAGATCTGAGCTTTCAATCAGGTGGGTTGCTTTGCTTAGATCTTCTGAACTAAAAAATCAGTCTAGTCCACACCTCAGGTGGGCCACTGTATATGGGTCACCTGATAACTGGAACAGCTACATTTCTTAGGCAGAAGATATTACTATTATTTCCAACCAAATGGAAAGCTCAAATCTCTCACACGTGTCCCATATTAGCACGTGTACCTTGCTAATATAATTCACTTACACGGATGCCCGTCCGCCAAGAAGAGTGTGGATCTAGCATGAGAGATGAGAGCCCGTCAAGTCAAGCCGCGGAGCTTGCCCACGGACCACACAAGGATTTACTCGATGGCACACGTGTTGAAGATCAAATCCATTCGTTAGGTGGCCCACTTGATTCCTTGGCAGGTCCACTCATCCAACGAGCCACATGTGTAAAAATCAAAATGGACGGTTGAAAAAAGAACAACGCTCCATCCACATTCAACGTAAATGTGTGGCTCAAGGGATGAGTGGAATCGCATGATTAAAACTTGGGGCCTCCTTGATGAACGGATTGGATCTTGCACACGTGTGACACGTTGGATCTTTCAAACCCTTAAGAGGGTGGGGGGCAAGTCATCCTTGGCTTGCCTAAGAGACTCTCAGCTTCATGTAAGACCTCTCTCCATCTCACCCTTTGCTGAACTGTGACACCAATGCTACGTTTTGGACCGTCTATTTATAAAAAAATGCAAGGGGGAGATTGGATTCGATGACATGGATGAGGTCCATATCCATTTGCATACACTACAACTTTTTCTAACGTCTCCCCTCATGGACTTTGGAGAATATATTCTCATCATAAACAGGAACAGATGTGTTTTGTGATTATCATCATCCTATCGGTGGGTCCCAATACTCCAGAGATGTGCCTGGGCAAGTTGTATTCTAGGAATGATGACTCGTTCGAGTTGACTCACTGAGTCTCAACTCAAGACTAGATGGCAATCCAAGCGGCTGACTCAAAAACCATGATTGTATTGCACCCTCGAGCCAGGCAAATCAGAGCCAAGGACAGTACCTTGCAGGGTTTTTACCAGTGATTTCCGAGTCTTCCTAGTCAATCAGGACTCAGTCGAGACCAGTACATGTTGGTGCCATGAGTCACCCCGACCCAGCTCTGACTTGAGTCGGAACGAGTCCCGTCTCTTTGGAAAGGGATTGGCCACTCCCCCTGTCGGTGCGCAGTGGGCCCCACCATGATGTATATGTTTCATCCATTCCGTCCACCCATTCTTCCCCATCATTTTATGGTATGAACCCAAAAATGAGGTTGATCCAAATCTCAAGTGCACTGCACAGTGTTGATTGAACTCCCACCATTAAAAACTTCTTGGGCCCACAAGAGTTTCGGATATATATATATATATATATATATATATATATATATATATATATATATATATATATATATATATATATAACCATTACAATGGGCCGTAGGAAGTTTTTAATGGTGGAAATTCAATCACTACTGTTTTCCTATGGTGTGGTCCAACTGAGATTTATATCTACCTTATTTTTGGGGTCAATCCCTAAAATTATCTTTCGAAAAGGATGACGGCGTGGATAAAAATACATACATCAGGGTGGGTCCACATAGCACCGACCACTAGGCACTTTGGCTGATGGCGGCGTCACGAGCCAATCCCTTTCCCGTCTCTTTCTACCAGTCTTTGAATTTTGCTGGAAAGATCGCTGCTAAAACCTTTATATGGAAATGGGGTTACATGACGAATTCGTTGGATTCTTCCTACATTCTTTTATTTCCTACTTTATGGGCTCATTATTCCAAGCTAATTTCCAACAATATGGCTCACCCAATAGGAAAGGGCACCGAGTCCACTCACATTTGTTCAAAATTCAGAATTAGATCAAATATTAATAATTTTGCTCAACATGGTTCTACACGTTCATGGGAACACTACAAGAAAACTGGCTTTTACCGATGGTCAAAACCGCCGGCAAAAGCCAAGAAAACTGCCGGCAAAGCCTTTGCCTGCGGTCTGCTAACAGCCGGAAAACCCTCAGTCGGTAAAGGCTTTACCGACGACCAGGACCTTTACTGACGGTTGTGCTGGACGCCGCTAAATCGTCAGTTTTTGTTGCATAAAATGGTCAAAAGCTACTGATAAAATCCGTAGCTAAAGATGACCAGCCCACAGTACGACAGTAGCCATTGGTAACTGGGCTGATGGGCATTTCTAGCATGAAAGAAAGATGGAGGAAAAGTAGATGATGGGGATTCTGTTGAAACAACATAGACATGCATGTTGTTCTTAGATTCAAACTCAGAAGAGACATATAAACATTGAATACAAAGGGAAAGATGTATGCAATTAAAAAATAATATAAAAGAACCTCTAGACTCAAATAGCACCAAGTTCTTGATTCTATTACCAGCTAACCTTGCAATCTATGAAACAAAACAAAGTCAGAGTGTTTAAGCACAGAGATAAAGATGTGAGTGGGTGGGTGAGGGAGATCAACAAACAATAATCAAAATTAAGCAGCAAGATCAAATCCTAGGCATATCAGTACGTGTACGAATCTGAGAGTATTAGTAAGACGTAAGGCTAGGTCCATTTCCTTTTCACCAACAAAAATCGAAGGGTGATGAGGACAAAATTCACCTGATCTTGTTTGAGGTCTTGTGAAGAGATTGGTGTTGTATGTGAATGGCACGAGGGCGGTTTGGTCTTCTAGGACAAATGGAAGAGGCACATGGGCCACATGGACCTCAACGAAGGTAAAACATAAATATCTAGCCTTCTACATAGCCTTCTACATTTTATATTTTTTTTGCACACACCATCCAACCATAACTGGCAAAAGTCCTATTTATCTTTTCTTTTTTTCCCTCTACATTACAGCAGCCTATGAGCCAATGTGAACTTCCTCTGAATGTATAGCATCCAGTAAGATAAGTGATAAACAAAAACAAATCATAATCTGATCCATTAACAATACTAGCTATGTCTTCAACATAATCACAGATGATACACTAAGTCACTAACCCTTGAGTCCATCCGGAGAGCGACTCTGCGTTTTGCTGAATGCCCCAGTTCAAGAGTTTCAATCATGACTACACTGTTTCCCTTGATAACCTGGAGCAGCATACAGGATCTTACATCTGCATATTGAAATATATGAATCAAGAATCTGCCCATTTCCAAACTGCAAAATTATATATCTCATTCAAGCATGGCCAATTGACTAAAGTTGGTTGTAAGTGTAATATAGCTAAAAACTAAAAAGACTACTGAAAAACATCTTAAACTATTAAAAGATCAATCAGCTCTTGTAAATTACGAGCATGATAAAGATCAAAATTCTAACTTAAAAGCTCATCACTAAGATGTTGCTTTGTTGAAGGCCAACACAGGAAATTTCTAAATACTTTCTTTTTTTTTATTTTTTCTTTTTCTTTTCCTTTTTTCGCAAATCTAAAAGAATGACATTTGAAGCATCCATACTCTTATGAGACACGCATATGGAAAGCTATAAAAACAGTGCCATTTTCCCAGATTTTCAAAGCAGAATTCAAAATCTCAAAATGTATATTGAATTAAATAGTTTAAAATTCAGGTGGTGTGGGGGATCTAAGCCTTAATGTTCAGTCAGGACTCAGCCATCTCAGTTTCATTGGCTAAAGTACTTCCATTTTTGGATATCCAAACATGTCGTTGATGTCCATTTTTTGTTCTCAGATACTAAATGTGCCAAACTGAAGCAATTAAAAACTAATATGGAAATCTAACTGATTATATTATTTCAAGATTGAATCTTTAAAATCAGAGAAATTTTTTTTTTACTTAAGATCATGTTCTTCTATATGAATTCTGATATAAACTTTTAAACACCTGAAGTGCCAACATAATTGAATAATAACAAACAAATTACACACCTTAAGTACCAACATAATAAGCACACCTTTTGAGCCAACATGGACAGTTCTGTGCTCAATCACAGTTCTAAGATATAGATAAACAACACGGATTGGTATGACCTTTGATTAATATTGGTAGCTGTGTTTACTGAATTCAGACATATGAGCTCTTGTAGCCAGTGATGGCCGGAGGACATCACAGTTCTAAGATGTTAAAAGTTCAAAAAAATGGATTGTTAAAAGTTCTCAACAGCCATACTTATGGCTATGTCTATCACACATCAGTAGAGTATAAATAACTACTACCAACATCTAGGTATAGCCTCATTTACAGTAAAGAAAGAAGAAAAAAATGAAGCCTGCAAGAAGTTTTTCATCTTGGTAATTTTAATACCACCCAATTCATGAAGTGTGTTGTTGAGACATTTGAGCAACAACCCTTTACCCAATTAACAAATTAGGCAATTAGATGGTCCAAAAGCATGGTGTCAAACAAGGAAAAAAAGTAAATTCCACAATTCCTGAATCAGTCAATTCCACTGACAAAGTGATCTTGAGCTCCACAATCAATAAAATGGCCCATGAAATCAAACGTGTAGTCCATAGGATGGTTGGTGAAAATCAGTTAGTCATGAACCAATTTTGTAGGCCATTGACATGGATCATTCATTTTAATGACTATTGATCAAGTTAGTAGAATCATTTGATTGGAGTAATGCATGACAAATCTACTTGTTATGTAAGAACATTTTTTGTGCCTCCTGTAGTGTCCATTAAGAAGGAAAATCGAATACACAGCTCTACCAAACAATAAAAAAATTTAAGAAATTTTCAAACCTCTATAGCATCAGGGCCAGTAATCCTATCTAGGCCACCAGGAGCAGTAAAAATTTGACGCCCCACATACACCTGTCCAAAAATACCTTTCCCAAGCATCAACCATATTCCTTCTACCTAGCAATATAGAGGCACCAATCAAGTTGATACACGTCATCCAATCATGGAAGTAGGATGCAATAGTTTAGATCTCAGAGCATGTAACTGTACCTCAGAAAGAACATAAAGATAAGGTGGCTGAATGTCTGCCCTTGAGAGTTGAGACTAATAATTTACAGAATTTAGCATTCACAGAAAAATAATAGCTCCTCATAAAGAATGTCCGCTTGACAGTAGACAAACAAGTAGGTGAAGACCAACAAACCTGATCTTTGACCACCGAACTGGGTAGCTTTAACAAACTCTCCAATGTTGGATAATGAGTCCATTATGTTCCTGTTTATTCGAGAATCACCAACATCATGCTGTCCACATTTATTAATGTGAAAAAAGGAAGCGTGATACAACACAAACTCATTGTTAAGAAAATGTAAATATGACAAAATCACAAAAAGAAGAAGAAGAAGAAGAAGTAAACATGAGCAAGTACCTGTGAAACTGCAAAAGCAGGACCATTGTTCAGAAAAATACCAGGGAACCCTCCTTTCTCATATATAGTTACTGTCAGAATAGAGAATCAGTAGTTGGGTTTGTGCTTACATTTAGAATTGAAGGTTCGGGCAATGGACATCTGACTGGCTGATCAGTATCTAGAGGTTCAATCAGATGTTCAACTAGCTTAAAATCCACTACAACTTCAACCCTATGGCGAAAGAGCAGCAGCCTTGAAAATCCTTGGTTTCTTTACAATAAGGAGACCCAGATGCAAGACTAGCTTACACAAAAAATCTTTCCACTCCAAAACTAGATTTTTCCACTCCAAAACCACTAGTGGGATGCTCTTAGTCAATGATAATGACATACATAAGAGGTTTGTGTACGGTCCACCCAAATCCTCATACTCTTGGTAGGATATTCTTAGTTAATGAATAGTGATAGACACAAGGGCTCGTGTACAAGTCCACACGAGTCGGGATTAATTAAACATTGCAATAGAACCATTTGCCTAGCATTTAGATTGGAGCAGAGAATGGGAACCAGCCAGCTTTTCCACACCGAACCACAAATGGGATATTCTTATACCACTTCGACTTGAATAGAGCACATCAAGTGTGCTGAAAATTGGGGAATTCCAAATGGACCTTGAAAGTGCATGATTAGCTTAAATTGGTGCAAGCAGCATGAACAAGATATAACATTGAAACATATCTATGAGTATCACCAACTATGGTGTCTATAATGGCCATCAAAAAATAAACTTTCTAAAAGACTTGTTAATCAAAAGTGTAAAACCAACACAAGAATTACCTCCCCATAGAATGTCAGGTGAAATCTTGAAGTCCAAATAAACCCTCAGAGCTCTAGTTTACTCCACCCTTATTAACATCATTTGTTGGAGAAATTGCAAACGTAGGTGTCAGAGGATTAATGGGCCAATTGTTGGGCTTGAGATTAATGGGCTTAACCCATGGATCATAAGCCTAGTTCAGCCTACATCAAATGGGTACATAGTAGAGGATTGTATCTCTCTAGGAAGCCAATTATCTCTCTAGGAAACTAGTTGTCATGTATACCACTCAAGTTTCAATGGGATACAAACAGGTAATATGTGCACTGCTCAAGGTAGTACGACCATAGCCTAAGATTTACAATGGAAGGCAAGCAAGGTGTCAAAAACTGAAAGATGAGAAGTTTCATGTTTACATGACTGCTCAAACAATTATGAGAGAAATTACCTCAACAATTCTGCCTTTGGGAAGACCCCCACCTAGAGCAAAATCTAACATTAAGTAGCCACTTAGAAAAGTTTCACTGCAACATAGACGCAATTTATCAATGCACATCTACCTTCTTTTCCTTAAATGTATAAACAGGCAGTATTTGAACCACAAATAACAGGATTTGAACATTGGTAATAGCATTGCAATCTAGAAACTATCAGCCCCTTGTTGATAAATGTTTAGCACAAAACATGAGATCTTCAGTTCAGGATTCGGCTTCATCTAGTGTAGTTAAAAGGCAGAAGCCACAAGTGCCCTTAGATCACTCTAGTGGCCTGGATGCACCTAGATGCAACTGTCATTTTCTTGTAAGTGGAAATTTTATTTGAAAAACAAAGAAACAACAACAACAAAACAGGGCTAAAAGATCACAAGTAACCAAGCTACAAAGAAAAAAGGGGGGGGGGGAGAAAATAGAAATAAAGTAGTAAAGCAATGCAAATTTTGCCTTATCTTCTATTAAAAATAAGAAGAATACTCCTGCTTGCCCTGTTCCTAGGAAGATTGTCCATGCCAGAGTTAGCCTCTATAGTAATTGAGTATTTAAAAGTCGATATCAGAAGCACTTAAAGTTCTTTAAGAAAAAAAAAAGGAGGTATTGGTTGTACCCCTGTATGCATTTTCATTACGTGAAAGTGGATAAAAGGAAGTGTTATCACTAAAAAAAATGTCAATTGCCAAAAACGATAGGATCGTCGTCGAGCAAAGTGATCAAAATCATTATTACATATATGTAAAGCCTAAAGATTATATCGTTGGATGCACCATCATCATCAGCACCACTATCACTACCAACAACAACAACACTATCATCATTCTTGCCCCACCTCTTTGGGGTCCGAAAATAAAGGATACAGAATAACCCAAGAGTGATAGGATCCACAAATTGAGGCTTTGCACTGTACACTCGAATTTTCTGGCACATGGTTCGGAAATCCAGGCACTGAACCGTTTCATCACACTATAGATGGACCATGCCCCAAAAATTCCCAAGAATGAAAGATCTAACGACTGATTTTGTTAATCACATCCTACAAGATTCATTTGAACTACTAAAAAATAGAAAAACATGTTTTAAATTTTTTTAGAAAAATATTATTTTGAAATAAGTATGAAAAAATAAAGTTTCTTTTCTCACATTTCTTAGAAATAAGATTTCTAGAGAAACAATATTTCCTTTCCCATGCTTTTAACAAGTCCAAACAAGCCCTTAAGGTGTTATTAAAAAAATCTTATTGAAAATAAAATACTAAAAAATATTCTTTTCTTTTTTCTTTTTTCAATATCTCTGTTTTTCCTCCTAATCAAAGAACTACACCAAAAAACGATCTCCTCCCCAGAAATTTCAAATCCCTCAATTAAAAGAAAATTTTAAAAAATAAATTAATTAATATTCAAAAGATCTACATCATCAAAGCACAAATGAAAAACATCAGACAAAATTTTTAAAAAATAAAAATAAAAATCCTATGAAACGATCTCAAGATCAAAATGCAGCTCCAGAAACCCCCAAAAATCGTTCGTAGAACACAAATGTGACTCAAAAAACCCTAGAAAATATAATGCAGCTCGATGAAACCCTAACCTTACAATGCAGGAAGACGAGATCGAAAAGATTGCATTTGCTCTTACCTTAAATTGATAGAACGGGAAGCAAGAAAGTAAAAGAAACCCTAAATCCGATGCGAACGCGATAACCAAATGGGTCCGCCTTTGAAAAACGTGAGCTCGTTGAGATTCGCGAATCCAAAGGAGAGCTCTCTCCTCCAGCATTTAAAGTGAGAGAGAGAGAGAGATAGAGATGGAAAATCGGTAGTAGGGTTTTCTGAGAGAATCGAGGGAGCAGGTCGGAGAAAAATTCCAGAGCTTTTACCTTTATCGCTACTGCCGGATTGGGAAAGGGAGAGGTTGAGTGAGAGAGAGAGAGAGAGAGAGAGAGAGAGAGAGAGAGAGGGAAAGGGAGAGGCTTTTGGGTTTGGGAGATGGCGCGCGAGAGAGAGAGAGGGATTTATGTTTTTTTTTTTTTAATAGAAAGGGACCCTTTGCCCACAACCGTTAAAACGGGCTGCGGGCAAAGGGTTAGCCCATCAGTCGGCTATGGCCTGATTTGTTGTAGTGGAACTATGCCCAAGCTTCTGTGTCTCTACAAACTCTTCAAACAATATGTCATCCTAGGTTTAGCAAAAATGTCACTTTCTACAATCGTCCCTCAAATCTGCTATCATATCCTTACAATGGCCTCCTAACCTCTAAATAAGTAACAAGTATTAACTACACAAATGGGTAAGGTCTCTCTGTCGTTCTCTGGTTTCATTCTACAAGTTCACGGAACCAACTTAACGTTTCTCACGGGACCTAAAAAGATGCCCTATTCAACTATTGGGTAAGGGTCTACACCGAGTCGACCTGGCCTCAGCTCCACTCTGCTCGGCCATTAGCTGACCCCAACTCGAACTTGGCTCGGCTCAATCCTTAAGCTTGACTGGCTAGCTCAGCTCGGTTCGGTCAGCAGCTCGAGCCAAGTTCGAGCTAAAATCGAACCTTTACGTCATTTTCACACACACATGCAATGCACTTTCAATTTCTCACTGTATGTAAAACAGCAATAGTTGTTTATAAGTATTTCATCAAAAAGTTTATAGGCAACATCAAAATCAATGAAATTTGGTATTTGTTTCATATACATACCTTCCTGGCCACTAGCTGATACTTCATTGAGTCATTTCATCAAACACTTGGTGAGCAACATCAAAATTAGAGTAACCGAGTCATTGAACTATTTCGATTCGAGTTGGGGTTCGATCTGAGTCGAGTCGAGCTCAAGCAAGCTCAAACTCAGTTTGAAATTTTTTCGAGCTCAAAAAATCAGCTTGACTCGGCTTGAACTCATCTTCGAACCGAGTCGAGTCGAGCGAGCTAACCGAGCTAACTCGGTTCATATACACCCCTACTATTGGGCACTCCTAGCCCTAAGGGAATTCTTCTCCTAACGATCCCCCAATCCTCACAATCCAACACCGGAGCATTATGATTGTATAAACCCAGTTCCCAAGGCTCCGACTATCTCAATACTCTGCTCTAAAGATATCGGGCCAGCCTACAACGATGAAGATCGGCCGGATACAGAAATCAATCGACGAAATTAGCTCCAAGCTCACCTTCCTTCTCTAACTCCCACTTTCTCCCATGGCTAAAAATGAGCAAAATAAAACTGGGGTTGAAATTAAGGGCCTATAAAGCCCTAAGGGTTTAGTTGGACAACTTACTAGGGCACTTGATAAAACAAAAACACAACCCGAGAGTAGGATGTTGAGGGTCAAATATTGCATATCAGACCCTAGTTACTGCTTGGATTTACAAACATAATATCGTTTAAAATCCTAATTTAATCGTGTTTGTAATGCAAGGTACATTTGTAAGTGGGGACTACAAAAAGGTGCTAAATGTGTGTATTTAATGCTCTGATGACACCACAAGCAAGGGACAGACTCCAGAGGATCAATATTGAAGAATTTACATACCAGGGATCCGAGGAAATCAAGCCGTTCACATTAAAGAGGCCCGAAACTAGTGCAGAATGCAAGATCACGGGGTTCTCACCATCCGTTCGGCTTGAAATAATATACGTGGCCTGAACGCCCTATATTAACCGTACACGTCAAATTTCACCCGTCGGATCTCCCCGAAAGTGGCCCAACGGACAGATCAGACCCTTGATTCACTAAGTGGGGCACACCTGGTATCTGGTTATGCTTCAAATTCTGTTTCAACTGGTTAAATGGGGTGATAAAATGGTTGGATGGAGCGGATTTCAAAGATACAACACGATAGACCCCGCATGTACATTGCATGTACATGGGGTACATGTGCACAAGAGATGCACTGGACGGAGAATCCGGTCAAATGTAGTGTTGACTGAGCATTCCTTTAAAAAACGGAAATTTCCGTTTTCACCAGCGTCCGCACGTCCAGACGCTGGGACGTGTAGTGGGCCCACACCGCTCATCACATGGAGAATCCAAACCGTCCATTCGGTCCAGGGGGTGGGAATAACCCCACCCAAGATCTCTTTTTTCTCCAATGCATGCCTACATAGACAAATCTCATGCGAACGCAGGATGGACGGCGGAATAAATGATCAAGTGGGCCACACTTAAATCAAACAAATCTTGTCCTTCCTGGACGGTTTTTCATCCTGAAGCTGATGTACGGATTGGATTTATCAAAAAGTCATTGAAAGGGGGCCACCAACATCACAGCACCAGCGTCCGCGAGCTCTGTTCGACAGCAGAGGTTGCGGGTCCTCTCGATGGGGCCCACTACTTGTCCATATCAACAAACGGACCGTCCATTCGTTAGTGGGGCGCCATAACCTACTCTAGGTGGCGAGAATCTCGAAGACAATGGAGATCTTCATTTCGTCCGTTCGAAGGTAAGATGGACGGTGAATGAAAAACTCCGTGGGATATATCAACGGACGACTAAAAATACACCATTCTAACTGGAATCTCGAGAGTATTTCGATGGACGGTGTGGATTTCTCCTTCGGCATCAAGAATGGGTCCCACCGAGAATCAGCGTAAGCCAATTTACGCTTCTGTTCGCTGCGAGAGAAGCTACGGAGGATTCTCTCACCTACTTCAGCGTCCGTTTCTTCATCTTCTATAAAAGAGAAGAAAAGCAAGAGAGTCAGGGATCGACGGCAGCAAGGGAGAAATCGACTGGAGGCCTGGGACTACGGCTGGAAGGAGAGAGAAAGACAGGGAGAGAAGGAAGAGTTTGTTTGCTTTTTCTTTTATTTTTTTATTTATTTTTTTTTTTTTTATATTTGTTTAAGAGCTAGCCCATTCATGTGTAGCTAAACCTCTTAGCTAGGGCTAAGAGGTGAAGCTTGTAGCGTGATGGGAGGCCTCTTTGCTTGTGTCTTTGTTTAGACTGAATTGATGTGATTTTAGGGTTTTTATTAAGGGAATGTTTTAGTCTTTAATGGTCATGTTGTGGTGAAATTACAATGGGTGCGATGGCTTTGAGCATGTTCTTTTCTTTTTTATGCTTATGACATCAAGAAGCCCTGTTGTTCACCATCGTCTCCTGGGCATGGTCGGATGTCAGTACCCTTTCCTGATTTTCATGGCATGTTGATTGGTTGGTAATTAGATTAATTCTGTTGTTTGCTTTGTCTCTTAGGCATGGTTTGGTGATGGAATCCATTCTAATTCATACACCTTTCATCTCTTGAAACCTATATCAATGGCAGTTCAGTTAATTTTCCTGATTTATAATACAGGCATAAGATCTCCCTGATCTCTACAAGTGGATCCTCTGAATCCCTAGTTTTCCTTCTCTGATTTTTCCTAAGTTTTATATTATTATTTCACCATTATTCCTCAAATCATAATTGGTTTAGATTTCATCTTAGCCTAGTTCTAGTTCTGGTAAATTTCAGATAACGTACAGGTTTCAGTCCCTGTGGATTCGACCTCGGTCTTACCGAGTTTATTACTACATCACAACCCTATACTTGGGGAGTGAACAAGTTTTTTAGCGCCGTTCTTAGTGGACTGTGACTACGATTTTCTGAAATTAATTAGTTTTAGAGTTAGTTTAAGATTAGGATTTTACTAATTTTAAATTTTTAATTTTGTTTTCTATTTTTCATAGAACTAACATATTTCTTATTCTGTAGGTTGTTAAGATAGAACTTCTAATTTGGTAAACTCTTTCTGATTTGCTAGATTTCCTAACTCTTTAGATTTGATTTGCTCTAGAAATTTCTTCTATTTTGAACTAACTTATTTTGTTTTATTTTGCAGGTCTTTAGCTTAGGGACTCCAATTTGGTAACTTCCTCCCAACCCTCTCTTTCTTTCTAGATTTTCATTTTCTTTCTTAGGATTAGGTTTAGAATTTAACTGAGGGCTGCAAGTGTTTCATGCCCAAGTGGGCCCGTGACGACACTCGACGTCTCTTGACTGAAGGAGGGTTAGTTGAGGGGTTGACTGTCCATCGCAGGATTAGACACCGCTCGAATTTCCCTAAGTTAATTGAGGTTATGGCTGAAAATCAACCTCAAGCACTACCTCAACAGATAGATGAGGAAGTACATGATGAGAATGAGGTGCTTCAAGCACCCCCGCCTCGTACCTTACGAGATTATTTACAACCGGCGGGGGTGAGCACGCCCTCATGCATGATTTTTCCTGAAAACATAGGACATACGGACATCAAGCCAGGAGTTATCCAACTCCTTCCTAAATTCCATGGGCTTGAATCAGAAAGTCCATACTTACATTTGAAAGAGTTCGATGAGATTATAGCCACCTTATACTTTCCCAATGTATCAGAGGATACAATCGGTGAAACTCTTTCCTTTTTCCTTGAAAGAGAAGGCTAAGACGTGGTTACATTCATCTGCGTCCTAGATCCATTGGCACATGGAATGATTTGCGAGAGGGAATTCATAAAGAAATTTTTCCCACACCATAAAACGATTACCCTCGAGAAAGCAATCATGAACTTCGCCCAAAGGAAGATGAAACATTCTACCAATGTTGGGAAAGGTTCAAGGATCTTGTCGGTTCATGCCCACAACACGGTTTTGAAATGTGGCGCATTACAAATTTTTTCTATGATGGTGACATCTTCCATGCGCCAACTGGTCGAGACAATGTGTAATGGAGAATTCATGAATAAAGAAGTCGATGAGGTATGGGATTACCTCGATAGACTTGCAGAGAATGCACAATCATGGGACCATTACCCAAAATCAAACACCACGCCTAGGCCAACTCAATCTAAGGAGAAAGGTGGGGTATATCTCCTGAAAGAAGAGGACGATGTAAATTTTAAAGTGACTAATCTCACTCGAAGAGTCGAGGCCATGGAAGGAAAGAAGGATAAGGTTAATGAAATTGTTTGCGGCATCTGTGATTGCAACATTCACACAACTGAAAATTGTCCTACCATATCTGCCTTTCGAGGAGTGTTGAATGAACAAGCCAATGCCGTAAATAACTATCAAAGACCTTTCAATGGATCTACCTCCAATACATACAATCCTGGTTGGAGAAATCATCCAAATTTTAGTTGGAGGAATGGACAAACTGCTACCCCTCAAAGTTTCTTTAATCAAAATCAAAATCAGGGGAAACCTCAAGAAGAACCGGTTCAAAATCCCATACAAGAGCTGACTCAGGCAGTGCGTGGACTTACAGACTTTATGCAAAAAATAGATTCACGTATGACGGTTATAGAAAAGGGGATGCTTCCTGCACAACCGCTCCCCAATCCTAAACCGCAATACGAGATAAATGATCCCAGCTCTTCAAATCAAATGGGACACGCTAAATCCATCACCACTCTTAGGAGTGGGAAGATCATTGATAAAACCCTTCCGGTTAGGCCCGAAAAGCCCCTCAAGAACTAGAAGAGGACAATAATGATGGATCTAGTGATGTCGCACAAAATTTAGAACCGGAACTTCTAGAGAAGCCAGTTGCTCCATTCCCCCAACGGTTGGTTGCACCAAAACGTCTTTCTAACTCTCAGGATATTCTGGAGATGTTGAAACAAGTGAAAGTCAACATTCCTCTACTTGATGTCGTAAAACAGGTTCCTCTATATGCAAAATTTCTGAAAGACCTATGTACGACCAAAAGCGGCAAAGCATTCAAAAGAAGATCTTCTTGGTGAGAAAGTGAGTGCCATCTGAAGCAAGACGTCCGCATGTGAAATTCAAGGATCCCGGTAGCCCAACCATATCATGTGTAATCGGGAACCATCGAATTGATCATGCACTTCTTGACTTGGGAGCGAGCGTCAATCTAATTCCCTATTCGGTATACAAACAGTTAGGATTGGGTGAGTTAAAACCTACCGTAACCACACTACAACTTGCCGATCGAACTGTTCGTGTACCAAGAGGGATTATTGAGGATGTGTTAGTCCAAGTCGATAGATTTTACTACCCTGTAGATTTTATCATCTTGGACACCGAACCCATCAACAACATGAGCACTCAGATTCCCGTCATTCTTGGTCGCCCATTCCTTGCCACGTCAAATGCAATTATCAATTGCAGGAATGGTGTCATGACTATGTCTTTTGAAAATTTGATATTGGAGTCAAACATCTTTTTCAATAACGGCAGCAACGCAGAGGATGATGACGATGTCCACGACATTACCATGATCGATACTTTCGTGGAAGATAGGACACCCCTTACCTTATCCTCTGATCCTCTAGAGACGTGCTTGGCCCACTCCCATGAGTTTGATGATGTTATGATTAGGGAGACGTGTGCCTTGCTTGATCTGCACTTTGGTACTTGAAGTTAACCGGTGGAGGCCACAATTTGAAGAATTGCCACAAACTGATGTAGTGCCTCTACCGTCTAACCTCAAGGCACCGAAGCTTGACCTAAAACCTTTGCCCTCTGATTTGAAATATGTCTATTTAGGTTAAGATGAGACATACCCGGTGGTGATCTCTGCCTACCTAGAGAAAGAACAGGAGAGTATGCTCATATCTACTCTCATTGAGCATAAAGGAGCCCTAGGATGGACGATAGCGGACCTCAAGGGAATCGATCCCTCGATTTGTACTCACCACATATATCTTGAGGAAAATGCGAAGACCGCTCGGCAACCACAACGTAGGCTAAATCCAAACATGAAGGAAGTGGTTAAGGCCGAGGTTCTCAAACTATTGGATGTGGGTATCATATACCCTATATATGATAGTCAATGGGTGAGTCAACTCGGGTGGTTCCTAAGAAGTCGGAATCACCATCGTAGCCAATGCTAATAATGAACTCGTGCCAACTAGAGTCACTACTGGTTGGAGAATGTGCATTGACTACAGGAAGTTGAATACCGTCACAAGGAAGGATCACTTTCCTTTGCCCTTCATTGATCAAATCTTAGAAAGGCTAGCTGGTCATTCCTATTACTGTTTCCTTGGTAGTATTCGGGCTACAATCAGATTGAAATCGCCCCTGAGGACCAGGAAAAGACCACATTTACATGTCCCTACGGCACCTTTGCTTACCGAAGGATGCCATTTGGACTATGTAATGCCCCTGCCACCTTTCAGCGATGTATGTTGAGTATCTTTTCTGATATGGTGGGGCAATATCTAGAGGTCTTCATGGACGATTTCTCTGTCTATGGCTCATCTTTCAGCAAGTGCTTGGAAAGTCTTAAATGTGTGCTGAAAAGATGTGAAGAAAAGAACATGGTACTTAATTGGGAGAAGTGCCATTTCATGGTTCATAAGGGGATTGTCCTTGGACATATCATCTCGTCCAAGGAAATTGAGGTAGATAAGGCAAAAATCGATCTTATCTCTAACCTACCTCCACCTAAGAACATCAGGGACGTGCGATCCTTCTTAGGACACGCTTGAGATTTTTCTGAGCGATTCATAAAGGACTTTAGTCTCCTCTCTCGTCCTTTATGTAATCTTCTTCAAAAGGATGTTCCATACGAGTGGTCGAGCAATGCCGGAAGCTTTCACCAAGCTTAAAGGCATGTTAACCTTCTTGCACCTATCATGCGACCACCCGTGGAGCCTTCCTTTTGAGTTTATGTGACGCCTCGATTACGCTCTTGGAGTGGTTCTAGGCCAGAGAAAAGATAAGAGGCCCTACGTCATCCATTACGCGAGTAGGACTTTAAATCCTGCCCAAGTGAACTACTCGACTACGGAAAAGGAACTTTTAGCCGTAGTGTTCGCCTTGGACAAATTTAGGTCCTACCTGATCGGATCTAAGATCATTATCTATACAGATCATGCGGCACTGAAGTATCTTCTTTCCAAGAATGATTCTAAGCCCCGCCTGATACGATGGATCCTTCTACTCCAAGAATTTGATTTAGAAATTAAAGATAAAAAGGGAGTAGAAAACGTAGTGGCCGATCACCTTTCTCGCCTTAATACCTCTGATTCCCTTGAGGCGACCCATATCAATGACATGTTCCCTGATGAACAACTGTTCAGAGTCTCCCATTCACCTTGGTTCGCTGATATTGCTAATTATCTTGCTACAGGTTCCATACCGTCACATTGGACTGCGCAAGATAAGAAGAAATTTTTCACCGAGGTACGCAAATTCTTCTGGGATGATCCATACTTGTTTAAATATTGCCCAGACTAAATCTCGAGGAGATGTGTGCCAGACGATGAGCATCAGAGTGTCATCTCCTTTTGTCACTCACAGGCCTGTGGTGGTCACTTTTCTGCAAAAAAGACCACAGCCAAGATTCTGCAGTGTGGCTTCTATTGGCCCACTATGTTCAGGGACACTCATGAGTTTTGCAAAGCTTGTGAGCGTTGTCAGAAATTGGGAGCATTGTCCCGTCGAAATATGATGCCTTTGAATCCCATTCTTATCATAGAGGCATTTGATTCTTTGGGGCATCGATTTCATGGGACCATTCCCCAATCTTTTGGGAATTTATATATTTTGCTTGCCGTAGACTATGTCACTAAATGGGTCGAAGCGATTAGTGTCGGAATAATGACCATCGCACGGTCATTAAATTCCTAAAAGAGAACATCCTTTCCCGATTTGGGAACGCCTCGAGCTATTATTAGTGATGGAGGCTCACACTTTGTAATAGGCCATTCGAGAGTTTAATGAAGAAATACGGTATCTCTCATAAGGTGAGCACCCCATACCACCCTGAGACAAGTGGGCAAGTGAGATTTCTAATAGGAGATCAAACACATTTTGGAGAAAACGGTTAACCACGGCCGTAAGGATTGGTCAATTCGATTGACCGATGCCTTATGGGCGTAGCGTCCTGCTTTTAAAACCCTTATTGGAATGTCTCCCTTTAGACTCGTCTATGGGAAGGCTTGCCACTTGCCTGTGGAATTGGAACATAGAGCCTACTGGGCGATCAAAAATTTGAATTTCAATCTGAACAACGCTGGCTCGCTACGCAAACTTCAGTTGAATGAACTTGAAGAAATCCGGAACGACGCATACGAGAACTCGAGAATTTACAAGGACAAGATGAAGGCGTTTCATGACCAACATATTCTACGAAAATCATTCACGCCAGGTCAGAAAGTCTTTTTGTATAATTCTCGATTACATCTCTTTCCGGGTAAGCTTCGATCTCGTTGGACCGGCCCTTACATTGTTGTTACTGCATATCCTCATGGGGCCGTCGAGATAAGAGATCCCGACAATGGTAAGGAATTTAAAGTAAATGGACATCGCTTAAAGCCATTTGTCGAGAAATTTGATTCAGAGGACATGTCTATGCCTCTGACTGATCCTATTTATCAGGACTGATCTCCTAGTCTGATGGAGGTATAGGTAGGTTTATCGCTTTCTTAGGACTAGGGTAGTCTGCTTTATTTGTCTGGCTGAAGACGTTAAACTTAGCGCTCCTGGGAGGCAACCCAGCTTTTTTTTTATTATGCCATTTCATTTTCCTAGTTAGTTAGTTTAATGTTTGTGGGTAACATTACTGCAAACCCTCACGAGACTACAACTCGTCCACTAGGGGAAACCTAGGGGTTTAAAGGCTTGTTGCATGCGCTAAATGCAATCGAGAGCACCTGTGAAAGTGGTATAGGTAGGATTTTATTTCTTGTTATTTTTGTGTTGCTTTCTCTCTCGTGCTCACCCGCTCTCATGTTGAGATCTCTTGGAAAGTCTCTCATGATTCATCATTCAGGTACTATCTTCCCATCACTTCTCTTCTACTTTCGTTGTCCCATGTGAATTCCATGCTCATATCTCTTACATTGAGGTCAATGTAGATTTTAGGTTGGGGGTGGGAGATTAGGTTACCTAATCAGTGTTTTCTTCGTCTTGAGCAAAAATTGTGAAATCTCTTAGCTAGGGCTAAGAGGTGAAAATGTTTAAATTTTTTCTGAACTTTCTAGTGAATTCAAAGTGATTTTGACAGATATCCTAGATTTAGAATTTTAAGATACGTAATGTTGGTAATTCATGACTTTTGGATTCAGTTATTTGTAGATTTCACAGTTAAGTTTGAATTATTAATCTATGATTAGAAGTTGTAAACATTGATTGAGTCATGATTTCACATACCACATCTCACTTACACATTGAGATTTCAGTTTGATATTGAATGATTAACTTGGTAATCACTGAGCATGAAAGAAACCAACCTAAAAGATTTGGCCATCAGGGTATAAGAAAGAGTTGCACTATGGGTTTGCTCCCTATAGGTGTGGATTCGATTTTTCATGATTAACAATTGGAAAGAGTTGGGCGACTAGTTTCACCATAGGTTTGCTTCCTATAAGTGAAAATTTGATTCCCATCTCGATATTAAAAAAAAAAAAAAGAAAGAAAGAATGATCTATGAGGGACCTTTTAGTTTAGGTTTTGGTTGTCCTGGATGCTCTTGTGGTTACCAACATTATCATGAAATAGAGAATTGAATATTAATGTTGAAAGTCGGGATTACACTCTACACCCATGGAACTCAATGTTTATTATTCTAGTTTATGAATTAATATTTGAACTTGATCATGAAATTCACCATGCACGAGAGGCCAGGAGAAATTGATAACAACATTCATGAATCTTAAGATTTCTCATATCTGGATTGTTTTTCAAAATATCACTCGGCTTCACAAGAATTGTCTTGTAATTCTCAACTTAATTTTCGCATATTTTGCTCGGGACTAGCAAAATGCTGGTTGGGGGTTGTGTTGAGGGTCAAATATTGCATATCAGACCCTAGTTACTGCTTGGATTTACAAACATAATATCGTTTAAAATCCTAATTTAATCGTGTTTGTAATGCAAGGTACATTTGTAAGTGAGGACTACAAAAAGGTGTTAAATGTGTGTATTTAATGCTCTGATGACACCACAAGCAAGGGACGGACTCCAGAGGATCAATATTGAAGAATTTACATACCAGGGATCCGAGGAAATCAAGCCGTTCACATTAAAGAGGCCCGAAACTAGTGCAGAATGCAAGATCACGGGGTTCTCACCTTCCGTTCGGCTTGAAATAATATACGTGGCCTGAACGCCCTATATTAACTGTACACGTCAAATTTCACCCGTCGGATCTCCCCGAAAGTGGCCCAACGGACAGATCAGACCCTTAATTCACTAAGTGGGGCACACCTGGTATCTGGTTATGCTTCAAATTCTGTTTCAACTGGTTAAATGGGGTGATAAAATGGTTGGATGGAGCGGATTTCAAAGATACATCACGATAGACCCCGCATGTACATTGCATGTACATGGGGTACATGTGCACAAGAGATGCACTGGATGGAGAATCCGGTCAAATGTAGTGTTGACCGAGCATTCCTTTAAAAAACGGAAATTTCCGTTTTCACCAGCGTCCGTACGTCCGGACGCTGGGACGTGTAGTGGGCCCACACCGCTCATCACATGGAGAATCCAAACCGTCCATTCGGTCCAGGGGGTGGGAATAACCCCACCCAAGATCTCTTTTTTCTCCAATGCATGCCTACACAGACAAATCTCATGCGAACGCAGGATGGACGGCGGAATAAACGATCAAGTGGGCCACACTTAAATCAAACAAATCTTGTCCTTCCTGGACGGTTTTTCGTCCTGAAGCTGATGGACGGATTGGATTTATCAAAAAGTCATTGAAAGGGGGCCACCAACATCATAGCACCAGCGTCCGCGAGCTCTGTTCGCAGCAGAGGTTGCGGGTCCTCTCAGTGGGGCCCACTACTTGTCCATATCAACAATCTGGACCGTCCATTCGTTCCGTGGGGCAGCCATAACCTACTCCTAAGTGGCAGAATCTCCGAAGACAATGGAGATCTTCATTTCGTCCGTTCGAAGGTAAGATGGACGGTGAATGAAAAACTCCGTGGGATATATCAACGGACGACTAAAAATACACCATTCTAACTGGAATCTCGAGAGTATTTCGATGGACGGTGTGGATTTCTCCTTCGGCATCAAGAATGGGTCCCACCGAGAATCAGCGTAAGCCAATTTACGCTTCTGTTCGCTGCGAGAGAAGCTACGGAGGATTCTCTCACCTACTTCAGCGTCCGTTTCTTCATCTTCTATAAAAGAGAAGAAAAGCAAGAGAGTCAGGGATCGACGACAGCAAGGGAGAAATCGACTGGAGGCCTGGGACTACGGCTGGAAGGAGAGAGAAAGACAGGGAGAGAAGGAAGAGTTTGTTTGCTTTTTCTTTTATTTTTTTATTTATTATTATTATTTTTTTTATATTTGTTTAAGAGCTAGCCCATTCATGTGTGGCTAAACCTCTTAGCTAAGGCTAAGAGGTGAAGCTTGTAGCGTGATGGGAGGCCTCTTTGCTCGTGTCTTTGTTTAGACTGAATTGATGTGATTTTGGGGTTTTTATTAAGGGAATGTTTTTAGTCTTTAATGGTCTGTTGTGACTGAAATTATAATGGGTCTGCGATGGCTTTGAGCATGTTCTTTTCTTTTTTATGCTTATGACATCAGGAAGCCCTGTTGTTCACCATCGTCTCCTGGGCATGGTCGGATGTCAGTACCCTTTCCTGATTTTCATGGCATGTTGATTGGTTGGTAATTAGATTAATTCTGTTGTTTGCTTTGTCTCTTGGGCATGGTTTGGTGATGGAATCCATTCTAATTCATACACCTTTCATCTCTTGAAACCTATATCAATGGCAGTTCAGTTAATTTTTCTGATTTATAATACAGGCATAAGATCTCCCTGATCTCTACAAGTGGATCCTCTGAATCCCTAGTTTTCCTTCTCTGATTTTTAAGTTTTAAGTTTTATATTATTATTTCACCATTATTCCTCAAATCATAATTGGTTTAGATTTCATCTTAGCCTAGTTCTAGTTCTGGTAAATTTCAGATAACGTACAGGTTTCAGTCCCTGTGGATTCGACCTCGGTCTTACCGAGTTTATTACTACATCACAACCCTATACTTGGGGAGTGAACATAGGACCATTTGGGCTACCGGTCGGACTGACGCGAACTGATAAAACTATTGATCGAACCGACTGAACATGGATTTTCATATTTCCTATGCTACTCAAATCGGTAAAACCAAGAAGCCAATCGATTAGACCGATTTAGCTCGAATCACACTCTATGAGGCCCTTCACTGCATTGATGTTCGAGGAATAGTTCAATTAAGTTATACGAAACCTAGGGTTCGATGAAACGGGTTTTGGTACTAGCTAGGACATCTACATATAGGGTCATAGAACTAGGGATCTGATAATCCAGGTCCCATAGTCTGTAACAAAAAGTCTAGTTGATTGCTATGCAACACGGCTAGCGTACCTGAGAGCTGCTAGCATTCCAGGGTTTGAGTCCACTAGGGGTTTTCTTAGTCATTCGAGCTCATTGGATCAATTACACACTGGGTTTCTAGAGGTCAAGGTTCCACCAATTCCCTAGGTTTCTCATCCCTCGAGTGAGCGTATCAAAAATATCTACATATAATGACCGAAAACGTCCAATACTCAAGTACCGAAGAGTTAAGGTATCACATCATGTGCTCTAATTATAGCAATAATGGATGATAAGAACATGCTCTTTTCTTTTCTTTTTTTGAAAAATTGATAAAATGATGGCGAGGAACCCTCATTTCAAGGGTGGAGTACACGATTTTCGAGGCATCATGGCAGCTCTCATGAGTCATGACATTGTTACTTAAATATCCTAAAGTGGGTTGTTCACTACCTCGAGTTCAAGTATAAAAACCAAACCCATGATTTTCCTACAAGAAATAGTTCATAACTCATTCCCTCATCGTAGAGCTACAACTAGGAATTCTTTTTCCCTGTACACTATCCTCAAATATTTCACCATCTTTCCCAAATAGAGAGAAAATTTTAGTCGTAAAAATGAATTATAAAGAAGAGAGCTAAACTAACCAATACTCTCACTGTATTGAATTCTAAAAAATGCACAGAAAATTAGGGTATCCAGAAAATTCTAGATAATATATGAAGTCCAAAAAACTCAAGGCTCAAAATCAACGTCTTGAAAACTCAGCAAATGGTTGGTCCACACCATTACAAAAGTAGTAGAGCTATGTCACCATTAGGGCTGGGAATGGAGCGAGTTTGTACCAGACAACATCCTAAGCCCAGTGCCTGAGACTTAAGACCTGAGGCTGGATCCAACATATATAACCCGATTCAGAAAACGGTTGGGCCTGGGCCAAGCAAAACCCGACAAGCCCAAAGATGGTAGGTCCAAGCCCAGCTCAAAGCTGGGCCGGGCTCGTCGGGTCTTGGTCACCATAGCATACGTGGCAAGCTATTCGTGGACGGGCTTAACTAGCCTGTAGGCCTGTAGATGGCTCTAAAAACTACTAAAATGACATCCAAAAGATGTGACCTTTGCTTGCTTTTCTTTTTTCTTTTCTAGGGTATTGAGAAGGCGCTCTAAAGTTATTGAAGCTCAGCAAGGCCTCCCAGATGAACTTATTAAGCAAGATTGCTCACCATGCTACTCCAAACTATAAATAGCATGGGTCCAAACCACTTAAAAGGCTTTTAAGGGAGATCGCATGAGGTATTGAGAAGGCGCTCTAAAGTTATTATGTTAAGGGTTTTTTACGGCCAAGGTGAGAGAGAGAGAGAGAGAGAGAGAGAGAGAGAGAGAGAGAGAGAGAGAGAGAGGAAGCTTGTGGAAGGGAGATTCTGCTCGTAGAGGTGATCTACTTCGCAGTCGACGTCTCAGTACTTCTACATCCTCGTGATCGGTGAGATCTCTCCGTTTTTCCTTTATTCCCTTATTGTTCATCCACTCCTGCATGAGTGAAGAAAGTTTGATCCAAGCGGTGTGTGCTTGTGATTGGTTATAACGTTCTACTTCATAATGGATTGTTGATCTGAACGAGGTCCCGTGATTTTTACCTCTCCGAGGGTTTTCCATGTAAAAATCTATTGTTTTGTGTGGTTTATGCTTTGATTTATTTCATTGTTTTATTATCCCATTATTTTGGTGTTTTGGGGAGGCTAGATCCCAAGGTTTTGTGCAATGGCCCCCAACACAAGGTGGGCTTAGGTGGGTCCCACCTTGATGTATATGTTAAATCTACTTTGGCTAACAGAAGCACACCCAATCTTAGGCCTAGGGACCAAAAATCAGACCCAGTCGTGATTCCGTGGAGCAAATTAGGTGCAGCCCCAGCCTCACCCAAGATGGTGCAGCCCTTACCGTGGGGCCTGCTTTGATGTATGTATTGTATATCCAAGCTGCCCATCCGTTTTTCCAAATCATTTTAGAGCATAAGCCAAAAAAAAATATGAAGCAGATCTAAATCTCCAGTGGGCAAATACTATAAGAAACAGTGGTGGTTGAAGGCTCCACCATTAAAAACTTCCTAGACCCCGGAAACAGTAACGCAAGGAAACGTTAATGTAATGTTTATTTTCCATCCTACCTGTTCATAAGTTCACACTAACTTGGATGAAGGGCAAACACAAATATCAGCTTAATGCAAAACTTTTGTGGCCTGCAAAAAGATTTTAATGATTATTCACCATTATTTTCTACGGTATGGTCCACCTAAGATTTGAATCAAGGTGGGCCCCATGGTAAGGGCCGCGCCATCTTGGGTGAGGCCAATCGGCTCCCATGATTCAGGTGGGGCACACCAAAAAAAAAACTGGGTACAGGAAACGCCTACCCTACGACTATATAGCTGATTTTTTTGCCGGGAGCCTGATGTGCAAGACTCACCTAATGACCCGAGTGGATTTCACATACACAACAAAATGTGCCCGTGAAAGATCAAGGGTCTGTGGCCCACTTGAATGGCACTGGGCCTAACGTACGATGATTCACCCCGAGCAGATTTCACGTACACATCACTCATGTAGGCCCCTCAAATTAAAGGCAAGTGTCCCTCTTCTGTTGAGATTTTGGTTTTAAAAATTAATTTTTTATTTTCCGTCAAAATGAATTTGAAAAATTAATGAGGAAAAGTTACTTCTTTTTTTCAGTCTCACAGCAAATATAGTGGGAGAAAACTTTTGATCTGCAATTGTTCAAGCGTAGTGTATTCTTATTTAGCAAAATGGAGGAAAAGATGCTCAGCTTGAAACACTAGTGGGCGAGGGCGAGAGCAACGTGGCTCTACTAAATAGTGCATTTTGCACTTCACAATGTTCTGGACTTTATAGGCTACTGGAAATGGTCAAATCAATCAATACAAATCATCGGCCGTTTTATAAAATGGCTAGTAGCCTTAATAGCCAAAACGGTCCAAAAACTGATAGCCTTGATAATCCAACAGTCATATCATTAATCTAATGATCTGAAACATTTGAAATTTAATGTCAAAATGATTAGAAACATTTCTCAAATGTTTTAAATCATTGATAACCATCCGCAATAGTCCACACTCCAAATGCTATATAAATTGGACCATCCAAGCATAGAATCATTCAAGTCCAACAAATTCAATCTGATCTAATCTCTCTAAGCTTTTCCTTTTAAGATAATTCAAAAACTCATTAGCTTATTCGAATCTTGTTTTAGTCACTAAGTTTGATCACTCAACAAAACTTTTAGGGTTCGAATTGCGTTAAACTTTAAAGACACTATATTACGTATATATCTAATTCAGCCAGTTGTCAACTTTATTTTATTTTTCAGTTTTTAACATTATTTGTAAAATATTTTTCAACATCTCCAACTATCTTCCTTTGTATGGCCCACCTAAATCACAGAGCAGGTAGTCCTGGACGTCCAGGTGCAATGCACGTGCATTTCACTTGTGCATCAAGACAAAAAGTACGTTAGTCGGCGAGGGCATCCCAAAGGCAAAGATTCGTTTACGTATATCGAGTGGTGCATACGGGAGTTAGGACACACGCATGCTTGAAAATCAAACATGTCATCATGTGGCTGCATGTAAGGATGATCTGAATCGTCCATTCCATGGATGACCCACATTCCAAAATTCACACACTGATTGGCCACCCAGACCATTTGCTTGGTTGAATTCAAATGGACGGATGACCGGACATCTTAATTTATTGATTAAGACGTACAACTGTCATGATTTTCAAGTGGTGGCCCATCACCAAAATGGTGTCCAACAGATGGACTCTTCAGATCATTTGAATATCAGCCCTGCAGACCACATCCAACAGACTATGTTGGGTGGTCCACATCAGACATGAATCTAATTACCATCAGCCACTGCCATCCGTCCATTTCGGTGTAAAATTGATTGATGTACATTTTTACCTGTTTCTGTCGATGGATTGTCAGCCGTCGATCTCATATAGGAAGAGAAGATCTAACATGAATGATAAGAGCCAGTCAGGCTAGCCAAGGAGACTGCCTATGAACCACATGATCATTTCAAATAAGATGGACCGTCCACAACCAATAAAACCATTGAGAGGACATAGGCAAGTCATCCTTGGCTACCTAAGAAGACTCTTAATCTTCATGTAAGACCTCTCTCCCTTTCACACCATGGAATGCCATTGTTCAGCTGATCAAACCTCTATATATAGAGCCAAGGCCCAGTTCGGATTCGCCTCATCCGTTGCTTTTCATAGACTTCTCATAACCAACTTTCAATTCTCTTGTACCCATAAGGAATATATTCTCTCATCTACAGGGACCATATCTTCTTCGATGTTCATCCGTTCATTCCGATGTGGCGTTTTCAATGGGCCTGAAAGGCCCGAATGATTCCGGGTAGTTGAGTCTAGTTCGGCCCGTGAAATGGAGTGGGCCCATATCAGGATTTACAGCATTTCTTCTGCTCCAAGTTTAAGTGTAAATTCATGTCTGATCATGGTTCAAAATTTCGGGCCCACCAAATAACAATATGTGATTGGATCTGGCCCATTAACAAGGCCCAGTTCGCGATCTCAAGAGAAAGGAGATGTCCCTCTAGCTCTTTCAAAGGTCAAGAATCATGGGGTACTGGATTCGTCTACGAGTTTAGCACCTGTGTCCGTAAAAAACACAATCTCTCTGGGTCTACCATGTTGTTTTATGTAAAATCTACTCCGTCCATCAGGTGAGAAACCTTATTTTCACCGTCCATACATAATAACACCTAATAAAGTATTACTATGGGCCACACTAATGGGAACAATGTAAATTTTCTTTATTTTACGCTGCCTAAGTTTTGGATCAGTCTGAATTTTATATCTTTATCTCATCCCGGTGAGTTACACCAGATTAACGGATTTGATGAAAGATACACACCATGGTGGCCCTGCACACAAAGCTATAGCTGGCATCCCATGCACTTTTTTCCTATGGTGTGGCCCACCTAAGTTGTGAATGTGGCTGATTTTTGTTTTTCAGGACATATCACTGAGGGAAAAACCTGATGGACGGAGTGGATTTTACCTATACAACATCATGAGTTCCACGTAGCTTGTTTGTTGTATAGGAATAGGGTCCGAGTCATGGGACTGAGCCTGACCGTCCAAGTTGTTTTGACCATTCCTTAAAAGAGAAAAGTGCACAGAATCTCTCTAGACATATCTTTTGACTTTTACACCCCTAAAGTTGTGTAACATGGTCCAGATGAGATGAATTCATGCCATTTTATCTCTCTTTTTTCTACTTTATAGCCTCGTTTTATTCCAAAAATAAAATCTATGATACTCTGTCAGAGAGCTAAGGATGATACACAGGCCCTTACAAATTACTTAGAAATTCACACCTGGCATGTAAATAAGTCAAACTAAACTGTACAGGTCCATGGATCATGAACCAAAAATTATTCTTATTCGATCATCGGACCATCGCATGACATTTATTGGACGGTCCTATTTCAACGAATGAGTGTCCACGAATCAGGGGTTAGGATGGTTAAACCAATCTGATTTTTGAACTGTGACCTAGCGACGTCAGACTGAATTTATTTGGTCTAGTTTGGGTAAATACAACCCACGTGTACTATTTCTAAGTACCTGCGTATCAAGCGTTATACGCAGCCGTGTATCGAATAACTTCCCTATTCTAGAGGCCCCCATCATGTAGATCACATCACATAAAGTCAATGCTTTATACCAACAGCAAAGTTATGTGCTCCACAGATCTTTGACTTGTATTAGTATGATGGATTTCTAGCCACCCAATCAGAACTATTATACCATGCTTCCCCGTTAATAAAGGTAGAGCTTTAAAGCCCCTCCAAGTGACCATCTTTACAGCCGTTAGTCCATATCCAGGTAAGGGTTGGAATAAGAGGATAAGTGCCTATGCGTTCGTTGCATGGTCCACTTGTCCTTGGGCCCATTCAAAACCATTATACCATGGTAGAGGTTGGGGTGTACATCGGTCCGAACCGACTCGAGTTGGCGTCAGCTCGACTTGGCTCGGCCACCGGCTGACTTCAGCTCGAACTCAGACGGCTCGGCTCAGCTCGGTCCTCGTGCCTAACCGGCTAGTTCGGCTCGGTTTGGTCGCCAGCTTAGGCTGAGTTCGAGCCGAGTTCACCATTAAAGCATTTCCACAAACACCTAGATTGCACCTTCAAAATCCATTTGTATGTGAAAAATAAGCAATAGTTTTACAGATATTTTATTAAACACCTTCCAAGCAACATAAAAACCAAGAAAAAAAGGATATTTGTTTCATGTACATACCTTCCTTGCCATCAACCACACTTCGTTGAGTCATTTTATCAAACACTTGGTGAGCAACATCAATGGCAAAGTAACCGAGTCACCAAACTGGTTCAATTCGAGCTGGATTCCATCTGAGTCAAGTCGAGCTGGGGCCTGCTCGAACTCAGCTCAAACTCATTTTCAAGTTCAAAAAATCAGCTCGACTCGGCTCGAACTCAGCTTCGAACCAAGTCAAATCGAGCTTTTTCGAGTCGGGTCAAGCGAGCTAACCAAGCTAGCTCGATTTGTGTACACCCCTGGGTAGAGGACAAATGAGGAAGGGAAATGGCTGATCCTCTTGCCAAAGGCCAATTGCTGATGGTCGGTGCTCTATGGCCCCACCATGATGTATGTGTTTCATCCATTCCATCCATTTATAAAATAGATCATTTTAGGGTATGAGACAAAAAAATGAGGTATATTCCAATCTCAAGTGGACCACGTTACAAGAAATAGTGTTGAATGAATGTCGGCCATTAAAAACTTTTTGGATAAATCTGATCTTTGTTTTTTCGCTTCATTAAAGTCTGTATGACCTAATCAACAGATTGGATGTCAAATAAACAGTACGATGGGCCCTAGGAGGATTTTAATGGTGGATATCCAATCACTATTGTTTTCTTGTGGTGTGGTCCACCCGAGATTTATATCCCTTTCATTTTTGGGATTAAGTCCTAAAATCATCTGTAAAAATGGATGAACTGCATGGATGAAACACATACATCATGGTGGGGCCCACAGAGCACCGACCACCAGCCACCGGGCCAGTGGCAGGGGGAGTAGCCAATCCGTTTCAAAGAGGGAGCCCGTGTAACAAAAAGGTCTGTGGGGTCCATCGTGATTGTGTAGGACATAGGCCGATCCAAAAAGGAAGTGAGCAACACTGTTGGAAAAAGTAGGGATGGGGACGGTCACCTTTTAAACCTTACCGGGTCTCGCTATGATGTTGATATGCCATCCAACCCGTTCATAAGGTAAGTCCCACTGGGATGAAGGGCTAAAAAAAATATCAGCCTAATCTAAAACTTCAATCGGCCCCAAGAAGGTTTCAATGATAGGCGTCCACATCCCGAGTTTTCCCTGCACTGGGTCCCACGTAAGTTATATGTCCGTCTTTCGTTGGGTTTAATGATGTGACTTGAGCCGGATAAAATGATGGATGAAGTGGATGTAAAGGAAATATCACGGTGGGCCCCACAAACCTTTCTGTTGCACGAGCTCACTTGGTGTCTAAGGAGGAATGATACGTGGAGAGATGGTATGGTAGAGCCGGTAGAACCAGAATATTGTAGAGTCATCTATCTAAAGGACATGTGATAGGGCAACGTATCATTTGAGACCGTCCATTTTGTTTCCCCTGCTGTGTATGGCAAATGGGTTAAAATAACGATCGATCTGAGCGTCCTAGTCATCTAATCAATGTCCTTCACTTTAATGGTGGAAATAAAAGAATAGTTAACATACAAACATACAGTATGGAGAAGTGAATAAAGGAAGTGATTTCCGAAACACAAGTCATCAATCATAGGTCCACTAACATCACGATGCCACGTGTATTGTGGATAGATAGCTCCACCATATTCTGGCTATTCGGTATCTACCATTATAAAATCATATCTTGTCCAAGGGGTAATTTTTTACTATATACCCGACCTACCACCCACCTTTTTTTATTCGATCCGAACAAAACCTACCTTACCAAACTAGACCTCTACCTGTACGGAGAAACCAATAAAGACCAAAATACCCCTACCTTTTCTAGATGCTTTAGCGTAAAAACCAGGCGTATTTTTATCCAAAACCCTCTTTCCCTACCCTAAAAATCTACTTTCGTAACATAAGTTTTCGGGCGTTAAAAAAAAAAGGCATACAGGGAAGAGTCTATAGTGCTAATTTTTTCTTGTCCAAGAGATACGAAGGAGGATCTGCGGTGTATAGTATCTTAGGTTTTCAATTTGTACAAGTGGGCCCATGGTCCAATGATCAAAGTCGTTGAGCTTATCGACCCCACAATGGATGAACCATGACCCAAAAATATCCAAAATTAGAAAATCCTAGCAATCCAAGGCTTGCAATTTTTTATGTTGAATGTCGACCGTTCATCAACCGGCTACTTATGCATGGGTTGCATCCAATCTGGCCCAAATCATCCTAAGCTTCATTATTGGCCCAAAGAATGAAATGTGTAGTCTGCCCATCCTATCAACCATTTCAATCGTGGAACCATTGGTTCCAGAAATGAGGAACCATGGTGGGTCCCTGTCCCATCAAGGCCATGTAAGCCCATTTGGTGAATGGGCCTAATCAGTTTCTTAATCAAACCTAATAAACTTTATAAATTATACACCGGCTCGTGTCTGATCGTATTTAATAAAGCCATCAAACGTGGACTACGTGGGACTGGAAGCCAACTACTCGACCATTTAATTACTCCGTATTTAGAATATGATAGGATTTGATTAGGCCATGTATCGTTGTTTAGACCATTAAATAACCACGGCCAGTGAGTAAGACCCTGATTGTCTATAGGGCTTACATTGATATATGTGCCTTAAATCAACACAGTCCAACCAATTTGACAGCTCAATTTACGGCGTGATCCCAAATATGAAGCTGACCCAAATCTCAAGTGGACCATACCATAGGAAATAGTTGTGATTGAATCCTCACCATTAAAAACTTCATTAAGTCCACCCGAATGTTTATTTGTCATCCAACCTGTTAATAAGGTTACAAATAACTAGATGAAGAGACCATACAAATATCATCTTGATCTAAAGCTTCCATGGCTCACAAAACGTTTTTAATGTTCAATTACCACTATTTCTTGTACTATGGTCCAATTGAGATTTGGATTTGCATCATTTCTTGGATCATGCCCTAAAATGAGCTTTCAATATGGATGGAAGGTGGGCCTCACAGCTAGGCTCCACATGGATCACCCCACCTCGTTGAGTACCTTCAAACATGCTTTGAATGGCCCCACCTCAAATTATAAACGTGACCCAATCAAATCCCCCAGGACAGGTTGGCAGGAATTTCCCCTATGATTCAGTCACCTGACAACCTGCTTGTGATAGTCATTTATTTTAGAATGAAGATTAATCCTGTAGTGTAAAGTTTGGTGGGGCCCACTATAATGTTTGTGAGGAATTCATCTCATCCATCCATTTTACCAGCTCATGTTAGGACCCGAGCTCAAAATTAAGTAGCCACATGATGTAAAAATGTGGGTTGGGAAAAGAAAACGTTCAAAGGCCTGCCCCATTGGGATGAACTAAAAACACAAAAATATTAGCTAGATCCCATTTTTTTCTGTCTGAGTTCACCCTACTTGTGTTTGGACCTTCCTAATTTCTAACATGAGCTTGCAAAACAAATATACCCTATGGATTTCTTACAAACATCAAGGTGGGCTGAGACGACCTGCCCCACCATTGTGATATTGTCCGCTTTGGGGTCTCCCCCGCACGGCTTTAAAACGTGTCACAACAGTTAAGGGAGAGCCTCCACATATAGCCAGGACTTTGAACGACTGCCCAAGCAATGTGGAACGAGTTTCGTTTAGACCATTAAGTCACGACTAGTGAGTAAGCTCACCCGGGCATTAATATATGTGCCTTAAATCCCGCTCACATCACGCCCGCCCACATTGGAGCAGGGATCGGGGCGTCATAATCTCCCACCATTGGAACAGAGTCATCCTCGGCTCTGATACCAAATGAGAAGACCTGCCCCACCGTTGTGATATTCTCCCCTTTAGGGTCTCCCCCTGCACGGCTTTGAAACGTGCCATAACAATTAAGGGAGAGCCTCCACATATAACTCGAGGACTTTGAAACAAATTATGTGACCCAAGCGATGTGGGACGAGTTCGTCCATAGTCACACTATGATAGTCATTTATTTTAGAAGTAGCTCACCCGGCGCGTTTGTAGCTCGCCATCTAGCACCATGTTAGGCCCCGCTCCACATCACGCCCGCTCACATTGGAGCGAGGGAACCATAAAAATATTAGCTAAATCCCATAAGGCGTCACATGGGTCCCACCTAGTTACTGACCAATGCATGAACTTCAGGCAGTCGGGTCACAGGTTATCCACGCCCATTTATCTTGGGCTTGATTTCACATATGGTCCGTTCAATCGAATGAAAGTTCGGCCAAAACCATTGTGAGTGACCCAGTGCTGTACATAGTAAGGATTGACGACACGTTCGTGTCACCACCGACTTGAGAGAGTTGATCTAAGTGGCGGAGTAAAAAACAAAGGACACCCTGAAGGTGCAAGATTATATTATTCCTTTTCATTGGATGAAGAGGATGCTTTGATTGATGTTTATACTCATTTTTGGCATACTTTCATGAATTAATGAGATACTGTCATTTGTCAGCATTACGTGTTAAATGATCAGCAAAATCCTATTTGTGGACGAGAGTATTATTTAAATATGATTTGGTGCACCCAAATCAAACGGTCCAAAAAAACGCCACGTGGTAATGGTACCTCATGTGATGTAGATGACTTCAAAAAAGAGTTAGAAATATGTTAAGATTCAAATATTACATATTTATTCTCTCAACTTTCAATTTCCATAAATTTAAGTGTTAATTTAATATACTTATATATATTTTATGCATGTGGGGTGATTTAGAGACCAATGATGAAAATGTACTTAACATGAGGAATTAAAGCTCAAAATTAAGACATAATGAATAATTGAAGATTCCAATGTCACGAAGGAGAATTTGAAGTGCTAAAGGATCAGGGAAACCAAGTGCAAAAAGGAAGAAAAATTAAAGATTCATAATAAAGTTATAAACAGAAGAAATTCAGAGACCTTCGATCCTATTGATGGGAGTTTGATACCACTGAGTGGATTTCAATGGGAGGTCGATGTCATCGAGTGGACTTTGATGGGAGGTTAATGCTATTGAGCATAAATTGAGGAATTCTAGAATTTTCAAAGTTAGTTGTTGGACTCATTACTCGATGCTATCGAAGGAGCTTCAATGCCATCGATAGACTTCTGAATTTTGGAAAAAAAGTTATTGGAAAATTTTTGTGTTACTAATCGATCCCTTAAGGAGATCTTCGATGTCATCGATAGAGGTTCAATGGAAACTCGATGTCATCGACAATGTAAGCAGTAGTGTAAATTCAAACTTGGTTTATGAAATTTTGAAGTTGGTGTGAAAGATGAAGTTCATAATATATTTACGGAGTTGTTTAGGACATTCCTAAGTATCTTCTAGAGTTTGGAAAGAGAAAGAATGCTTAGTTGGAGTGTCGACAACGCTCTTCATTTTCAATTTCTTCATGGGTTCTAATATATCTTTAGTTTTTCTTTTGTTTTTGAGTTAGTCATGCTACGCTAATCTCTTAGCTAAGGCTATGGGACAACGCTTTTCATTATTCAGTTTATTTGATTCAACAAATAATGAATTTGAATAATAATAGTAAATTGAGTTGATTTAGATTTTACTTTAAAGTCTTTGAATTGTTTATTTCTGGATTTATTGTGCACTATCGCTACAGGTACAATGAATGCTTTGATTTAACAATTGTTTAGCCTGAATTATATAATGAATCAATCTATATAATTAATTGATATATTGTCGTCTAAGGATGCTTTAGACAATCTTAATTCCTTGCGATTAAGATCCGAGTATTTCATAAGAGAATCGTTCAATTGAATTCATATTTTTATTGGTATTGATGATTGGTTTAATAATTTAAAAAAATTTTCGATTTAGTAGGATAGGATTTCGATTCCAATTGAGTTGTAAAAGTTAAATCAGTAAAAAAGACATTGTGATTGCTATAAAGTGGATTCATGAATCCTTAGTTATTTTTATTATTTATTTAAAAACTCATTTTACCTCACTGGATTAAAGGCTCATATAAACCGTTACCATTAGGGCCTATTTGGGAGCGTGGATTTGGAACCCACTGGATTCGGAACCCCCAAGATTGGAAACCCCCTGGATTTGTAATCCTCCCAATGTGTTTGGCACCCTGGTGTGTGAATCAACTTTAATCCAAAAATACCTATGCATGGTATATTTACAGGGGTTTGAATTTAATTACTAAATCAACTTTAATATATCTAATTAGTGAGATATATAAATTTTGACACTATGGTTGTAATAAGCCCGCTAAAATATATGCTTTGCCTGAAAATGATGAAATTTCAAGTCTCGGATGGACCGCAAGCACAAGATCGTGTTTGAGTAACTAACCAACGATTTTTAATCATTGATTAATGTGGACAATGTTTGGACAGTGCTGGACAATGTTTGGACAGTGCTGATTTACATGGACAATGTTTGGACGGTGTTGATTATCATTAGTGGGTCATGTACCCAATAAAATGATAGTGTACAGTGACACACATGTTACACCTGCAACTATTGAAATGACTTTAGGTGTAATCCAAGCTCTCACCGTGGATTGCAAACCCCCTCAAAGAGGGGATTAGAAACCCCCTGGATTTGAAACCCCCGGTTACTTTATACTGCCAAACAACCAAGGGGATTCGAAACCCCCTCCAATCCACGATGCCAAACGACCCCTTAGATTAATTATAGGTTGTGTTCCCCATTTCCCGAGGATTCAACCTTGGTCTCACAGAGTTATTACTGCATCGCAACCCTACACTTGGGGTTGCCAACCTTTGGGTTTGATCAAAACGTGCATATGAGAGAGAGCAATAAATGCTAAAAATCTATTAAAAATACTATCTACAAAAAAATAAGAGTCTCATTAAAGTAAGTTTCTCTCCCAACACTAAATGTTATAATTTAATCAAAGTCTCTCCCAGCATTAAATATTAGAGCCTTAGCAAACGCAACTCTCTACCAATGACAACTCCATTAACTTTCTATCATGGGAGTCCAGAGACGAGGACTTTGGCCAACACACAGATCTAAGCAAGAATCTCTCTTGTACACATGGCCATACACAATAGGATACCTTAACATGGAAGAATGAATGAGATTTGTGCAGCCAAATGTCCAGATCTTTCACGATATTGGCAACTATGCAAGGCCACTGCCTCTCTAGAGTTTATAAAAGCAACAGTCGAGAGCTCAAGGTCGGACACCATTATAACAAAACGTGTCTTTATTTTCCCATCTACTATAGATATTTATCCTTTTATTTTAGCCCCATCGTGGCTCACAGCATGAGGCCCTTAGTTCTTAATCATTAGATTAGCTCTCCATCTTTCATCCACAGCATCTCGTTGGATTGTAAGTAAGATTACTTAGTTTCGAAAGGAAAGCTTTGGGGCTTTCTCACTATATGCTAGGTGATTCTGTCGGCCATCTCATCACAAAGTTTGGCTCACACTAGATAACGAACAGATAATCAAATCACGATCATTTTGCCATGTGCTTGGTTTCGATTAAGACCACGAACAGGCTGTCACCTCACCGACCATCTTGCCACGAAGTCTGGTTCTAATCGACCAACGAACAGATTGTCGAAGATCCTGATGGAGTTTTTTCCCGAGGCTCGACCGGTCGTGAGCTTCACTCGATCGGTCAAGGGCTGGTGCACGACCAGTCGTGGACTGGCTCGACTCGTTTTCCAACGAGTTGTGGTTTTGGATTTTTTAGGTGCTTGACCATTCATGGGATATGCTCGACCAGTCGAGGGTGCCACTCAACTGGTCGAGGACTCTGCACGACCAGTTGAGCTTACACAGTTTTGAGTCTGGATCTTGTGCGGACTGTGGAAATTTGAGGCAGTTTCGCAAGAGGTGCGAAAGGGAGTTGCCTAAACTATAAATAGGGGTCCCTGGAGCTTTTTAAAGGTATGCAAGAGGTAATGCAAGAGGATTTCCTAAAGATTTGCAAGGGTTTGCTATAGGGTTTAGGGTTATCAAAGGTGTGAGAGAGAGAGAGAGAAAGAGAGAGAGGAAGCTTGTAGAAGGGAGGTTATGCTCATGGAGGTGATCTACTATGCAATCAACATCTCAGTGCTTCTACGTCCTCGTGATCGGTGATATCTCTCTGTTTTCTTTTATTCTCTTATTGTTTATCCACTCCTGTGTGAGTGAAGAAGGTTATAACGTTCTACTTCATAATGGATTGTTGATCTGGACAAGGTCCCGTAGTTTTTATCTCTTTGAGGGTTTTCCACTTAAAAATCTCTTGTATCGTGTGGTTTGTGCTTTTGATTTATTTCATTGTTTTTTTATCCCATAATTCTGGTTTGTTTTGGGAGGCTAGATCCTAAGGTTTTGTGCAAGGCCCCCAACAAAGTGGTATCAAAGCTAAGTTCATTGAACGAAGTGGGATCAGCTCTGAATTATGGAAGGTGGCTCATTAAGGATGATTAGTCTCAATAGTTTTAACTGGACCATATGGAAGGCTAAGATGGAGGACTTGCTTTGCAAGGACTTCTATTCTCCAATTCAAGGCATATCAGCAAAATCAAAGGATATGACAGATGATGATTGGAAGAAATTGGACCAGAGACGGTGGGGTTTATTAGACAATGGTTGGACGATTCCGTATGCCACCATATGTCTACGGAGACTTCAGTCGCTAGCCTATGGCTGAAATTACAAGGGTTGTATGAGCAGAAGACAGCCGGGAATAAAAAAAATTTTGATAAGACGACTTGTGAATCTCAAGCTCAAAGATGGTGGTTCTGTGGCCGAGCACATGAATGAGGTCAGCAATATATTGAACTAGCTCTCCGCTATGAAGATGGTCATGGATGATGAATTACAGGCTTTGTTATTTCTTAGCTCATTACCTGATAGTTAGGAGACATTGGTGGTGTCTCTAAGTAACACCACGCCAGACGAAAAGATATTTATGAAACATATGACTAGTTGTCTCTTCAATAAGGAGAAAAGGAGGAAGTCTCAGGGGTCCACTCAGCAAGAGCCCCTTGTGACATATGAACGGGGGAGAGGAAAGAACAGAAATGGTGGAAAAGCCCGAGATAAATCAAGAGGCAAGTCGAGTACTAAGAAGGATGTTGAATACTGAAATTATGGCAAGAATGACCATTATAAGCATGAATGTCGTAAGAATAACAACAACAAGAAAGAAAAATGAAATGAGAAGGAAGATGAATCAGATTCCACTGCGGTCGCTTCAGATGGCGACGTTGTAATTATTCTTTCAGCAGATCACGATGTATGTCTAACGGCTACGAGTCAGGACACCAACTGGGTAATTGACTCAGGAGCCTCATACGACCCCACGCAAGGACTTCTTCACAAGCTACAAGTCAGGTGATTATATGATCATGAGGATGGAAAATTTTGGTGTATCGAAGATCGTAGGGGTTGGTGATATTTGTGTGAAGACTGATGTGTACTGCACATTGGTTCTCAGGGAAGTGAAGCACATTCTAGACCTTCGCCTCAACTTGATGTCGACGGGAAGGTTAGATGATGATGGCTATGAAAGCCAATTTGTTGGTGGGCGCTGGAAGCTCATCAAGGGTTCGTTGATCGCAGCCAGAGGAAAGAAGTGTTGCACCCTTTACAAGGTAAGTGTCAGCATGTGCAAGGGTGGGTTGAACGCAGGGGAAGATTCAGCTATTGACATGTGGCACTGGCGACTAGGCCACATGAGTGAAAAAGGGCTTCAAGTACTAACGAGAAAGCGGCTCCTTCCAGACGTGACAGATATACCTCTCAAAACCTTTATTGATTGTTTATCAGGGAAACAACATAGTGTTTCATTTGTTAAAACTGTTTCTCATGTTAATAAAGTGCATGCATTAGATTTGGTTTATTTTGATGTTTGTGGTATGAGGACAAAAACCTTGGGTGGGGCATTGTATTTTGTCACTTTTATAGATGATGCTTTTATGAGGGTTTGGGTTTATACTTTGAAATCCAAGGACGAGGTCTTTGGTGTGTTTAAATTGTTTCATGTTATGATCAAGAGAGAGACAGGTAGATCATTGAAGTGCATTCGCACTAACAATGGTGGTGAATACATCGGTGACTTTCATGAGTATTGTAAGTCCCTTGGTATATGGCATGAACAGACGGTTCCCAAGACCCCCCAACATAATGGTGTAGCTAAGCGAATGAATCACACCATTGTTGAGAGAATCAGATGTATATTATCCCATGTGAAATTGCCCAAGACGTTCTAGGGAGAAGCAATGCACACTGCAGTGTATTTGATAAACAGGTCTTCATCAACCCTGTTGAATAGAGAAGTACCTGAGAAGGTGTGGAGTGGACAGGATCCATCGTATAGTCATTTCAGGGTATTTGTATGCAGGGCATCTGTTCACATTCCAAAGGACGAGAGGTCCAAGCTCAATATGAAGATCATGCAGTGTGTATTCTTAGGGTACGGTGATGAAAAGTTCGGTTACAGATTGTGGGATCCGACCGAGAGGAAACTCGTCAGGAGCAGAGATGTGGCTTTCTTTGAAGATCAGTGTATAGAAAACATTGGTAAGCTAGAGAAGAACTAGCCTAGTTCAGGTGAGCTAGAGGATATGGATCCGATTATTCCTTCCGCGGTGCCTGATGATTGGGGAGTACCCTAAGGTGCAGAGAACGAGGGAGTTCCTTTAGAAGATGAACCAGGGGAGTAGCCCCCACTTGTAACAGCCCACGCCCACACTGTATGATATTGTCCGCTCTAAGCACAGCCCCAACAGTTTTGTTCTTAGAGTTTTCCCCAAAATGCCCCATACAGTATAGGGTGACAACTCCACATATAACCACCATTACTTCAAACAACTCTTCCAATGTGGGACAAGCTACGTTACAGTTAACTGTAACGGTAGCTCGTCCAGGCCTTAGGCCCCACCCACATCACGCCTCCCCACATTGAAGCAGTGACGAGGGCGTCATATTATCCCCCACCGAGGGCAGAGCCGTCCTCGGCTCTGATACCATTTGTAACAGCCCACGTCCACACTATATGATATTGTCCTCTCTAAGCACAACCCGCACGGTATTGTTCTTGGGGTTTTCTCCAAAAGGCCTCATACAGTATAGGGTGATAACTCCATATATAACCACCATTACTTCAGACATCTCTTCCGATGTGGGACAAGTTACGCTACAGTCAACTGCAACAGTGGCTCGCCTAGTGCGATAGCTCGCCCAGGCCTCAGGCCCCGCCCACATCTCGTCCGCCCACATTGAAGCAGTGATGGAGGCGTCACTTGATCCACCTGTTGAATCACAGATGAGGAGGTCATCTAGAAACAGACAGCCGTCCAAGAGGTACTCATCGCATGAGTACATTATGCTGACTGATGGGGGAGAGCCAGAACATTATTTTGAGGCCCTAGTCGACGAGCATAAGGGGGAGTGGTTGAAAGCTATGCAAGAGGAGATGGAATCCTTGCATAAGAACCACACCTATGATATGGTAAAATTGTCTAAGGGCAAGAAAGCTTTAAGCAACAAGTGAGTGTTCAGAACAAAGGTTGAGCAGAAGAATTCACAGACGAGTTTCAAAGCCAGACTTGTGGTGAAAGGGTTTGGTCAGAGGAAAGGCATAGACTTCGAGGAGATACTCTCACCAGTGGTGAAGATGACATCCATACGTGTGTTGCTTGGGTTGGGGGCTAGCATGGATCTGAAGATAGAGCAGTTAGATGTTAAAACTGCATTCCTCCATGGTGACCTGGAAGAAGAGATCTACATGCACCAACCAGAGGGGTTCGAAGTCAAGGGCAAAAAGCATATGGTGTGTAGGCTAAGGAAGAACTTATATAGGCTGAAACAAGTTTCACGGCAATGGTACAAGAAGTTCGACTCGTTTATGTTGAAGCATGGGTATGACAGAACGGAGTCGGACCATTGTGTGTTCACGTGGAAGTTCTCATATGGTGATTTCTTAATTCTGCTGTTATACATTGATGACATTCTCATCATGAGAAAAGACATCAAGAAGATCGACAAGCTGAAACAGGAGTTGGGCAAGTCATTTGCATTGAAAGACCTGGGCCCAGCTAAACAGATCTTAGGAATGGAGATAACCCGTGACAGAAGCAGCAGGAAGCTTTAGCTGTCACAAGAGCGGTATATTGAGAAAGTCCTGAAGCGGTTCAATATGAATGCAATGCTTGTGCCAAGACTACTCTTGGATGGTCACTTCAGATTGAGCGACAAGCAGTGTCCCAAGACGAAGATAAAGGTAAAAGAGATGCAGAAGATATTCAACGAGTCAGCTATAGGAAGTTTGATGTATGCTATGGTGTGTACACTCCCAGACATAGCATATGCGATTGGTATTATCAGTCGGTATCTTGCCAATTCTGGCAAAGAGCATTGGGCAGCGGTGAGGCTCATCTAGGTTGAGTTTATGATATGGCGACAGAAAACCTGTGTTAGAGGGCTACACAGATGCGGATATGACAGGTGATATAAACTCCAGGAAGTCTACATCGGAGTTCATGTTCACATTTATAGGAGGAGCGGTCTCTTGACAGAGCAAGCTACAGAAGGTCGTAGCATTGTAGACAACAGAGGCCGAGTACATTACGGCCACAGAAGCATGTAAAGAAATGTTTTGGATGAAGAGGTTCCTGCAGGAACTTAGCCTGAAGCAGTAGCAGCACGTGGTCTATTGTGATAGTCAGAGTGCTATACACCTGAGCAAAAAATCCAAGTCAGTATTCCAAGTCGAAGCACATAGAGATTCGGTATCACTGGATCAGGGATACTTTGGAACAGAAGGTGTTACAGCTTAAGAAGGTCCACACGGACGATAATGGGTCAGACATGATGACCAAGGTTTTGCTCAAGGGTAAGTTTGAGGTTTGTAGAAACCGAGCTGGCTTGAAGATGACGGATTTCTCTTGTGTCAAAAGGGGAGAGATTTGATGGAGTTTTTTCCCCAGGCTCGACCGGTCATGAGCTTCACTCAACCGGTCGAGGGCTAGTGCACGACCAGTCGTAGACCGGCTGGACTCATTTTTCAGCAATTTATGGTTTTGGATTTTCGAGGTGCTCGACCGGTTGAGGGTGCCGCTCGACTGGTCGAAGGCTCTATATGACCAGTCGAGCTTACACAATTTTGAGTCCGGATCTTGTGCGGACTGCAGAAATTCAAGGTAGTTTCGTAAGAGGTACGAAAGGGAGTTGCCTAAAATATAAATAGGGGTCCGTAGGGCTTTTCTAGGGTATGTAAGAGGTAATTGTAACATCCTGGATTTTCACTGTTTTGGGTTTTTCAAAAATCCTTGAATTTTTTTTAAAATTAACTTATAGTACCACTTAATGACTATTAGCACTCAATGTTAGTTTATACAGGGGTGGTACTAGTAAAGAACCGCACAAGTCCAATTAATAAACCGTAGGAAGCCAACGAATCCTCCCGATCACTTGAACATCAAGTGTAGCCCCATAATTTACTCACATATGACTCAAATCTAACCGATCCATCGCTAACTAATCAAGACAATCATGACTAAATTGAAGATCTAATTGAAGCCGAGTTAGATAAGGCCCAGGTCTCGACTAATAGACCAAATCAACCCCATTACTCTTTTAGCCTAAAACCAACGGTTTAGAGTAATCATGACTAAATCTCCACTTTCATTAGCTATAAATAGGCCACACTATGAACATAGTTAATCCAAACTCTAATTATTGCTCACGAGAAATCTCAATACCTAATTCATTCAGAAATGCTCCAATTTCCCGAACAAGCTCTAGACCGCTCGTTGGTGGGCCACTAGTTACAAAATTATAGAGTAATGTCTGTCTTACTGGGCTTAATGTCCATCGCGGGAGTCGGACCTACGAATGGTCCAGAACCGCTCAACTTGAGCCAAAGGACGAGTGTATGAGAAGTGCAAATACCTTAAAGGAAGAGGCTGAAACTTAAGTGAATTGGGTTGTCCACTCTTATGCAAAATTCAGGATTTTGGACTGTTGATTTATGACCAAACTTCACATGTGGAGTAAGGATATTTTCCTGCTCATATCCGTATAGCCGCGATCGACCATCGATGACCGTTGAACGTACTTCTAATCATATCCGTCAATCGGTGCATCTAAATGGCAGGCCGATCATATCCATACGTAGATCATCATTAGGGCTAACTATCCTATGGTTTATATCGACATGTACACCCCAAAGTGGGCCCTAGAGGTTAGAAAGACCCTCCTATAGGGCTAGTATAGTAAAAACCTAGCCATTGGGGCCATTTACACCAAATCTGGCACTATAAAAGGGCCTCATTTAGGCACCCCCTCTCCTCATACGAATTTGCCCTAGAGAAAAGAAAGAGAGAAAGAGGATAAAAGAGGAGAATGAGAGAATGAGAGAAGGAAGAAGGGAAAGAAAGGTGGGCCCAAGGGAGGTAAGATCTAAAAACCCCTCTTCCCTTTCCTCAAGAAACTCATCATCCTCAAATACAAGCGATTTTCATCCGATTGGGGAAGTAAGCACCCATCCTTTTTATAATCCTTTGTGTTGGGATAGGATTTGTATAAAATCCTAACATGCAAACGCATTGACTCAGGATTCCGGCCAATCGACAATGAGTTCGACACTTCTAGGTCGCTTCCCTAAGTCTTCAACGATCCATAGGTGCGGACTATTGTTCTTAGGTAGCCTAGCACCAATTTTAGTATGAGTTTAATGATTTTGCTTGCTTGGATGATGCATTTGGAGAATCTAGACAAACCTAGGGAAGACCCTATCCTTGATCCTATCGATTCACATGGAATGGTTATGGAATGTTGTTGCCTTTCGTATGATTTGGTTTAAATGAATGATTGCATGTACTTGTCTTGTTTGGTTCTCATATGATGTTGCCTCATAGCATGTATGATCTATTAACTCTTGTGTTATTTGGTTCTATTAAGTATAGGAAGTGCTTAGCTTCCTCACTAACCCACACAAAACACATGCACTCTTGTTTCATGCTATTGGTAGCATTGCTTGATAAGAAAAATCTAAATTGTATGTTGAGAAAATATGAAGCATGATATTATTTTATGCTAGATGATAACCCTGTTAGTTGGCATACTATAGATTACCATCAAATCCTTGGGTTGGTCAGAAATATGAGGAGAGTGAAGGTAGTCCCGTTGGTAGGACTATCCTAAGGCTAAATCCATGAATTTGGGGAGGGTGCGTATGGGCGACAGTAGTTAGATTATATGGGTCGCTTGTACCCGATGTCCTCTGTCACGTGCTTGCCTGAACTCGTGCGATCTAACCTATTTACTGACCAACCTTGTTTGTTAACCATGTTTGCTCACAAATGTATAGAACTTGGGACACCCTACAACTGTTGTAGCCAATTGCTAACCATTTGAAACTGATCCACCGCCTCGTGAGCTGGGCATGGTGGAATGGGACACTGTATTCAAGTTGTCGGCCTACGCTGGGGTGACGTGCCTCCCCGTAGTAACCGTGAGTGATCCCTTCTTCTCAGCACTCCCCATGTGCTTGAAGTCGGGGATGGGGAACCCGACGAGATCAAGGATCGAGGGGTCCTAGCCTCGCAAGTTGAAAGGCCTTAACACCGCAACCAGTTCAGGGCATTTGATACGTGGGGTGTATCAGTTTATCTAACCTGCTGGATAAATAGAATTAACTAAGAACTTGGATAACATTATCATTGTATCGCATTAACTAGGTTGGCGACTCGGCAGTCGAGGTCGCTCTGAGAGAGTGTTGGTCATACGCGATCGTTAGATGGAGTCGCTAGAGGGAGTGTTGTGGCGAGGGCATGTATCATATCATTTATCATGCATATACATTAATAAGATTGGTTAGGTATTTCTGAATGATTGTTTTTCATTAAGTTCATGATGTAATTGATGCCTGTTACAACTTAAGATTAATAGCACCCACTGAGTTGATCACTCACTCCCACTCTGGGACGGTGTTTTAAAACACCAACCAGACTCTTCAGTAGATGCAGGTGACGCAGAGTATGAGGAGCACGGCGGCAGGAGTTTGGATGAGGAAGACGAGTTGTCCTATTTACAATTGATGGGCGGCTCGCCCTAGTTTTATGGGCGGACTTGGATCACTAAGTAGGGGACTTGGCGAATCATTCTTTAGGACATACAATTTTTTGTACTTTTATTGGGCAACGCCTTGAGCGACCCATAGTTATAATTTTTGGACTTGTAAACATTTATCCTTTTCCATTACAGTAGACTAGCTTTGAATTGTGATTCATGTTTCAAGTAATTTCATATTGCGCATTTAAACCTGATTAATCACAAAGCAAATAAATTGATTATAAGTAATACCCGGGAACTTGGGAGTCGAGCGTATGCACGACCCCCAATTTTCAGGGCGTTACAGTAATGCAAGAGGGTTTCCTAAAGCTTTACAAGGGTTTGCTAAAGGGTTTAGGGTTATCAAATGTGTGTGTGTGTGTGTGTGAGAGAGAGAGAGAGAGAGAGAGAGAGAGAGAGAGGAAGCTTGTAGAAGGAGGTTATGCTCGTGGATGTGATCTACTGTGCAATCAACATCTCATTGCTTCTTAGTCCTCGAAATCGGTGAGATCTCTCCGTTTTTCTTTTATTTTCTTATTGTTTATCCACTTTTACGCAAGTGAAGAAGGTTGTAACGTTTTGCTTCATAATGGATTGTTGATCTGGATATGGTCCCGTGGTTTTTACCTCTTTGAGGGTTTTCTATGTAAAAATCTCTTGCGTCGTGTGGTTTGTGCTTTGATTTATTTAATTGCTTTATTATCCCATAATTCTGGTTAGTCTTAATTGGGCAACAAACGAATCATCGTCCCTCAAGCCGATTATAAGTGTCATTATTATAAAAATCATTAATAGAAACAAACTTTTGGTTTATATCTTTTTTTCTATTATTTTTATTGTTGAACTTCGGTAAAGAATCACGCTGAAAGAAAAAGTCCTTATATTTGTAGACTCTCATCTATTGTCACAAAGTAAAAACAACTTATTTGAAAGGTTTAGTCTCTTGTAATTTTACAAATTGCCTAAATGGAACTCAATATATGTATCTGAGAGAACTCGGGATCCAATGTCCAATTTCCAATATGTTTGTCTCATTCTAGTAGACACCAACAATTCAATCAACCCATGAGTCATACAAACTATGGTACAATCATGTATCATAATCACACACGAAAATCAAATCCAAACCCGGGTTCACACGTGGACTAACTTAATTGAATCGGGCCAAAACAATTGGATCCCTAAATTTGCGGGTAATGGACGAACGGACCAGATGGAAAGAATCAGATCCAGATGAGTTCCTCTGGGGAGGATCCCTTGTGGCCCGAGGCCCGCAGCTTTGAACAATACACATGAGTTTCCAATTTGACAAGTGCGGCCCATGGTTTGGCCATCCAGACCATTGACCTGTTGAGTTCGACCATGGATGGCTAAACGACCCAAAAAATTTCCTGGATTGGAAGATCCCAGCGGCTAATATAAGGGCCTTTTTTACAGATAAATGTGGGCCGTTCTTGTATTTTTCTCTTCTGAATCATCTATCTGCACCACACAAATCCAAAGGTTAAGATTAACTTATCAAGAAGAATTTTCTGAGGCAGAGACCATCTACAGGGGTATGCTCCGATTTCCTCAATGGCCCCACTTTCCAGAATTGAAAACCCGTGTATACTGTACAGGAATGCGGGCCACACGGATCATATAGTTCCTCCCCCCACCGTAGATGGGCCATTCCTAACAATCCCTTTGATCTTTTTATTTTTAGCCCATAGACAGACAGGTTGAAAAAGATAAATACAACAACGGTCTACATTCAGCTAAAAAGATTTTCAGGATTTGGTTGGCTGGGATCATCCAATCTTGAAAATTTTTGGAGCATGGTCCGTACTGGAGGGCATGCAACAGATCAATGGTTTAGATTACTGTAAGGTCCCGTATTCATACAATCCTGGGCCAAAACCAATGCAGGCCCATTCATGGCTATCACGTCGGGCATCGATCTGGAGTTTACTACATTGGGCCGTTGTTGGGCCTCAATCAAATCAAATGGGCTGGATTAAGATTATAAAAGCCTGGAAGAATCTGGTCCATCGAAAATAACACTGGTTATGCAAACTAGCAACACAATTAGTGGCTGTCAAATGGACGGTTGAAAAAAATGATGAGTGGTCCAAATTCAGCAGTAGAAATCATATGGTTACGATCATCTATTTTGGGTTATGGTTCACCCACAATTGGGCCAGAGATTTGGACGGTCTGGATTGGCCAAAAACCATTCCATGTGTAAGGGTGAATGAGTAGCGGCCATTTTTATTCAGTGGGAACAATCGTGCAAGTCCGGCCTGGACCACAAGTCTATTCCAGCCCAAACCTGGTCAGATCAGGATCAACAGCCCAATGGCCATTTCCACAACCTTCACTGATTGAATGATCTTGACCGTTTGATATTGAGATTTGAGTTTGGACACCTTACCATTTTCATTCCTGCCGTCCATTTGATTGCACAATAGCCTGTTCGAAGTAGGTTTGGAACTGGGCCACACTGAAGATTACGGCCAATGCAATGATCGAAAGCCCACCAACTGCAATTTTTAAAATGGGCTTGGTCTAGGATTGGCCCACCACCAGAACGGTCGAATCATTTGACCCAGCCGGCCGAATTGGGGAAATAGTAGAGCTGTACACGAACCGAGTTAGCTCGGTTAACTCGTTCGACTCGACTTGATTCGACTTAGTTCGAAACTGAGTTTAAGCTGATTCAAGCTGATTTTTGGAGCTCGAAAAAATTTTGAGCCGAGTTTGAGTTTGTCCGAGCTCGAATCACATCAGTGACTCAATTGTTTTGATATTGACATTGCTCACCAAGTGTTTGATGAAATGATTCAACGGAGCGGTGTTTTGGGCACATACATTCTTTGCAGGATCGGCTGGTGGCAAGGAAGGTATGATACGAAACAAATCACTACAAAAAAAAAAAAAAAAAAAAAATTACAAGATAAAATTACCCTTGTATTTCGATTTTGATGCTATTTATCAAGTGTTCCATGAAATACCTGCACATTATTGCTGCTGTTTTGCATACTTATGAGAAATTGAAGGGGCATTTCATATGCTTAAGAAAATGTCGCAGAGGCTCGAACTGGCCTGATCTGTTGACCCAACTGAGTTGAGCTGGCCAATTACGCTTGAGGTACGAGCCGAGCTGAGTTTGAGCTGTGGTCAGCTACTAGCTGAGCTGAGTCGAACTTGGAATAGATCAACTATGTTCAGCTCGTGCACAGCTCTAGGAAATAGGGATTTTATCAATTTTCTGCCTGGGCCTGGGTTCAACCCATTTTGGCTTGGGCTTGGCCCGGACATTGCCTTAGGTATCGGACCAGACGGGCCCAAACAGCGGATATGGTACTAACCCCACCCGGACCTAGCTAGAGACGGACGGTCCTAGTGGGGCCTACCTTGATGTATGTATTATATCCACACCGTCCATACATTTTTAAAGATCATTTTAGGGCATGACCAAAAGGGAGGCAGATGTGAGGCTAAAGTGGACCACACCACAGGAAGAAGTGGTGAAAATGACGCCCACCGTTGAAACTGTGCTCATAAGGTGACAGAGACCTGGATGAACGAAAAACATAAATATTAGCTCGATCTGTGGCCCTCAAAAAGTTTTCAACGGTAGGTGTTTAATCGCCACTGCTTCATGTGGTCTGGTGAACTTGAGCCTTAGATCTATATACTTTTTGGGTTGGCCTAAAATAATCTTTCAAAATGGAGTAACAGTGCGGATAAAACACGTACATCACGTTGTGCCCACACATCCCCTTCTAGAGCAGTCCGTACTCTAGCTTGCTCCTAGTCGGGGTAGTACCCAATCGGAAGCGGATTGGCTACCCCTTCGACACCAGCCAATGCTGATGGTCGGTGCTCTGTGGGCCATTATTATGTATGTGTTTCATACATGCCACCCATATATTTTTATAGATCATCTTACGGTATGATACAATAAATAAGGTATATCCCAATCTTAAATGGACCACATTAAAGGAAACAATGTTGAATGAGCGTCGACCATTAAAAACATTTTGGGGCTACAGAAGTTTTGGATTAAGATGATTTTTATTTTTTCCCCTTCATCTGGGCTTGTATGGCCTAATCAACAGATTGGATGTCAAATAAACAATACAGTGGGCCTTAGGAGGATTTTAATGGTGGATATCCAATCACTATTGTTTTCATGTGGTGTGGTCCACAAGAGATTTATATCCCTCTCTTTGAATCAAGCCCTAAAATGATCAGTAAAAATGTATGAACAGAATGGATGAAACATACACATCATGGTGGGGCCCATATAGCACCGACCACCAGCCACAGGGCTGGTATGAACTACCCAATCTGAATATGGCAGGCCTGATGAAAACACTCTCCTGCCACCAGCCACTGGCTAGTGTTCGCTCTGGGCCCCACTATAATGTATGTGTTTCATCCAAGCCGTTCATATATTTTTATATATCATTTTATGATATGAGAACAAAAATGAGGTATATTCCAATCTCAAGTGGACCACGTTATAGGAAACAGTGTTAATGAACGTTGACCATTAAAAACTTTTTGGAGGCCATAAAAGTTTTGGATCAAGCTGATCTTTGTTTTTTCCCTTCATCTGGTTATGTATGATCTAATCAACAGATTGGATGTCAAATAAACAGTACAGTAGGCTTTAGGAGAATTTTAATGGTGGATATCCAATAATTATTGTTTTCCAGTGGTGTAGTCCATCTAACATTTACATCCCTCTAATTTTTGGTATCAAGCCCTAAAATGATCTTAAAAAATGGATGAAAGGAATGGATGAAACACATACATCATGGTGAGGCCCACAGAGCACCGAACAGCAGCCACGGGGCTGGTGTCAGGGGGAGTAGCCAATCCGTCTCCGGCCTGAATGGTGTGCCAGCCAGATTTTGGGGGGAGCGCTTATTGACTGTGGGACGGGCTCGATCAACGGCCGGATCTCCCGACACGTGGCGCTGTGGTATTGTGCGCTTAACAGAGGTAGTGAGAAAGGACTCGGAAATTGAGCTTTCTTGCATTAATTTTAGTTTTTGGCGTTTTCCACTGTCCCGATTCCTGAGTCGACAAGGAAAGGGTTTTTCTCCTATTATGGCGTGCCCTCGGTGAGCCCACACGCGAGTGTCTATCCTTTCCACTACACGCATTCACACGTGCCAATAAAGTAAATATATAAAAATCTGATCCGTCAATCAGTTATAAAATGCAAATATATTTTGGAAAAAATACTTTGGCTAAATCATGAAGTGGGCCACAGTGTCTGAAACAAACGAACGGATAAAAAAGTTTCTTTCTAGCAATCTGTTTGAAAAAATACCATTTTTATTTGAAAATAGAATTTATGACTTTTGACTCAAATCATGAACGGATAAGATCTTTCACTCGTGGTCCATATTAGAACAAGTGAGCACGCGTAGCTGTTGGAGTCAAAACACGCGTGTCCGGGACTAGCAAGTGGCCTTCAATAGGAAATCGGTTTCTTAAATTCAGTGGGTGGAACGATTCTTTCTGGGGTCACATAAGAACCTGTTTTCACCTTTTTCCTCCAAACACAGGAAAAGACAGCTATCATTTGTACCTTTTGCTGCTGGAATGTACCCTACCCTATTTTTTACGGGAATGATTCGTTCCATGCCGTGAATCAGCCTGGTGGGCCACACTTCCACAAAACACGCCGAATGGATGCAAGTGAATTAATGCCGTTTGTTCATACTGTTGATCTTGCATAGATCAAGAGTAAACTAGTTGGACGGTTCTGATCATCTGGTTTTCATGTTGGATTTGGACCATTGATTAGAGAATTTTGATCCAACGATCAAATTGGACATATGATCCAGATAGTCTGGATTGAAGACTTGATGCATATGTACTCACGTTTAATGTGGTCATCTTCAAGTGTATAATCCATCATGCTCCTGCAGAGCGTATAAAATTTTATATGATACAATCTGGAGCCTTTAAAGCCAAACCCCGTATAGACTCGGGTTTGGCCGTAACCCCTCCAATAGCGAGGACAGTGTTGTGGGCCCACAACGATGTATACTTATCCATGCCGTCCATCCATTTTTATAGCACATTTTAGGGCACTGGTCCAAAAATGAGGTAGATCTAATTCTCATGTGGATCATACCATAGGAAACAGTGGTGATTTAACGTCTACAGTAAAAAATTTCTTGGGGGACACAAAAGTTTTAGATCAAGCTGATATTTGTGTTTTCCCTTCATCCGGGTCTTTTCTATCTAATCAACAGGTTGGATGAAAAATGGTCATTACAGTGGGCCCTAGGAATTTTTTAATGGTGGACGTTCAATTCACTATTGTTTGCTGTAGTGTGGTCTACCTGAGATTTGTATCTGCCTAACATTCGGATTCATGCCCTCAAATGAGCTGAAAAAATGAATGGACGGAATGGATAAAACACATACATCATGGTGGGGCCCACGAAACCGACGTGTACCGAGACAACCATGCTGGAGGGATCAGTACCGAATCCGATTCCCGTATTCTTCTAGTAAGGATGGAGTCCATCAAACGGTATTAGGAAAATAGGCGTACGTAGACATAATTGATGGAAACGGATTGGCTACTACCCCTGCCATCAGCCCGGTGGCTGGTGGTCGGTGCTCTTTGGGCCCTACCATGATGTATATGTTTCATCTATTCCGTTCATCCATTTTTACAGATCATTTTATGGTTTGGTCCCAAAAACGAGAGGGATATAAATATCAGGTGCAGCACACCACAGGAAAACAATAGTGATTAGATATTCACCATTAAAATCCTACTAAGGACCACTGTACTGTTTATTTGACATCCAATCTGTTGATTAGGTCATAAAGATCCATATTAAGGGAAATAAAATGTTAGATTGATCCAAAACTTTTATCGCCCCCAAAAAGTTTTTAATTGTCAAAGTTCATTCAACACTGTTTTCTGTAATGTGGCCCACTTGAGATTTTTATATATCTCATTTTTTTTCTCATACCATAAAATGATCTATAAAAGTAGATGGACGGCGTGGATGAAACACATACATCATTGTGGGGCCCACAGAGCACTGACCATCAGCCATTGGCCGGTGGCGGGGGAGTAACCAATCCGTTCCCATAATTGATAGGGTAGTCTTATTTGATACTCTAGTAGAGTACGACGCTTGATGTGCGAGCACTTGAAAATTATACACCTGGCTACATTAACTCAAATCAAACTGTGTAAACCACTCTATAAATAAAAAGCCCCAAAATCAGATTGGTTGTGCAATGCTAACCTCTGGTTAATTGAAACTAGTTTGTTGAAGTATGACGGTTGGATCTCTTTCATTTTTAACCGTCCAATACATATCCACTTATATGATACTCAGACATTATGGTACATTTAATTTGGGAAACATAATTTCACAGTTTAACTTGAATTACTAATATGCCGCAAATGCAGTTTCTAAGTGCCTGTATATCATCCATCATACTCTGCCAGAGTATCACTGTCTACTTTGCTAATTATTTCTTTAATTATGAGATAAATCACATCCCTATAAACAGTACCCCAAAAGCATTTCTCAGGGAATCGAGCCATGTGAGTGGTGGAGCCACCGAAACCGTTTGTTTTTTTTATACGAGGTTGGTGGATGCCGGACCCACTTCAACTGTGCATCAGATCCAGACCGTCTATTAAATGCACCCTTCGATGTTAGATAATGGGCCAAAATCGGCTCGAACGAGAAATCAGGTGGGTCACATTACAAAGAGAAGTTGGGAGGGCCTTCTCCACCATTTATGGGGCCCATGGTGTTGTTTATATTCAATCTAATCCTTTCATCAGACGCGCCCTACCAGGATGAAGGGACACACCAAATATCAGGTCATTCCAAGACCCAGATGTGCTAATGACTTCACAATCTTTCTGTGATTTGGCCAACCGTGAATTTTGGAACCGCCTGCTTTTTTCCTTTCCACAGTGAGAACGATGGGGAGAACACGATGGACGGCGTGGATCAATTCAAAGTTAAGGTTGGCCCCACAAGAGTCTGATACACGGTTGCAAGCAATGCACCACCGATGGTTGGAGTCACGGAATAAGTACGGGGATAGGCCGTTTTTCTGATAAATGGTATTTATGGTATGGCCTACCTTTAGCATTAGGGTACTTAGCCCCCCTGTCCCATCTCGGCTAAGTACTTTCATGAATGCTTGAGTCCAAATTCCTCGTACTCAAATATAGATTTTTTAATTAATGCATTGTAATTGGACCACATCGTCAACATAAGTCAATTGTTATGGGTTTTTTCCATGTGTCCATCCATATCCATGGGTCAAGTGGACCACACCACAAGAATCAATTGTGATAATGATTCCATCTAATCCATGGGCCCACCATAATATTTATTTGTCATCTAACCTCCTAGTAAGGTCACATATGCATATAAGAAGGGAAAATATAGATATCATGTTGTTTTAAAACCTTAGGGTCTGTTTGGGCGGTGGGATTAGAAGGGATTAGGTGGGATGGGATTCATCTGGTCCTGTGCTAATTCCACTCCATGTTTGTTGGGAAGAATGGAAAAGCTTGGAGTTACATTAAATGGAATTGCATTGGGTCCCATGCCAATTTCACTCAATGTTATCAAGTTGATGTAGGTCCCACCATGATGTGTGGGCTATATCCACACCGTCCACCCATTTATCGAGATTATTTTAGCGGTGGCCAAAAATCAGGTAAATCTAAAGCTCAAGTGGACCCCACCATAGAAAGCAACAGGGATTGAATACTTATGGTTGAAAAGCTACATAAGTTTTGGATCTACCTCATTTTTAGGCCCATGCCATAAAATGAGGTTACAAAATAAATATTTAGATATAATGATGTATATCCGTTCAAAACCATGTTATCAACAAAGGGATTAACGGTGTAAATAAATCCCACCGAATCCCTTCTAATCCCACCGCCCAAACAGGCCCTTAGGGCTCCTAACAAATTTTTAATCCTCAGCTTTCAATCCCCACTTTATAGTCCACTTTAGCCTTGGATCTGACTTATTTCTAGGCTTATTTCCTATAATGATGTATCAAAATGGATGAACGGTGTAGATAAACCCATACATCACGGTGGGACCCTCTGAGCCCGGGCATGTGATGACCTCGGAACAAGCGGGAGTAGCATGTCCATGATAAATACTAACTGTACCCCTCGAGTGCATTTTGAAATTGCACTCACCTTACAGGTGGTGGAAAGAAGGGAAGAACTTGCGAGATGGAGCCGCTCATCAGAAAATCTCTGCTGTCTAGATGTAATTTTCAAAATCAAGATCATCTGATCATCAGGTGGGCCAGATATATGAATAGAATTAGGACTGCTCGTCAAGTTATCTCAACCATTCACTGATTTTGTAAATTCGTTACCTAACCAGTAATAAAATAGTTAGATTTTTAACAAGCGAAATATTCCCAGAGATAATTACATGATGTACGGTTCCGATACAGTACAAGGGTCCCAGATTAAGAGCCGAGCATATTGAAGTTATTACTTACTACTTTCTCACGCCGTAGATGTACAAATGATGACTACCGGCTAACGGCCTTAAATGCACCTGAACATTATAATATTCTGCCATCAATCGTCGTTGTGGCAAGATCCGTCGTATTTACAACTTGGGACGCGGATTGCATCCTGTACAGCTGGACGGACTCGGTCCACGCAGGGACTCTGTGTGGCCCACCGTGATGTATTTGTTTTATCCACGCCGTCCATCCATTTTTTTTTATTCATGCCATTATTGGATTTTATTTTTGCGACTACACTAGATCCCCCCTTTTTATCTATAGTTACTTCCAGGTAGAAAACTTGCTGGCTCCACATTAAAATAAAAATAAAAATAACAAGGTGCGGGCAACAGAAAGATGATGCAGAAGACGTGCATCTGAATTACTTAAATACCCATTAAATGTAAACAAGTGTATTTTATGATAATTGAAAAGACCTTCCATTTATTTTGAATTATTGCGCATGCCTTCGCTTCTAGAGAGGTTAGGAATCCGTCGCAAAATCACAACCATTCTGTGAATTTATTTTAGCTGCACATATGGCTCTGATCCAACCCATCCAATAGGGTCATTCCAGTGTTGGATGCCTGAAAAAGTAGGCCAATCCAATTATCACGTGAGGGATGCATTAGAAAACATCCAACAACTACTAAAAAAGAGAGAACAGAAAAAACTCCAATTTAGCCTGTTTGGATACCACCCAATCAATAACTTTTTACTTATATTAAGTTAATAAATTACTTTTTTAAATTAAGTTAGCTTTGGGTCCCTGGTCATGCCTCAGTGGTAGATTCACCTGAGTTTCAACACCATGTCACAGGTGAAATTCCAATGTTGTGTGAGTCTATGAGTGTGTGTGGGGTGTGATCCGTAGTGTTTTAAAAAAATAGAAGGTAAAAAGAGTTGAGGCAGTTTGCTAAAAGTCCTTCGAATATCACAGGATAAGTTACATTTTCTACTTGTAGAGCAGCAGATGATAATTAGCTTATTGAGATAAGTTTGGTTTATGATTAAGTATAAGTGACTTTTTTGTACTTAAAGTTACTTAATCACTTTAGCTTAATATGTAGAAATTAAACCATGATTTATTTCAGGCATAAGTAGTTTATTTTAAGTCACGGCCCAAACGCCCTGTGTGTCATTGTAAAAGTAACATAAGTTATGAAAGTTTCTCATCTTCAAAAGTTTTTTATTCTTCTTTTAGACTTTTTATTTATTTATTTTACTTTTTTCTCTCCCACGTGTAATGGATGTCCATGTCAAAAGGGTTGCCACATTAAGGATGGCTCACATTGAAGGTGAAGCCCACATGAACGATGGTCTACATCAAAGGTAGGCCTCACATGATGGATAACCCATATTAACATAGGCCCACATGATAGATGGTTCACATCAAAGCTCCGTCCCTAATACTGAATGGCCTACATACAAGGCGAGCCCTACATGTTGGACAACCCACATTGAAGGTAAGCCCATACGATGGACGGTGCATATGAAAGGCGGGTGCCACATGATGGGTGATGGATGTTGATGGTGGGCCCCATACGATGGATAATCCACATCAAAGGTTGGCCCCTAATAATGAATGACCCGTATCCAAGGTGGGCCTCGCATGATCAAAGTCCCACCAAGATGGACACTCCGCATCAAAGGTGAACCTCATGTGATGGGCAATGGAAATTGAAAGTGGGCCCCACATCAAAGCTTAACCGTAATGATGAATGACCCCGTCCAAGATGGGCTTCGCATGATGGACGACCCGCATCGAAGGTAGGGCCCATATGACGGACAATCCAAATCAAAGGTGGGCTCCACATGAGGGGTGGTGGATATTGTAGGTGGGCCCCATGTGATAGACAATTTATTTTGATGGTGCGCCCCATATGATGGATGACCTACATAAAGGTGGGCCTCATATAATGTACGGTCTACATCAAAGGTGTCGATGATGAATGACCCACATCCAAGATGGACTTCGCGTGATGGACGACCCACATCAAAGGTGAGGCCCACATGATGAACGGTTGTAACACCCTAAACTTTTCTATATTTGAGTATTGAAAGTTCTTTTGCTATTACAACCTTAGTAGTATACAGGTGTGTGGACATAAAGACTTAAACTTTTTAGATAGATTATACACTCTCACAAACATATATTTGTATACATGTGGACGTTGTAGATAACTCTAGACCCTCATATATTATAAAATACTGAGTAGTTCATTAAATCAACCATCCACCACCAAATAGAGATATCTGACCGTCCAATATAATTTTGGATCATTCGATCATAGTAAATTAACTATCAGCTCTCTATATCAGCTCATTCATGTATCAATTAAGTTTTTGATCCACTAGTCTGCCTCACTTGATGGATAACTCACTTTAAAGTTAGGCCTTGCATGATGGACGGTCCACATTAAAGATGGGCCCACATGATGGATGGTCCACATCCAAGGTGGGCCCAACATAATGAACAGTCCACATCAAAGTTTGGGCCCACATTATGAACAGTTAATGTTAAAGGTGAATTGAACAAACTTGGGAGATTAACACTCACATGAGGTTAGAAACTAAACACACTTTTCTAGTTTTTAATTGATAAGTATGTTATTCGCTAATAGCTTTTGTAAAGTAACATACCATCCCAAGCACCCGTTGTTGTGCTTAGACAACTTAATGGTTGGATCAATCTTATTTCCTGAAATATCCCAATTTTAAGGTGGAGTGCTATCCCTCTCGAGCTAGTTGGATGACTTATACAAATTATAATGCGCTCATGTAAAAGTCAGAAGCGTTGTTGTGGGACACGGATTAGCTACTGAAGGGACGTTGCTACGTTCTTTGGGCCCACATGTATGTGTTATATTGACACCATTTATTCATTTGGAGAGATATTTTAAGTTATGAGCCAAAGAATGAGGCAGATCCAAAGTTCAAGTGGACCCACCAAAGAATATGGGTATAGTGACGCCCCACCATTGAAACCTTCCTACGGCCCACAATGATGTTTATTTGAGATCAAACCTGTTTTGGTTTATAAGCTAATACAGACATGAAATAAAGGAAAACATAAATATTAGCTTGATCGAAAGCTTACATGGACCAAAGAAGTTTTTAATGGTAGGCATTCATTCCCCACTTTTTTTTTAGTGGGGTCCACTTGAGCTTTTGATCTGCCTCATTCTTTGGCTTATGCCACAAAATAATCTCTCCAAATGCATGGGCAATGCTGATAAAACACATACATCATTGTGGAGCCCACGTAATATGGTGACGTCACTTCAGCAGCCAGACTGCTACTGCCGAGCTCGGTAGCTAATCCGCGTCCGTTATTGTGTTAAACTGTTAATGGAAATTTTGGAGGAATGAGTTGTTTATAAATAAAGGACAACTCTATAAAAAGTAAAATATTAGAGGGATGTATTAACAAGTGTAATAAAATAGAGGAGTAGTTGTTCACAATCATGAATTATCCCTTTTCTAATAATTCAAGTCTTTATATATTAGGCATGCTAAGTACACGTCATGGGAAAGAGAAATGATCATGTACATCCCATGTACATGAACTTTCATACAACCCCCTCTTTCACCATTTCAATCACACATGAAGGAAATCTGATCCATGAAAATGGTGGGCCCTACCTGGAAGATTACTTACAATATTACTTACAATGAAAATGACACAGATCTACTCATTTGATATTGATTGGGCTGCACTTGTACATTTGAGTTATATCATCAGCTGTCCATTGATTTCCATGTTGTCTCCACCTGAACGAGTGGATCAACCAGATTTTCCCATTATCATGTGGTCCACTCTTTTTTATGGCTACGATATCCTACAATTGCAACATTTTAGTAGGAAAGAAAGTGCTGCGTTTGAAAGTTCACATACAGTCAGCTGCATGTGATAATTTCTGCCGTTGACGAAATTCCACGTAGGTCTGCCCATATTTTTTTTCTTTATAGAAGCATGCAACGCGTTATTCTACACGTAGACGCCAGTCGTCTGAAGAAGAACAACTCACCGTGAACGGTGAGATGATTCGGAGGATCCTGACCGTATTATTGGGAGCTTGCAATGGTAAGGTCGAAATTTTGAAGCGAAGCTGTCCACTTTGAACAATCAAAGGTGAGAAATTAGAAAGTCAAGGTTTATCATAAGATAGACGGTATGGATCGACGATCCAATATATAGGTGTAGATTATATTAAGGTGCATCGGAGGTGCATCGAATTATTTCTTTTACTGACCAGTTCAGCAGTTCGCTAGACTACCGAAATTTGTTTTTTTTTTTTTTTTTTTTACCGTAATCCACACATAGTGGCCCACCTATGTGATTATAACCGCTCATCAAGTGCCAAAAGTGGATAGACGACAGTGTCGAAGCTAAATAGATGACATTTTACAAAGCGTCCAATTAATATGCATTTGATCATTGAATGTAAACCGTTGGTCTTATTTCAGACTACGGTGAGGTCCACTAGATCTTTCAATTAATTGGATTTCCATATACTGGTTCATCTTTTTTAGGCCCACCATATGAACAGTTCTGATAGCAGCGCATGCAAGTCGTAGTCGCGTGAACTACAATTTTCCATGCTTTCACACCTGTCAAGCTAGACAGGTAGTACTGAATCCATATGAACCTCGGCCGAGTATATCCTCGCACGTCGAGTTTGTAGTTTGCACGAGAGCCGCGCCTAGTTACGGGATCTAGAACATTGGCCTGACACGCTTTGGATGAATCATGTCCACATAAATCTCAGATTGGAAGATCCTATCCATACAATCTTCGATCTTCTTTGTTGAATGTGGCCCACCATTGTATCTGAGGCGCCCAGGAAATCAATTGTCTTGATCAGTAAATAGATTACCCTGAATTTTGTACACATGAGAAAAACATTTCCACGATCCGAACGGTTGATCTGGTTGCCCACCCATGGCTGCAATAGACCCAAAAACACCTTGGCAGATCTTACACATCGAATTTCTATCTTTTTTCCGTTGAATGTCAACACACTTCTTAGCCGTCTATTTTCAGGACGTTGATTGAAAGGTTAGGACCGCCAGTCCCGGAGATTTTAAGGAATTACCCCATCCACAGCGGACAACATCAGATCAATGGTCATGATCACTATTACTTTGGGCCTGATAAACGAAAAAAAGACCCGAGCAAAGCATGCATGTATACTCGGGTCCAAGATCATATCTCACCTCCCGATTTCATTGCCGACAGGTCTGTATCCGTAGACCTGAGATTCCAATCCAATAGAAATAGAAAGGAATGCGGACTGGAATCGTCCGCAGCACCTGTTTTACTCAGCGCGTAAAACAGCAAAGCTCTTCAGGGCCCAACATGCAGTATATACAAAATCCACTCCGTCCATCAGGTTCTATGTTCTATTATAGGCGCTTGGTGAAAAACTGATATAAATAAAAATCTTGAATGGGCCACACCACACGGAAAATTGGGATAGGATGCCAACCATAGGGTTGGCGCGTGGCTAACATGGTGTGTTTCTTTCATCAGACCCGTTTATCTGGTTTAACCCACAAGGATGAAGTTAAAATACAAATATCATTATGACATAAAACTTTTAAGGGCCACTCCTGTTGAACTTAATGTTTTTAGGAGCAATTTTACATTATTTCCATTGATATGGTCTATATCACTTATCTATTTGAATTATATGTTTTATATACGGTTAAAATAATATTTCTCACCTGATGGACGGATTAGATTTATATATGAAAAATGATGGACTCCACATAGCTTGTGTGTTTTACATTCACAACGAAAATAGGTGTTTTAGACGATTCCGGTCCAGATAACTGCTCCTACTTTGGTGGGCCTACCTTTGCATGAAATTGATGGAACGGAGTCAGCAAAAGAGAGAGCAGCTTTCCGGGCTGCAGCTCTCGTTGATGCGTCTGTCTACGATGATAGTTGACTACTCTTTCTAATATGTGGTGTTTCATCGACCTTATCTTTGGAGTACATTTATGAGAATCAGGACCATCGAAATAGTCCATCCTAACGTGGATGGAACACTGCCCAAAACTCACAATTATCAGATGATCTCAACCATCAGATTTTTCTTTGACCTCTCTATCTTTAATCCATGGCGACTTGGCTGACGTTTGCGGTATATCCACTCGGTCCCTTGTTTTGGCTAGCTCATTTTAGTCCATGAGCCAGAGTAGCAAGGAGATCCAAAAGTCAGGTGGGTCTCATCTTAAGAAACGGTGTGGATTGAACACATGTGGTTGAAACTTTCCTGGCCCACTGTTATGTTTATACACTATCCAATCCGTTCATAAGGTGATACTGATCTGGATGAAGGGTAAGCAAAAATAGATCAGCCTAATCCAAAGCATGTGTGGTCCCCGGAGGGTTTCAATGATGGCCGTCCAATGCTTACTGTTTCCGGTGGCGGGACTCATTTATGTACTGGAACTCACTCATTTTTGACCTGTCATCTCAAAACTAGCTGTTGAAATGGATGGACGGAGTGGATATAACACAAACATCACTATGGGCCCCACACAGCTTGGGATCACAGGCAACTAGCGTCCTTTTTAATCCTGTACCCACGGTGGTGAAATCCCACGGTGTGCGTGTGTGGGGTGCGTGTGCGTGTGGTGTGAGTGTGTGGGGTGTGTGTGTGCGTGTGTAAAAAAAAAAAAAAAAAAATCCTGTATTCGACGGCCATCGATTGGATGGTCGGGATAGTACAGATTGAAATGCATATACACCAAGTATACGGTCAGAAAATGACACCAGCCCCGGAGCTGGTGGTCGGTGCTCTGTGGGCCACCATGATGTATGTGTTTCATCCATTCCGTCCATCTATTTTTGTAGATCAATTTATGGTAACATAAAAAAAATGAGGTATATCCCAGTCTCAAGTGGACCACATTACAGGAAAGAGTGTTTAATGAACTTCGACCGTTAAAAACTTTTTGGGGGCCATAAAAGTATTGGATCAAGTTGATCTTTGTTTTATCCCTTCATCTGGGTTTTTATGGCCAAATCAACGGATTGGATGTCAAATAAACAGTACATCGGGCCTTAGGAGGATTTAAATGATGGATATCCAATCACTATTTTTTTTCCTGTGGTGTGATCAACTTGAGACTTATATCCCTCCCATTGTTTGGATAAAGAAATAAAATGATATTTAAAAATGGATGAACGGAATGGATGAAACACATACATCATGGTGGACCCCAGAGAGCACCGACCACCAGCTCCGGGGCTGGTGTCAGGGGGAGTAGCCAATCCGTTTCCTTCCCAATGGTGGTGAAGTACCACCATAATCGTGTCACCACACTACATCATGCCGTAGGCTAAATTCGAACAGTGAAGTACCACCATAATCGTGTCACCACACTACATCATGCCGTAGGCTAAATTCGAACAGTGGATGGTAGTGGATTGCCTGTGACCCCGGTGCTGTGTGGAGCCCGAAGAAATTTCCGTGGAAAATCCACTCCGTCCATATGTTTTTAAATACCACAATAGGCATGTGTTTAAAAATTAGGAAGATCTAAAGCTCATTTGGGCCACACCAAATGAAAAAGTGAGAAAGGAAACGTCCACCGTTGAAATATCTCTGGAGCTGACCATGATCTTTATGTGCCATCCAAGCCATTCATAAGTTTATTACCACTTAGATAAACTGTAGGATCAAATATCATCCTGACACAAAACTTCTGCCACCCCAGGTATTTAATCCCCACTGTTTCCTGTGGTATGGCTCATGTGAGTTTTGGATCTGTCTTTTTTATTGTCCTGTCCTACTGTGGTCGTGCAAAACAATGGATTGGAGTGGATTTGTCACAGAAATCGTTGTAGGCCCCGCATAGCCCTTGGACGGAGGCAAGTGTTTGGGTGTACGTGTGTGTGAGTGCGTGTGTAAAAAAATGTATGCATGAATTATAGGGCATACGAAGGCAGATACAAAGTACATGTGTACTACACCCCCATGAAGCACAAGCACCTTGATGTAAAACTTCCGTGGCCCTACGAAGTTTTTAATGGTTGCCATTTAATCCCTGCTGATTCCTCTGGTCTCCTGTGCAGTCCACTTGAAGTTTAGATCTGCCTCATCTTTAGGCTCATGCTCAAGGCAAATCCTAGCAATGAACAAGAAAAGTATGAACATGTCTTTCAGGGGGCCATTTGGGAGCATGGGTTCAGAAGCCCCGTTGGATTTGAAATCCTCCTGTTGTGTTTGACATTCTGGATTTGAAATCAACTGTAATATAAAAGTAACTATACATAGTATACCATTTATAGGAGTTTGAATTTAATTACTAAATTAACTTTAATATCTTTAATTAGTAAATGTATGTAATGTTTGACACAATTGTTGTAATAAGCGTGCCCAAATATATACTTTATCCGAAAATGATGAAATTTCAAGTCTCAAATGAGGCCACAAGCACAAGATCATGTCCAAGTGACTAACCAACGATTTTTAACCATTGATTTAAATGAACAATGTTTCGACGGCATTGATAATCATTTTAAAGTAATTATAGTGATGCAATTGACAATCTAGTTTTTTTGGGATTTTAGATGTAATTCATGCTCTCACTGTGGATTTGAAACCCCCTATATTTGAAATCCCCAACTACTTTATATTGCTAAACAACTAAGGAATCTGAAATCCCCTCAAATCCATAGTGCCAAACGACCCCTTAGGACTTACAAGCAACTTTTTAGATTCTTATAAAATCTCCTTCTGCTTTGTTTCACCCTCCCATTTAGATGTCCAATATACTAACTGCTGTCATTGCTTGGATTTTAGATTTTTCATAATAATGCATTGAAAAAGTATAATAATTACAAATTCTTTTATTGCCTCTTGGATACCTATACATTTGACCCACAATTCAAGTTTAGAAGTGGTAACATTGTATTTACAAATCCTAAAAAAGTGTATTCATTTTCTTGACATTATTGTAGTAATTGAAGAAATAAATAGGCCACGTCATTTGACACCCTCCAAAATCCTACATTTTAAGAGGTTGGGAGTTAAATTTTAGGATTTATGAAACTAGGCCACTTGTCACCCTTTGAAAACCTTAAACTTAAATTCCAAAAGTGGTTAGAAGTTGAAGAATTTCGACCTCTTTTTAGTTTTATAGGAAAACCTTTAGCTTCTAAAATTCAAAATTTTACAGTACTCTTCTATCATGAAGGCATTTGCATTCATTAATATTGTTGAATGATTTCACTTGTATTCGTATCACAATGATGGAATGCTACAAAAATTGAACCAATGAAGTGATTACTTTCTACACATTTAAAAAAAAAAAAATAGCAATCACTTAAAGAAAAATATAGAATTTACTTTCAACCTACAAATCCAACATATAACACCAAATATTTCAAAGAATCCAAGAGAGCCAAAATCTAAGCTCCCAAATACATGTTCTCAAATTCAAGATCTTGAAAAACTTGGCTACCAAACAAGGCTGAAAATTTCTAGATATTAAATTTAGGAATTCAAATATAAGATTACAATTTCAGGATTTCAATTCTATGCTCCCAAACTAGCCCTAAGATATCCATGTCCACACCACAAATCCCAACATATTGTCAATGCATTGTGTCTTGGATATGTTGGAGTTTATGAATGTTAGAATTTCTATATGAGAGGGGAGATGAAGCAGTGGAGAAGAAGAATGCTATTATAGCAAAGCCATCTCTCCATAGGATACATGGTGGATAATGTGCAAATCAGGTCCACCCATATACAAGCTCTAGCATGGATGGTTTGTCTCAAAAGCAAAACAAATGAAATTAACATGAATTATATAGTAGGATAAATTGTAAAAATATTAATTGACAGAATCTACTCATGGGTTTTATTTTTAAAACGTAATTGACGTGATGAGGTTGATCACCTTCTTTCTCAAGGATAACTACTCCGAATCCACGGAGCTTCTCTGGACTCCTCATAGATACTTCTTGAATCCACGAAGAAAAAGGTAAGAAAAATAGAAAATAAATCCTATAAAATTCATAATTTGATTGATGAATGAAATAAACGAGTCTACAACCCTTTAAATAAGAATATCAAGCCTGGAAGAAATTTCAAAATTAAACTACAACTAAAACTCCCTAAAATTCGTAATTTACTATAAATAGTAAATAACGAATTCACTATTTACAGAAAGTGTCCTATGTAGCTTAACCATGTTATTCTTCTAATTCTTTTAAGAACTTTTTATGTTGGACACAACTCCTAAATTTCAAAGGATGAAGAGTTACAATAAAGTTAAAACTTAATAAAATATAATACAAACGGAAATAAACGGGATATTCGACCGTCGATTTGATGGAATCCCACAAATTCGGCGTGAGAAACCCGGCCATGCCGGATTGGTTGGCTAAAGTAGCTTGTCCTACCCTATCATACATGGTACGTCGAGTAACTTATTTTGATTTGCAAGATATACCTGTTTTAAGGTTCTGATAGTCTTTGATGATTTTTGCCTCTAATCCATCTTGGACATGAAAGTGTCCGCGACCTGCTCTACATCAGTAATCCATTTGTCGTGCCGCTAGTATATGAGTAGACCTGAGCAATACATCACTCTCCCATGTGTTATGTGGAAAGATTGCTCTACTATGTCACGGTTCTTCAGGACTATCCCGAATAATCTCCAATGTGAAAGAAGTGAGCTAGGGAGACACATGATATCTAAGGATACATAGCAAGCTGAGCTGGTCTAAATCGCCAACAAGCTCTCTTAAAATCCAAACAGGAGTGTGAATGAGTGGATGAGCACAATGGGAGGTGCATGAATGTGAAGATTGTGTTTGGATGAGAACCGTGGAATGTCATTTTCCCTTCTAAATGTCCCACATGAGAATATACTGAAAAGGTTAGTCGAATCACATGCCATACAAGAACCAACCCATGTAGTAAGTGGGTCCTAAGATGTGGACATCCTGAAATTAGAGCCAAGTACCATTGGGTTGATTCTATTGGAGTTCTACATTCATCCAAACAGTAGATTAATCGTTCCCAAATTCAGCTGCTGCTCAAAATGGTAATGATGAAGTTAGGCTGCATATCTGTCATTTAGGAAAATAAGTACAACCAGTCCCAGAAGCACATGGAGCTACGGACAGTTGAGAGGGGAAAGGAAAAGCTGAATTACCTTTTCACCCTTCGGATCGGGTGTATCTAAAAATGTCGAGAAAAACACCGCATATGCTACAAAAACCAAGGAAAAGTAAATGGAAGGGAGAGGGACGACGATCACCCAAACAGAGGAGCTGTCCATTCACATTTCCCAGAACTGCATTATTCAGGGATCGATGTCCTGACATTGCCCAACACACCACACTTCCCTTCTCCTTCCAGCAAACAGCATCACACGACCCAAGATTTCCCTGAATCTTCCCTCTCCTCCCTTTCCTTCCCTTTTCCCTCTCTCTCTCTCTCTCTCTCTCTCTATCTCTCTCTCTCTCTCTCCTTTCTTTTCTTTTCTCTTTTTCTTTTCTTTCTTTTTGGTGGGAATCAATCAACCACCCAAAGACCCAAAGCTTCTTCAGTTTTCTATCAATCAACCACCAAAGACCCAAAGTCTTCTCCAGTTTTCTCTATCCACCTTCTTCTTACAACAATAACCCCCAAAAACCTCTCTCTCTCTCTCTCTCTCTCTCTCTCTCTACACCACCCAAAACCCAGAAAAACTCTTTTCCCTATTGCCATTTCCTATCTCTTTCTTTCATCATCACACCAAAAACATAATAACCTCTCTCTCTCTCTCTCTCTCTCTCTCTCTCTCTCTCTCTCTCTCTCTCTCTCTCTCTCCTTTTCGTTTTTTTGGGGGAATCAATCAACCACCAAAGACCCGAATCTTCAATTTTCCTATCCACTTTCTTCTTGCAACAACAAAAATCTCTCCCTCTCTCTCTACAGAAAACCTCTCTTTCATCATCACACCAGAAACCCAACAACTCTCTCTCTCTCTCTCTCTCTCTCTCTCTCTCTCTGAACCATGAAACTACAAGAAGCCGACCACCCTCTCCACCTACTCTCCTCCCTCGATTCACAGTTCCCCCACATCCAATCCTTCAAATCCAAATGGTCCACCATCAAATCCAAAATCCCCACCCTCCAATCCCACCTCTCCGACCTCTCCGATTCCCCCTCCAATCCCCTCTCCTCCGACCTCCTCCACTCTCTCTCACAATCCCTCTCCGATGCCATCTCCCTCGCCACCCTCTGCCGCAATCCCACCCCTCCAATCGGCAAGCTCCGCACCCAATCCGACCTCGACTCAATTGCCGCCCGTCTCGACCATCACATCCACGATGCTGACCTCCTCATCAAGAGCGGCGTCCTCCTAGATAACCCCACTGCCTCCGCCTCATCAATGACCGTCATTCGACGAGAGGCAATTCGAGTCGAGGCCCGCAATCTTATCACCCGTTTGCAGATTGGCAATTCCGATTCAAAGATCACCGCCATGGATTCGCTGATCGCTCTGCTCCGAGACGACGACAAGAACGTCCTCATCGCTGTCGCACAGGGCGCCGTCCCAGTCCTCGTCCGGCTGCTCGATTCAAGCTGCTCTGAGATAAAGGAGAAGGCCGTCTCCGTCATCGCCCGAATCTCGACTGTCGATAGCAGCAAGCACGTCCTTGTTGCCGAGGGCATCCTGCTTCTGAATCATCTCCTCCGGGTTCTCGAATCCGGAAGTGGGTTCGCCAAAGAGAAGGCATGTTCTGCCCTCCAGGCGCTGAGCTTCACGAAGGAGAACGCCAGGGCTATTGGGTCCCGCGGTGGGGTATCATCGCTCCTTGAAATCTGCCAGGGAGGCACGCCGGCGTCGCAGGCAGTTGCAGCCGGCGTGCTGAGGAACCTTGCAGTTGTCCCAGAAATCCACCAGAATTTCATTGACGAGAATGCAGTCATTGTCCTGATCGGACTTGCAGCTTCTGGGACCTTCGCTGCTCAAGAAAATGCAATTGGGTGTTTGTCTAATCTGGTTTCGGAGAACGACTGCGATAGCTTGAAGGTCTTGGTTATGAAAGAAGGCGGGATCGAGTGTTTGAAGAACTACTGGGACGGGGCTTCGGCTGGCCGGAGCCTTGAAGTGGCCATTGGGCTGTTGAGGAATCTGTGTTCTTGCAGATCGGTCGCTGATGTACTAGCTTCTGTTGGATTTGTACCACGGGCCGTGGGGGCATTGAATTGTGGAGCTGTGACTGTGAGGATGGCCGCAGCCCTGGCTGTTGATGAATTGGCCTTCAGCGGGAAGACTCGGAAGGAGATGGGCGAATGTGGGTCAATTTCGAATTTGGTTAGGATGCTGGATGCAAAAGCCATTGAAGAGAGAGAGGTGGCTGCAAAGGTGTTGTCGTCGGTTCTGTTGTTTGCAGGCAATAGAAGGATTTTTCGAAAGGAGGAGAGGGGAGTGGAGAGTGTGGTCCAGCTTCTTGATCCAACGGTCAGGAATTTGGAGAAGAAGTACCCCATTTCAATCTTGACGTCAGTTTCACAATCGAAAAAGTGTAGAAAAAGGATGATAGCTGCAGGGGCTTGTGTGTTCTTGCAGAAGCTCGCCGAGATGGAGGTTGAGGGGGCTAAGAAGCTTCTGGAGAACCTTGGCCGGGGTAAGCTATGGGGTGTGTTTGGTAGAACATGACGATGGAAGAGATATTTGGTGCCTTGAGATGTCTATCGACGGCAGGGATTGCCAGGGCTGTTCTGGATTCTGTTCCATGGAGGAAGGAGGCCTTCTCTTGGTGTGTATGTACAGCGAGAAATGTGTATGAAGTTGGCACATGTGTGCAAGATCTGTGCCATTAATCAGGTGCATCCCACCATTTTCTGCTCTGTGACATGAAATTCAGGCAATTTCATTCATCAGGTGAACCACATATGTGTGGAAAACAGAAGGTTAAAAAGAGATGGCAGGGTCCATATGCAATGTACACGTGCAGCCTGCCTGATTTTCAGGCCATGCCACATTCCCAGTAGGGCCCACCTGAGAAATGGTTCCACTTCTCGCACATGTGCAACATCAGCACATGTTCATGTGCCATAACTGGATCTTCATTTTTTTTTTTTTTTTATAAACAGAGGTTTCTTCTGCATAAGCATTGCTAGAATTAGATCCCGTTATATTACTCTAATCACCCAACAGATGTATATTTCGCGTTGAAAATCTCTGCATTACCGGCTTGTCTTCATATTAAATAACTTCCATAGGTCTTGTTTTCTTCATTGAAACTTAAATGAATAAGGAATGCCATTTCTTCTCTTCATGTGATTTCAGTTTGTTGCTTGTTGGAAGTATCATATGATCCTAGACACAAGGAAATATCAAGTTGAGTAGGGTCAAGTCAGTAAACTCGACCAGGCAGAACATCAAGTCGACTCGAGTTTTCGGAGTTTCGAATTATGATATGTATATTACTTGGTCCTTGTTTGTAAATTGGGGCCCATGGTTTAGTGATCCAAGAGTTCCAGACCATTGATCTGAAGGACCCAGCAGTGGATAGATCATTATCCAAGGATCTCCTTTGAATCACAATCCTAGCATTTCCTTTAGTGGCCTGTGAATGAACGGTTCAGAAATGAGCCGTAGATTGGATGGCTAGGGTTTTCAGTGTGGGATATTTTGTGCATGGTACATCCATCATTGGCCCATTTAGATCAACAGCCTGAATCACAGGATGATGGGCCCACATGATAAACTGGAACCTTGTATGTATCCTTGTTTGCAGGTCATATAATTCTGGTCAATGGATGGAATATGTTCAACATGGCATCCATAATGCAACTATGTAGCTTCAATTGGTTGCTGCTGCTGGTTTTCATTCATTTGAAGTTGAAATCTCTCCATTTCCATATCTGCTGATGAAATGAGTAAGTGGGTTTATTGATGGATTCATGTTCTTAAATATCTGATTTATGTTCTAGCTTATGGTCGTTACGAGATGTTGAACGTGTTCCAATATTAAGCAGCCATAGACTCCCAAGCCATTTTGGAGTCATCATAGAAAATGGGTCTTAGACATACGGCTATGTTTGATTGCACTATTGAATTGAATTAAAATAATAGTTTATAGAGGAAATGAGCGAATACCTTCATTCCCATGCATAATGACGATTTGCCCTCAAATTGAAGTTGCATTGCTTCCATGTCTGAATTGAAAATAACATTACTGCAAGAAAGGGAATTGTGATTTGGGCATTTCCCAATTTGTTAAATTTTACAATTCAATCCACCAGTGCATCCAAACGTGGTCTAAAGAAATCAGATCCTTTTCTGGAATAGCCCTCTTCATTCTATTCTCCCATCCATCTCATGTTTGTATTGTCTCTATTTTGGTCTCAGGAGTTGTGTCTCTGTATTTTTCATGCATGTCCTCTCTGTATTGATAGCTGGAAAGGGCAAATGGAGATTCCATAGCATGAGATTAAGTGAGATTTGGAGCTGGTGCAGCAACTCGAGTTGAAGATTCCTGCCACCAAATCTCCCTATCATAGTTAAGGTTCTTTTGCTGCTGCCTTTGCAAGAGGTTTGCTTTGTTGTGTTTTTTAAAATAAAAAATAAATTTCAAAAATAAAAGTTATTTTTAGAAAGTAAATAAATATATTAATTATTTAAACTTTCCATAAATAGTGTGTATAGCCAGTCGGTAAGAGAAGGGGTTTTGCTTATGCAACCACTGGTTCAAATCTCTCGAGGACGGTGCAAGGTTACACCACAGGGTAAATGGCGCTTTTTGGCGCTTTATTTTTACATCGTGCGCATCGTCAGAAGCAATAAGAACCTTAGTCTTTTTGCACTCGGTTCAAATTTTTTGGGCCATGGTACCACGATGATTTATTACCTTTTTTATTAATTGAGAGTAATTGTGACATGATTGTACATGTGGCACTTATGCCATGTGTCGCTTATGGATACAGCTTTTTCTGTTGATAATTTTCAAGGATAGATGTAAATAATCGCCATAGGACAAAGAGTCATGTCCTTTTGGAAGGCAATTATTTGTTGTGAATGGGTATGGATTTCTTGAAGAGGCACTTTTGCACCTCTTCAGGATGAAATCCATAACCTTTCAATTGATATAAATCCTGGATTCTATAATCCGGAAGAATATACTCAAAAATCATTAAGATTAGATCATCTTCGTGCGCAATTACTACTCGATTTAATCTCTTCGAGTTTTCTCAACGTCTTAAGGCATATCGGTGTCAAAACTAGAGATCATCGTGCAACACTTAAATGTGCAAATTTTCGTGTTGAAAATCGGATTGAGTGTTCATTGTATCCTCGAAGACAATTTGCAGACTTCCTTTGTTTGCACTTTTTGGAAATTCCAGAAAAAGGGCAGCAAATCTGTCTTGAGAAATTGATTATAGAAGTCAAGCCTTGAACCTGACAGATCTGATCATTTCGTTATCGTTTTCTTCTATCCTCCGTTGTGTATTATTTATCTAACATTCAAGACAGATTTTAACTCTTTTCACAATGGAGGCAATTCATTCCATTCAAGTTATGAACCAAGACTTTTGTACGACTGGATCGTTTCGACGGTCAATTCTTCTCAAGATGGCAGCAGAAGATGCTTTTCTTTTTGACAACTCTGAAGTTATCTTATATCCTAGATGATGATCTGCCTTCTCTGACCGAGCCAACTGACGATGACTCAGATCAAGTGAAGGCAGAACGGAAGAAAAGGAAGGAGGACGATTTTCTATGCAAAGGTCATATCTTAAACGCCTCTCTAATTCCATCTATAACTCAAGTAAAATATCCTCTGCTAAAGATCGTGGACAAAATTAGATCAAAAATATAAAACTGAAGAGATCAGCACTCAGAAATTTCTGATCGACAATTATGTCCACTTCAAGTTTAAAAATGATCAGCCAATTCTCTCCCAAGTAACCGAACTACAGAACTTGGTTGATGAATTGAAGATTGGTGGTATAGATCTTCCTGAAGAATTCCTGGTCGGTGTGGTAATTGCAAAATTACCCTCATCATGGTTTGATTATAAAAAGAAACCGAAACATGATGAAAGGAAGTACACTCTTGAAGGGCTTCAACGACATCTTCGTATAGAAGAAGAGTCCAGAAACCGAGACAAGAAGAAAGTGGGAAAATCATTCCAAAGCAAATATTGTAGAAGATGACAAGCCAAAATGCAGAACTCCAAATCTATTCCTCCAAAGAAAGATGAGTTTAAGAAAAAGGAAAGAAAAAGGGCAAGTGTCATACGCAATAAGCCCTGGACACTACATAAAGGAATGTCGACACAGGAAGAAACAATCAAAGCTCAGCTAACATGGCGGAAGACCAACTTGTAAAGCAATGGTTACCGGGCTAACACAAGAATATCCGATGGTGGATGGTGGCTAGATCTTGGTGCAACCATTCACATATCGAAGGACCGAAACTTCTTCAAGACCTATGAAAGTATTACAACCTGGACAAGAAGTAAAGATGGGAAATAACGTTCGTGCATAACGTTGTTGTTGAAAAGGAACAATCGAGCTTCGTTTTCATCGTGCAAAAGATCGACACTAACAAATGTATTGCATGTACGACATGTCTAAAAATCTAGTGTCGCGATCTTCTCAATAAGAGAGGATTCAAAATGGTGATTGAATCTGATAAGTTGGTTATCACCAAGAATGGTATGTTTGTTGGCAAAGGATATGCATGTAATGGCATGATTAAACTGAATATTAATAATAATAATAATGATGTTTCCGTTTATATAGTGGATTCTATATCTTTATGGCATGCTAGACTAGGTCATGTTAATTATCATTCAATGAAAAGAATGATGATCCTGGGACTTATACCAAAATATGAAATACAACAAGAAGGGAAATGTGATGTGTGTGCCCATTCTAAAATAACCGTAAAACCGTTTGGGATTGGCACGAGAAAATCACAACCCTCGAGCTAATTCATTCCGATATTTGTGATTTAAATAATACCTTAACTCGTGGAGGAAAAAGGTATTTTATTACATTTATCGATGACTTCACTAGATTTTCCTATGTATACTTGATAAAATCTAAGGATGAAGCCTTTGAAAAGTTGAAGCTTTATAAGGTCGAAGTGGAAAATCGTTAAATGTAAGGATTAAAGCCCTTAGAAGTGATAGAGGGGTGAGTACTCTTCTAATGAATTCAACGACTTCGTGAATCAAATGGTATAATCCATGAATTTACGGCACCTTCTATTGAACGCATAAAATAGGACATTAGTTGAAATGATCAATGTATGATATTAAATTTGGATTACCACTAAATTTGTGGGGAAGCATTGTTAATGCAAGCCGTATTCTAAATGCCATCCCACACAAAAATTAGATATCTCCCCATATGAATTATGGAAAAAGAAGAAACCATATCTTCATTACTTCAAAGTGTGGGAAGTATAGCAGAAGTCGGATTATTAATTCTAAGAGAGTAAAGTTAGGTCCTAGAGGAATCGGGTGTGCTTTTGTGGGTTATGGGATTCATAGTCCCAGTATATAGATTCCTGGTTCTAGAACAAACTTCTTTTTGTGACAAAAACATGATTATAGAGTCTAGGGATGCTATATTTTTGAAAATATAGTATACAAAGACTATATGAATAATCATACAAAAAGACAGTTGATGAAAATATAATAGAACCAATGAACGAAGAGCATAATAACTTTCATGATAAATCTAAAACTCATCCAGAGGAAATGAACTAAGGAGATCGAAAAGGGCAAGAAAAAAACATCTTTTGGCCCAGATTTTATATGTTCCTTATAGAAGGAGATAGAAATGAAATAAGAAAAGAGATTACTCTACCGCTAAGATCGAAAGTGATCCATCAACACTTAGTGAAGTTCTCTCATCTCCCGATGTACAGTTTTGGAGGAAGCCATCAACGATGAAATGGATTCCATAGTCTCTAATAACACATGGTGTTTGGTTGATCTTCCGCCAGGTTCAAAGCCTATAGGATGTAAGTGGATTTTTAAAAGAAAGTTCAATCCTGATGGAACCATAAATAAGTTTAAAGCTCGATTGGTAGCAAAGGATTTAGACAAAAGGAAGGTATCGATTTTTTCGATACATATGCTCTCGTTGTTCGAATATCTTCCATTAGGACTTTAATTGCTCTTGCAAAGAATTCACCACCTAGTAATCCATCAAATGGATGTCAAAACGGCATTTTTAAATGGTGATCTAGATGAGGAAGTCTATATGGAACAACCTGGAAGGGTTTGTTCAACTGGGCAAGAGAAGAAAGTGTGTAAACTAGTCAAATCTCTATGGGCTCAAGCAAGCACCTAAACAATGGCATGAGAAGTTTGATCAAGTAGTGCAATCTAATGGTTTTAGAGTAAACCAAGCAGATAAGTGCATATATATTAAAGGTCAAATCATTATCTCCTTATACGTAGATGATATGTTAATATTTGGACCAAATGAGGATCAGGTGTGAAAGAAACTAAAAAGTTTCTAAGTACCAATTTCGACATGAAGGATATGGGTAAAGCCGATGTAATATTAGGTATTAAGATTTATAATCTTAATGATGGAATAGCCTTAACACAATCTCATTATCTCAGAGAAAGTGTTAAAGAAGTTTAATCATTACGATAGTAAACCTAGGTTTCAACCCCATTTGATCCAAGTATTAAATTGGTTAAAAATCTTGGTAGAAGTAAAGCACAACAAGAATATGCGAAAGTCTTTGTTGGGAGTTTAATGTATGCAATGAATTGCACTAGACCCGATATAGCATTCACAAAGTAGGAATGCTAAGGTGTATACCAAGAATCCAGACAAGTACACTGGAATGCGATTTCGAGAGTTTTAAAGTATCTAAGAGGAACCATAGACTATGGATGCATTATAAATCATATCCATTTGTACTTGAAGGGTTCAATGATCAAGTGGAATGCGATATAGATAGAATCAAAATCTACAAGTGGTTGGATATTCACTCTTGGAGGAGGAGCAATATCATGGGCATCTAAGAACAAACGTGCATATCTCACTCTACAATGGAAAGTGAGTTTATTGCACTTGGTGCTGCTTGTAAAGAAGGTGAATGGCTAAGATACCTACTGTTGGAAATCCCGTATTGGCCGAAACCTACTCCTGCCATATCTATCTTTTGTGATAGTCAGGCTACTCTTTGTCGTGCTGTGAGTAAGACTTATAATGGTAAGTCTAGAAATGTAGGTCTAAGGCATAACTTTGTTAAAGGATTGCTCAGAGATGGAGTAATCACAGTGGAATATGTTAAATCCATCCTGAACTTAGCAGATCCCTTGACAAAAGGTTTATCAAGAGATCAGATAAGAAGAACCACTAAAGGAATGGGACTAAGATCCATAAAGATGTAACTTTCACTCTTGATGGCAACCCTACCTATGTTTTGAAATATAGGCTAGGTTCAAAGGGACAAACAAGTCAAGTATGTGACTGAAATATACACTAGAAAAAGAAAATTTGAGTCTCATTCCTAAAAGTCTAGTGTTTGGTTTCTCCATTTCATAAGAGGTGAGTCAGTACTAACTCTTAATAGATCTATAAGAGACTTTCTTTGAGATGAAGCAGAATTATCTTTGATAGATCTACCTATATGAGTAGAGAAGTGAGGCCGCTTTTGAAGAGATTGGGATCGTCTCTACAGAATACTCATGAAATAAGGATACGCACAAGGCCGAAATGTGCGAACTTAAAGATCTCCGTTATATATGAATAGATGTGTGTTATGTGTCCAGGTGAGTCATATAAGGTCCTTAGTTCAAGACTAATGGGTCACTAAGTCCAGCATAACTTTGATACATATACACTAAAGTAAAGGTTCAAATCCAAAAGATACCTTCACTTATGCACCTATTTATACTTGATATGCCATTCGTTCCAGAATCGATTTTATTTTGAAATTGAGGGGATTGTTGTGTTTTTTAAAATAAAAAATAAATTTCAAAAATAAAAGTTATTTTTAGAAAGTAAATAAATATATTAATTATTTAAACTTTCCATAAATAGTGTGTATAAGCCAGTCGGTAAGAGAAGGGGTTTTGCTTATGCAACCAGGGTTCAAATCTCCTCGAGGACGGTCTGGAAGCACCGTCCATGTACGCGCAGCGCTTTTGGCGCTTTATTAGCGCACTTCGCACGTGCGCATCGTCATGAAGGAGCAATAAGAACCTTAGTCTTTTTGCACTCGGTTCAAATTTTTTGGGCCATGGTACCTGATGATTTATTACCTTTTTATTAATTGAGAGTAATTGTGACATGATTGTATCACATGTGGCACTTATGCCATGTGTCGCTTATGTGGAATTTTCTGTTGGATAATGTTTAAATGGGCAGAATAATCCAGCGCCATAGGACAAAGAGTCATGTCCTTTCATGGAAGGCAATTATTTCTTGTGAATGGGTATGGATTTCTTGAAGAGGCACTTTTGCACCTCTTCGAGGATGAAATCCATAACCTTTCAATTGATATAAATCCTGGATTCTATAATCCGAAGAATATACTCAAAAATCATTAAGATTAGATCATCTCTACAGTGCAATTACTCTCGATTTAATCTCTATGAGTTTTCTCGAACGTCTTAAGGCATATCGGTGTCAAAACTAGAGATCATCTGCAACACTTAAATGTGCAAATTTTCGTGTTGAAAATCGGATTGAGTGTTCATTGTATCCTCGAAGACAATTTGCAGACTTCCTTTGTTTGCACTTCACGGAAATTCCAGGAAAAAAATGAAAACTGTCTTGAGAAATTGATTATAGAAGTCAAGCCTTGAACCTGACAGATCTGATCGTTTCGTTATCGTTTTCTTCTATCCTCCGTTGTGTATTATTTATCTAACATGCTTGAATACATCCCAATGTTTTTCAATAAGATGTGACAAGACTGGCAGTTGGAATTGGGACCTTTTCAAGGACACAAACTGTTTATTTGATAAAGCTCCCATTTTAGACTTGTAATTTAGATGGTTTGGATTATCGGAAGATGACCCAAGTTCAAAGGCCAAAGTCACGACGTATCGTATTGCAATATGTCAGGATGTATTCAAGCAAATGTCCCTTTACAAAAGACCCAATTCAATGAATGAAAGCCTAACTTTTTCCTTCTACAAATTGGTTTTGTGCAAAGAGGTCTTCTATTGGTACTATGCCTGATTTCTAAGTGGATGATTAGGTGTTAGCTATTTGCAGAAACAATGGGACCCACCTACATTCAGTTGGGACCCTCAGAAATGGATCCAGTGCATCGTCTCCACTAATTTGGAGATTGGATTGCGTGCCATCTTCTTTTCTTCTTATCTAAAAATGGGAAGATTGTGCATGCAGAGTGTGCAGCGAGAATCGGTGCCACATATCTCCCACCATCCAATGATGGTATGGTGGAGTCCAAACACGCATTTCAAAATGGGCATTTGAAAATTTGCATTTTCAAATGCTTGCTAGATTCCCACCAACCTCTTTTAATGGTGGGAGATGATGATTAATCACCCACTCTCCGCTCTCACTCTATACACCGTCATAGCTAGCAGTCTCTGTTGTGCAGCCCTGCTTTGGATTTGTCGGATCTGAATCGCAATCTTCATTTTCATGAAATTGGGTTTTATAGTGCATCTCCTTGTTGGGGCATAAAAAATATCTCATTGCAGTGGTCAGAGAATTCCATGATACAGATCTTCTTTTCCAGGTTGCATAATCAGTATTTTGGTAAAAATCCATGTCCGGGGGCATTTTGGTAAAATCCATGTCTGGGGCATTTTGGTAAAAATCTATGTCAGGGGCATTTTGGTAAATTCCTTGTCCGGGTATTTTGGTAAACTCCATGTTCGGGGTATTTTGGTAAAAATCTATTTTGATAAAAATCCAGGGTAGTTTAGGAGACAGATTGTACATCACCATTTAAGAGAGCTGGGTGGACATCATTATTTAAGAAAAGAAGATGTTCATATGTGAAGGAATAGGTGGTGGTGATCACCACTATGTAAGACTGGCAGGGCCTATAAATATCCCTCCCCTCTTCGTTTGAAGGATTCCACCAGTTGGTGGGCCAATACATGGAGAAGAAGAAATGAGGATAGAGAGAAGTGTTGTTGCGCGGATCCCGCAACGGAAGTCACTGTTGCGAGTGGGTCGCACAACAAAAACTATAGTTCCCGTGAATAGTGAGTTTTGATCATTGATGACGTGGCCCACCTAGATAATTAAGCCGCAAAAGCAGTCGAACGGTCTTCTTTCGATCATTGTAGCGATCACGAGAAAGTACATGGCCATGAAAGGTCAACATGGTTTTTATGAGTTTTTCTCCCTCTGCCTGATTAACGGTTCAGATCCACTTTTCAATGCATGTTGGTGGCCCACAACGGGAAGACAGAACCTCTGTCTGGCAACAGAGGTAGACTCTGTGAAGTTTGGTGGCCCATTTATTGAAGCTGCATTGGAAATCCACTCCGTCCATTGATTTCAGGACGAAAAACCATCCAGAAAAGAGTCCTGAAGTGAAATCGGTACAGTCCACGAGTTTGTCTACTCCGCCGTCCATCTTACATTTAACGGTTAGGACGTTGCAACAGCCTGCATGATTTCAAAATGCCACCTTGGCAAGGGTTAAATATCCCCTCTGTACACAATGAACGGTACAGATCAATGATTTGAATGTGGAGTGGGCTACACTAAGAAAATTGCAAAAGGAAAGCAAAGACGCTGTAAACGTTTTTGAAACGAAGAAGGAGTCGGTCAGCAGGCGCTGACCGACTTTGAGAAATCCCATGCATGGCCGGTGCTCGTGCACTCTATGTACGTGTAATGTACATGTGGTCCCCGTATGATGTTCGTGAGAAATCGGCTCTGTCCATCTACACTGTCAACTCATTTAACGCGTTGAGACCGAGTTTGGAGCATATCCAGATATCAGGTGAGCCCCAAATCAGGATTCCAGGGGCTGATCTGTCAGTCTGGCCATTTCTAGAAGGATTCAGGAGCTGAAATTTGACATGTACGGCTAATTCGTGGTCCCATGGCTGCATGTAAAGTTTTGAACTGATCTGACGGTGAAAACCCCATAATCTTACATTCTAGGCGAGTTCTTAGGCTCGTTTAACAAGATCGCTCCACATTTTAAGGAAAATGTAAGGAAGAATGATTGGAGGGATATTCAGAGCTGACTTCAAGCTCGAGATTAACTGATCAATTCAGCAATTCCTCCTAAGTACCTAGGAGATAACCGAAATAGCGCCGAAATGCTATCGAAATTTTTATCTTCTTGGAGATTGGCTGATCGATTCAGCAATTCCTCCTAATTACCTAGGAGATGATCAAAATAGCGTTAGAATGCTGCCGAAATTTCTATCAAACCATCTTGTCTATTTTGATTAATTATATTTTGTTTTCAGAATCAAAGGAATTCGATGATGTAAATGAATTCAAAATAAACGTGATTAATGTTCTCTTATTTTTTCTTTGTTACCATCAAATAAGCTCTCCTAAACCAAACACATTTATTTTCTTGTCGAAACACTCCTTTATAACATTTAGGAGAACTCTTTTATGATTCTTAGCCTATGATTATTCATACTATCCAGGTTTTCAGTTTATACAGGTGGCACCTATCATTCAGTGATTAGACTATTGATCTGGTACGTTCTATTGTTGGTGGACTACCCAAAGATCATACATATCCAATCGGGATGATGATGGCAGGAGGTGGATTTTGCCTACTCAATAACTTAGTACGCCATAGCCTACTGAGTAAACCACATGGGGGCCAACTGGAATGTATGTGTCTTATCCACACCATCCATCCATTTTCCCAGCTGATTTTAGGGCATGAGCCCAAAATTGAAGATTCAAAGCTCAAGTAGACCACACCACATGTAACAATGGGAATTGAACGCCTATCGTTGAAAACTTCTTAGGATCTTTTGGATCAAGCTGATACATGTGTTTTCCTTGGATTTTGCATGCTGAGTAACCTCTATGGGGCCCACTGGAATGTATGTGTCTTATCCACATCGTCCATCCATTTTCCAACTGATTTTAGGGCATGAGCCCAAAATTGAAGTATATCCAAAGCTCAAGTAGACCAAACCACATGTAACAGTGGGAATTGAATGCCCACCGATGAAAACTTCTTAGGGGCTTTTGGATCTAGCTGATACATGTGTTTTCCTTTCATATCTTTGTGGCCTTATGAACAGGTTGGATGACAAATAAACATCACCGTGGGCTTTTATGCGTTCAATCCCCACTATTTCATGTGGTGTGGTCTACTTGAGCTCAGATATCCTTCAATTTGGGGCTCATGCCCTAAAATGAGCTGGAAAAAAGGATGGACGGCGTGAATAAGACACATGCATAATGCTGGGCCCCACAGAGTTTACTCAATAGGCAATCAGTGTCTATCATGGCATTTCTTTTCTTTAATATCTATTATAGGCCACCAGTTAGACCTATGACCTTTCTTTCTATTTTTTAATCCGAGTTAGGTATCAGTTATTATTAAGACTGTTTAAGGACTTTTGTGGCTGCTCTTTCTATGATTAATGGTGACTGTTAACAACCTTTCCTCGTCTCAACCACAACTACCTACGACTGAATCAAATTCTAGTTCATCCGAATGTTGTTGTAATCTATAGCTTATACATACAATGGATCCGTAAGATCCAATTCATTCGATCCACTGACTATTTTAGATGGATCTATCCATGAAAATTTGTTTATACCAAGGTCTGAAATCATTACTGGTTGTTGGTTGTCTGTTTTGAATTTATACAGAAGGATGTAAAAAAGACTCTTTTACATTGTTTCAGCATTCCTATTTCACTTGAATTTATTTGATGAATTTGAGGTCTGATTTGTGCATATTGTCCTCTGATTTATTGGAACAAATGAATTTCCAGATAAATGGTGTGATAATGACTTCTATGCCTTCTCACAGCTATTCATGGCCGTCTGATGATGCAGCTCATGGCCCACTTAATCCCATCTAGGCCCACTGTATGGTAAGTACAATTTCTTAGTGCTTGGGTATCATCTGTCCTACTTTATGGCGGGGCCTGGCCCATTTCCGCCATCGATTATTATTAGAATGATCATAGCAATTTGAAAGGTGATGAAATCAGTTGAACCACCAGGTCATGGCATTTTCTAATTAGTTTCAACGGTTTGGATTTAGTGTCTTTTGGAAGAGGGGTGCAAGTGGCCCCTGTGCCTGAATATCAACCATCAATCTCCCCTCGAGTATCAAAAATTCTTCTCCTTGCAGGCATTTTGTGTCTGTCAGGTTGAGAATTTTGGGTCTATTATCAATGTCTGCAGATTGGGCCCAGTTCCCAGATGATCGACGGCTCATGGTCAGGCACGGATTTGATTTGGGTGCCAAATGAACGTGGATCCAGGCTAACTAGGACTGTGTTGGGCCTGATTTTCAGGACGGATGGATGGTGGGCCTATGGCAAGTGTATCAGAACTAGCCCATTACCGGAATCACTTTGATACTCTGGAAGAGGATGGTGGTTCATAAACAGGCGCTAAGAAATTGTAGACGGGCGTATAGGAAAATCAAATTAAACATTTTAAAATCGTGGCCAGGCCCTGCTTTAGGACCGTAAACCAAACATTACACTTGAGTTCTTTTCCTAAATGGAAAATATGTGGCCGTTCAATGGATGGTTAAAATGAAAAGTAGCCAACGGACTGAATTCAACAAACAAATGTACGTTGATAAGTGGTCAGGATCATTCAATCAATCTGATTCTTGGGTTTTTGTAGATAAACAATGACTCTCATGACTTGGACAGTTTTATTTGAGTTATACGTGTGCCAAGTTGACCATTTCTGAATGCACACGTACGAACATCTTCTCTTTCATGAATGTAGCACCTCGAAAGACCAAAACACTCGTGATAAAGTGGCGTGTAGAGAGTCTAGGGACAGCATCCGAGACGTTCATCCCACGTTATACCTATTGAATGTGCGGTACCCTAAAAGCCATGCTGGCCCATTCAGTAGGTGAGAAATACATGAACATTTAATGGGGACCGTTGGTTAGGCGTTTCTCCATCAATCGGACTTCTTCGTACATATGTGGCCCACACGACAATTGATTTTGAAAGGGAGAACCCCATATGAAGAACGTCCCGTATCACAAACGTGTGCTGATTTGGCACGTGTGATGAGTTTGCGTTTAGAACATTCATATTCGGTATTGTAGGACTAAAGCCGCCAACGGTCCATCTACGGCAGAACTCAACTAACGAACCGTCTAGATTACCATATCATCCACCTCTTGTTAAAGTTGAAAACGTGTGGATGCTGGCGACGTCAATCATCAGGGAGCGGAGTAGGTGCGGCCCCAGCCTTATCCAAGACGGAATCAGATTGCGTACTGAGTTACTCAGTACTGAATAAACTCAGTTGGGCCCACCTTGAATGTATGTGGTTTATCCACACCGTTCATCCATTTTTCCTGCTAATTTTAGGCGTTGATCCAGAAATCAAAGTAAATCCAAAGCTCAAGTGGACCATGCCACAGGAAGCAGTGTGGAATAATGATTTCCACCGTTGAAACCTTCCTAGGCCCCACGGTAATGTTTATTTGTCATCCAACCTGTTCAGAAGATAAAAAAGACATGGATGAAGAGAAAACACAAACATCAGCTTGATACAAAACTTCCTTGATCTCCAAGAAATTTTCAATGGTAGAGGTTCAATCATACTGTTTCCTGTGGTGTGGTCCACTTGAGTTTTGGATATTCTTCCATTTTGGGATCAGCCACTAAATTTATCCGTTAACATGGATGAACGGAGTGGATAAAATAAAAAAAATAAAAAAATAACGGTGGACCCATAAAGTTTACTTAGTACGCTACAGGTACTGAGTAACTCAGGTGGCCTAATTGATACCGCCACGTCTCCCTTCTCTTTTTACCGTCCAAATGCTGATCACTTACCGAAGGGAGATATCTTGGCCGCATTCCATCCAGAGTGGTCCCATCAGGCCAACAGTTCTCCATGTCCCACGTGTCAAGCCTCACGGATGTAACAGCTCATCTCCTCGTACAACATGCATCACATGCATCGATGGTACGCGCCTTTTATTTTTCATTGCAGGTGATGTTGGAAATTATATGTAATAAAATATTTCTGTAAAATATGGAAACAGAAAAATTAGGATGATATGAATTAAGGACAGGATAAAGCACGTCTGAAATGTTATCCTTAAAGCGTTATTTACCCCTACTCAAGTGAATTGAGTATGCTGATAAGTTACAGACAAACCGCTTCTAGAATAGTGTGGGTCTGCGTTCAGCAAACACGAAGGCCCACCAAATGGAACTATGTTACACACTATCCGGTAGAATTACCATAAAGAAAATTTTCAAAAGAAAAAATAAAAGAATATATGATTTTAGACCACTGCACTGGTCAGTTCTTCAGTCATTGGTTCAGTTGAACTGTTCTAGATCACACTATTGGTCTGTTCTTCAAGCAATGGCTCTGATTAACCTTGCTATATTGTTGATATTTTGGTCTGTAGGAGAGGAGATGCTTTGATTCGTATTGGTATTGCTGGAGTGTGGTGAGATGGTTTGGAAACTCATCCAGGCATTATTTATATAAGCTATGGTGGCTGGGGGTTATGGTCCAGGGAAATAAATTCCATGACCTTTTTCTAGTTGTTGGAGAAAACTAGCCGTTTTATGGTCGTTTTCTGACTGTTGTGCATGAGCCATTAAGCTGATGCATGTTGAGTGTTGTGAGATAGCAGCTAGCCGTTTTCTAGTTGTTGGCCTAGCCATGCAGCAGTTACAGCTGGACCCTGCACTAATGGCACAACTGTTACAGATCTGCTGCAACAACTCCTTTTCAGCTCTTTATATATTCAAAGAGACTCTCATTCAGTCTTTTAGATTTCGTCCAGCCATCCATTCGCCTTAGCCACTTAGTCGCACACGTCTCGCTTCGATTCGCTCAAGGTCACGAAGGAGCGACCCTCTGCGACACGATGCGGACGTACGAAGTGCAAAGTACACCACTACCGCCTCTACAGCCACATTGCCTCACATGCCTACACCCTTGCACCGAACCCTTTACTGAGTCCAAGACCGAGACCGTGCCCGTGCCCGTGCCCATGCCAAAGGGCGAGCGTGCGCGGGTGTTCCACTGCTACGCACTAGAACACGCAAGTTCCATTCTCCTTTGGACTATGTGGGTAAGTATTATAATACTCCACCACTCTCATATAAACCACTTTTTCTTCTCTTCTTTTTCCAATGTGGGACAATTTCCAAAACTCACAAAAATGTGTTTTTCAAACACTTTTTATATATTATATTATTTTTATTTTAAAATATATATTTATAAAATCAATATTTTTTGCAACAATCCCCCACTTGATTTTTTTAAAATATATTTTCTCGATAAAATATTCCCGCCAGAATAATCAGCTTATATGTGTAAAGAATGATATCTTTCGATTTTAATCTTCCCTTAGTGTAAGTATCTCAAAACTATATCGAATTGATTGGTAGCCGTAGCGTTGAACTAGTTATTCCTAGATAACAGAGTTGGAGAAACCACACACATATTCGCTATGTATTTGTTAGAGTTCCCACAATCTTGCTCAGCACAATTAATGATCATGTGCTTATCTTAATTCGTGAACGATCTCGAGAGAAAACTCCTAACTCTCATGAGAGACGGCACCATCTCTATGCTCATATAAGTGAAATCCTTCCAATGTTTTCGTTACTATAAGACACTTGTCATTTAGACTGAAATTCATTAAGAGTTTTAAGACTCAACCCTCTTTCGTAATGCTCAACACTTATTTATTATGGATAAAGTTTTATAATTTAATGTTAAAAACTTTTCACATATCAGTGACTTGTTCTTACCCATTAAACCCAAAATTAGAGATCTTCTAACTTTAGGTTGGGTTACCAGCACTGGTGGAACTTTGGTTGAAGAGTTTCAACCCCATCCCTCTATATATAACTTTTACTATCTCTCTCGGTAGAGGTTTAGTAAAAGAGTCTGTCAGGTTATTGCTTAATTTCACATAGGAAATTACAATAATTCCGTCTCGAATCAATTGTCTGACATAATCATGTTGAAGACTACTATGTCTAGACTTACCATTATATGTGCCGCTATAGGCTCTAGATAATATGGCTTCACTATCACAATGTAGTGACACAGCCGATATAGGCTTCATACAGAAAGGAATTTCTAATAGATTTCTAATAGAAGATCCCTTAGCCACTCAGTCTCTTTGTCTGTTGCAGGCAGGGCTATAAATTCAGACTTCATAGTCGAGTGTGTTATGTAAGTCTGTTTCTTGGATCCCCAAGATACAGCTGCACCTCCTAGGGTGAATACCTACCCTGTAGTAGACTTTTTATCCCTTGCACTTGATATTCAGCTCGCATCGGTGTATCCTTCCGATACGCAAGAAAATTTTGAATAAAATAGTCCTAAGTCTTTGGTTGCTTTTAAGTAACCAATGATTCTACTAATTGCATTCCAGTGTTCAGTACTGGGGTTACTAGTAAACCTAGTAAGCTTACTCACAGCATATGCGATATCAGGTCTAGTGCATTGCGTAGCATACATAAGACTCTTTATAGCACTTACATATTCTAATTGTGCAACTGTTCTTCTGGTATTTTCTTTTAGATTGATACTTGGATCAAACGGGGTTTTTGCTTCTTTTATATTTAGATGGTTAAACTTGTTTAGTATCATTTCAATATAATGAAATTGACACAAAGCATAACCCCCACAATATTTTTTTAACTTTGATACCTATGATGGTATCAACTTGTCCAAGATCATTCATTTTAAATACGGAAGATAGAAACCTCTTTGTTTCAGTCATACCTTTCATTTTATTACTTATTATTAACATGTCATCAACATACAGACAAATAATAACGATACAACTACCATCTACTTTAGAATATATGCATTTGTTAGCTACATTATGCATGAAACCATAAGATAGTATTTTGAAATCAAACTTCTCATGCCATTGTTTTGGTGCTTGTTTTAATCCATAAAAAGATTTGACTAATCTACATACTTTGTTTTCATTTCCTGCTAGAACGAATCATTTAGGTTGTTCCATGTATACCTTCTCATTGAGGTCATCATTCAGGAATGTGGTCTTTACATCCATTTGGTGGATGTGAAGATGATGTATAGAAGCTAGCGTAAATAATATCCTAATGGATGTTATCCTAGCTACAGGAGAGTATGTGTCAAAATAATCTATCTCTTCTTTTTGTCTAATACCCTTAGCTACTAGTCGAGCTTTAAAGGTTTAAATAGTCTCATCAGTGTGATATTTCTTTCTAAATACCCACTTACAACCTATGGGTCTAAAACCTGGAGGTAAGTTAACAAGTTCCCATGTTTGATTTGACATTATGGATTCTATTTCATCGTTTATAGTTCATTGTTTGATTTGACTAGCCGTTTTATGGCCGTTTTCTGACTGTTGTGCATGGGCCATTAAGCTATTGCATGTTGATTGTTGTGAGACAAGAACTAGCGTTTTTAATGTTGGGCTAGCTATGCATGCAAGCATACTGACCTGGACCGCACTAATGGCACAACTGTTACAGATCTGCTGCAACAACTCTTTTTCAGATTTTTATATATTCATAGGGACTCTCATTCAATCCTCTAGATTTCGTCCATTCATCCATTCGCCTTAGCCACTTAGTCGCACCGCGACTCACACACGTCTCTCTCAAGGCACGATGCGGGCGTGCGAAGTGCAAAGTAAGTCACTAGCGCCTCTATAGCCGCACTGCCTCACATGCCCATGTCCTCCCACTGAGCCCGTAACCGAGTCCGAGCCTGTGCCCAAGCGCGAGGGTGTTCCATTTCCTTTTGGACCATGTGGGTAAGTATTATAATATTCCGTCACTTTCATATAAACCACTTTTTCTTCTCTTCTTTTTCCAATGTGGGACTATTCCCAAAACCCACAAAAATTATTTTTCAAACACTTTTTATATATTATATTATTTTATTTTAAAATATATATTTATAAAATCAATATTTTTTGCAATGGGTGAACGAATCACATGAGTACTTCTGGTGGGTGACAGCGGCCCTACGTAGTACTGTCTCGTACACCAGCCAACCTCATCTGAGTTTAACCCAAAGTTTGGTTTAGTCCAAATATTCGAATCGAGTCGAGTAGAAACAACCCAAGTTCCTAGCTCGGTACTGATCGGTGTTGTGGGCCCCACTATGATGTACTGATCTATGTTGTGGGCCCCACTATGATGTATATGTTTTATCCACCTTTGTCTATTCACTTTACAACATACTTTGACTGTATATGTTTTATTCACTCCGTCTATTCACTTTATAACATAGTTTTAGTGCATGAACCTAAATATGAGATAAATTTAAATTTCAGGTGGACCACACCATGGGACATAGTGGTGATTGAACGCCTACCATTAAAAATTATTTACGGTTTACAAAAGTTTTGGATCCATATGATATTTTTGTGTTTTCCCTTCATTTAAGTTTGTGTGACCTAATCAATAAGTTGGAGGCAAATAAACATTGCAGTGGGCTCCAAAAAGTTTTTAATGGTGGGCGTTCAATCACTACTATGTCTTCTAGTGTGGTCCATCGTACACCCACATCTGTCTCATTTTTGAGATCATTTCAAAAAATTGATGTCATAGTGTGGTCCATCGTACACCCACATCTGTCTCATTTTTGAGATCATTTCAAAAAATTGATGTCATAGAGTGATTGGATGAAGTGGATAAAATATAAACATAAATTAAGATGGGGCTCAGGCCAACTGATTCAAGTCCACTTGAAGTATTAGTTCCGTCTTGATTTCTAGGACATGGGCTAAAAAATGAAGCAGTTCCAAATCTCAAGTGGGCCATACCATGGGAAATATTAATCATTGAGTGACCACCATTACAACTTTTCTAGAGTAGGGTCTACTGTAATGTTTATTCACCATCCAAAGTGCTGACAATGTCGCAAAATCGTGGATAAAGTTGATTAACCATGAAATAATTTGTGTGGGCTACAAACGTTTTGGATCAAGCTAATATTGACACTATATTGACACTATGATGATGTCAATGGCAATCGTTCAATGATCAATGTTTCATGTGGCATGGCCCACCTGATATTTTGATCTACTTTATTTTTTGGCCTATGCCATAAAATGATATGGAAAAATGCATGGGTAGCATGGATATGTATCACATATATTGAGGTGGGCTCCACTACAGGATAACAGTGTTGATCCGAAACTTCTATCCCACAACTAGTTTGAACCTTGTGTTGTGGTCCACCGGAAGTTTAGATCTTCCTTAATTTTTTGGTTTTATATCCTAAAATGAGTTGAAATTTTTGATAGACGGTTGGATAAAACATATATGTCATAGTGGCCCCATAGAGCTTTGACACTACCCACGTGGCGGGTGTCTAGGTCACCAGCCAAGTAAACTTCGTGGGCCCACCGTCATATATATGTATTATCCATACCGTCCATCCATTTTTACGTATCATTTTAGGACATAATCCAAAATTGAATCATATTCAAAGCTCAAGTGGACCAAACCACTAGAAGGAAACAACGTTCATTAATTCATGTATATATATTATGTATTATCCACGTGGTCGTGTATATGTATTATCCACGTTGTCCATCCATTTTTACATATCATTTTAAGACAATGATCCCAAAATTGAATCATATCCAAAGCTCAAGTGGATCACACCACAGGGAACTGTGTCCATACAATCTACGATCTGAATTAAGCTGAATCAAACCGAGCTGAATCAAGCTGAGCTTCAAGTCGAGCTGGTACTACCCTGTTTTGAGCTTGGTTTGTTTTTTTAAAGCTAGCTTGAATCCAAGCCTTGGGTAGGTTTTAACTTCTATTCGGACCAATCCAAGCCCATCTTTTTCAAACCAATCCGAGTCCAGCTTTGGAGCTGGCTTGGTTCCTGTCAAGCTCGTGTCTCGTGGAGCGCAGATCGATTGGGTACTACATCCGACGTATATTCCTTGCTAAAGCCGCTCACATAAACTTCCTACCACCGGTTAAGTGAGGCCTACCGTGATGTTTGCGAGAAATCCACCCCATCCATCTATTTTTCTATATCATGGCAGGACATTTGCCTGAAAATGATGCAAATCTGGAATTCAAGTGGGCTGCACGAAAGGAAAAGGTGGGTAGATAAATGTCTACCATTGAAACATCCCTAAGGTCCACCCTAATGTTTATATGCCATCCATACCATTCAAAAGTTCATTAAAATAAAATAAAATAAAATAAAATAACTGATTCAAGACTTCCGTGGTCCCATGAATGTTTCAATGGTGGACATTCAATCCTATGTAATGTGGCCTAATTGAGTTTTGGATGTGGTATTTTTGAGCCCTTGTTCTAACATTAACTAACATGATTTGGAAAAACCAATGAATCGGGCACGGTGGCCCCACATAGCTTTCTGTGGTAGAAGTTCCTGAGAGGGGCAGTGGACGTGGATTTCATGGGACAGGCTTTCACAGGAAGTCCCTGTGTTGGGATGTTAGGTGGGGCCCACCGTGATGTTCGAGGGAAATCCACACCATTCATATACTTTGAGAGCTCATTTTAGGTCATATAACAAAAATGAGGTGGATCCAAAACTCAAATGAGCAGCACGAAGAGAAACAATGGGGATTCCGTGACCAACATTTAAGACATCCGTATGGCCACAAAGTTTCATATCAAGCTAAGTTTTTGGTGTTTTTACTTCATCCTAGTGGAAATAACCTTATAAACGGTTTGGATGACATATAAACATCAAGGTACATCTCAGGAAGGTTTCAATGGTAAGAAACTCTTTCTCTAGTTTTTCCTCTCGTATCGATGAAGGTTTTAGTTGCGGCTATAACGACGATCGAATGAGAGAAGAAACAACCCCTTCCGATTAAACCCTCTCTCTCTCTCTCTCTCTCAAAGTCAGGGCATAAATTCGTATGGGGAGAGGGGGTGTGAAACGATATGATATTTATAGTATCAGATTGTGTACAAATGGCCATAATGAGCCTTTGTTCATTATACTAACATAAAGTAGGTTCTTTTCAACAAATGGGACCCAATGGGAGGGATACTGGTCAATCTACGCCATGGGATCAATGTCACACTAGGCGATATATATTTGGACACAACCATCCGATGATCAGATATGTCAATCAACCGAGAAGGCCCTAACTTAGATCGATGGTCACTGAGCATCGATCAGGTCTATAACTACACGGATGTGAGCAGGGTAATAATATCGATCGATTTCCTAAATTTGATTATCAACTAACAGTCTGAAAGCCATAACTTTGGCAAAGACCGGATACAGACAATTAACTTAAGTTCTTGATTAATTTCAAGAATATTCACACATCTCATGCATTGGCCTTACGAGTCCAAGTTGAGTGATTTGATATGGGATCTTAGTTCAATATTTCGTGATGGACGTCAAGCCTAGTAATACGAACGTCTTTCTATAGTCTCGGATTTATCGACCCTCTAACGAGCGGTCTATATCCTGTTTGGATAATCATGGCATTTCTGCAATGAATTGGGCAGCGAGATTTTTTGTGCGCGATGATTAGAGTTTGAATTAGTTAAGTTCATAGTGTGACCTATTCACAATTAACGAAAATGGCGATCCGATCATAATTACCATAAATCATTGGTTCTTAAGCTAAAATAGTAAATGAGTAAATGTGGTTTGATAATTAAGATCCGACTCCTAGTTATCTCAGCATTGGGCATGTCTTTATTTAGTTATGGTTGTCTTAACTAGTCAGTAATAAGTCAGATAAATTTAGAACCCTAGATGAATAAATCATAAGATTAAACTCGAGGCTTAAGTAATCAGACGAATTCATTAGTAAAAAAAAAAATGAGAAATATTAAAATCCAAATAGCAAAAATCCAGTACGTTACAATCCCAGAGGGAGCAGATTAGTTGCTATGGAGCTAATTATAACAACACGGTAGACGTTACCTTAATTGTGTGGGGCCTACATTGATGTATTTTTCGTATATCCACGCCGTCCATATGATTTTCCATCTTATTTTAGGACACAATCCTAAATCTCAAGAAGATCCAATTCTCAAGTGGACCACACCACTATTAAAGGATGATAATTAACTATTAAAAAAATTTTGTTGGCCACAAGTTTTAGATCAAGCTGATCTTTATATTTTCCTTCTTCCAGGTCCAATGGACATTATCAAAAGGTAGGATGGCAAATAAACATTTTGAAAACCTTACCATGGATCCTTTGGAATTTTTAATTGTGAGGTTCTCAATCACCACTATTTTCTGTGGTGTGGTCCACCTAAGATTTGGATCTGTCGATAATCCCAAATCATCCGTCAGATGGCAGCGACATGGCTAGTAGATAGTGACATGTGGACCCAACAATATTGATGTATGTGATTTATCCACGCTATCCATCCATTTTGGATCATTATTTTATCTATTTTATATAGATACAAGTAAAGTAAAAAATGAGACAAATCGAAATCTTATATGGGTCACACCACCGGAAAAAAAATAAAAAAAAAACAGCATTGACCTCCCACCATTAAAAACCTTGTTAGGGCCCGCTGTAATGCTTATATATTTGCCATCCAACCTGTTGATTCAATCTTTCGTAGCCCTGAGAAGTTTTTAACGATGGACGTTCAGCCACGTGGTCCAACTGGGATTTTGATCTGCCTCATTTTTAGACTCCTGCCCTTAAATGAGCTGCAAAAATGTACGAACGGCTGGGGATAAGATACATACATTATGGTGGAGCCCAGTCCAGTAGACAATCCCTGTCCCGTCGGATAGAGCTTGCGTGTGATGGAGCGAAAGGGTTACTTTTACAGAGAACACGTGTTCCCATGCGTACATGCTGCCAATTTCGAATGCATAGCCCCACACGTAAACCGTTCACCACTGTCCAAATGATGCAGATGGTGAATCACATGAACCTGAAGAGGAGTACATGTACAGCTTTTTGGCACGTGACGTATAAATGGATATCAATCCAAACCGTCCAAAATGTGTGCCCCAACATAGAAATTTTATAGACTCGAAGTCGCATGTGTGAGAGATGGTAGCCGTTCATCAGATGGTTACCGGTATAGGGATGCCATGCCTGATAAATCCAACGGATATGACAATGATGTGGGCCACACATGTAAAAAAAGAAAATCGACCAAGATAAAAGGACCGAAGGTCGAATTATGTCCACGTGTGACAGATTTTATGATTGGATGGGCCTGATTTTCGAGACATGTGGGGTCACCTGAAGGGTGGTTACGATCTCTCTCACACGTATGTGCTTCGTTTTGAGGCGACTTCAAGTACTGAAACAACGATCCACACTTTAAAGAAAAACGCCGAATGATTGGTGGTCATGATAAAATCTGATCTGTGCAAAAGATGGGCCACATAAAAAAGATCACTTGAGTTGAAAATAAAGATCGGTCTTTGGCGGGCCGCATATATTGCTGAAAAATGTTCTAAGAGAAATTTTGGACGGTAGACCCCACCTTTCAGCCAGCTGTTTTTATGAAAGAAGACAAACCTTCTTTTGCAACTTAGACCTTCACCTTTGGATTTCGAATTTCTGAACGAAAATACCCCTTCTTTTTGCTCTTTTCACTACTGCTGCTTCTCAGCGTTGCTTTCACTCCCTTTGACGGAAAAAAACAAGCAGGTGCTTCCCCTACACTCTCTTCCAACGAAGAACTGAAGTACGAAGGGTTTTCTTCTCATTTTCCTGACTGAAATCTCTGTGAATCATTTAGATATCCATCTAGATATCGTCATTTTACATTTTTCATATTTCATCTTGGCGTGAATTACGTGAAATTCAACGAACTGGTTGCATCTCCTTGAAAAAAATTCAAAATATTCCCTCACTCCAAAGCACCTCTCTTCAACCTGCATTTGACCGGTACTGCGGCAGTCGAAAGTATAGATCTTTAAAAAAAAGCTACACTCGTACAATGGCATTGCATGCAAAGTTTGGTCAATTCCATGTGTTAGGCTTAGTCAGTTTTATGCATTAGGCTTAGTTAATTTTATGTGTTGATCGATTGAATCCATGTCAAACTCGCTCAATTCTATGTTGGGGCTCACTTAATCTGATGCTTGGCTCGCTGAATTACATGTTTATCCTGCTCAATTTCCTGCTAGGATCGCTCAATTTAATGTTTGCCGAGTTTAATTTCATGGTCGATAAGGTCAATCCAATGTTTTCCTCGATAAATATCATACTAGGATCGGTCAATTTAACGTTTGTCCAGCTTAATTTCATGGTAGATAAGGTCAATCTAATGTTTAACGCGATAAATTTCATGCTAGGATCGCTCAATTTAATGTTTGTCCAGCTTAATTTTATGGTAGATAAGATCAATTTAATGTTTGCCGCGATAAATTTCTTACTAGGATTGCTCAATTTAATGTTTGTCCAGCTTAATTTCATGGTAGATAAGGACAAGTTAATGTTTGCCGGGATGTTAAAAGTGATAAATTTCATGCTAGGATCGCTCAATTTAATGTTTGCCCAGCTTATTTCTATGGTACATAAGGTCAATTTAATGTTTCACTCGGATAAATATCATACTAGGATCGGTCAATTTAATGTTTGCCTAGCTTAATTCCATGGTAGATAAGGTCAATTTAATGTTTGCCGCGATAAATTTCATACTAGGATTACTCAGTTTAATGTTTGCCTAGATTAATTTCATGGTAGATAAGGACAATTTAATGTTTGCCACGATAAATTTCGTGCTAGGATCGCTCAATTTAATGTTTGCCCAGCTTAATTTTATGGTACGTAAGGTCAATTTAATGTTTGCCTCGATAAATATAATGTTGGGATTGCTCCTAAACCAGGTCCCAAATCCGATTTCCTAAACCTAAACCTTAACCTAATCTCAGTTCCCTAAACCTTAACCTATAACCTAACTTAAACCTAAACCTATAACCGACACTTATAACCTAAACCTAAACCTAAAACCTATTTGTATTCTCAAATCCCTAAACCTAAACCTACACCTAATTCTAACATCAACTCCTTAACCTAAACCTAAACTTGAAAATCCAAACTTAAACCCGGTCCTGAACCCGATTCCCTAAACCTAAACCTTAACCTATTCTCAATTCCCTAAACCTTAACCTATAACCTAACTTAAACCTAAACTTATAACCGACATTGTAACTTAAACCTATAACTTACACTTAGATGGGCCCACATTGAAAGTATGTAGTATATCCATGCCGTCCATCTAATTTTAGAGGTTGAGCCTCAAATTGAAGCATATTAAAATATCAAGTGAATCATACCACGGGAAACAGTGGGCATAATGATTTTCTAGTTTGCCTCACTGATTTCATATTTGCCTCGCTCAATTTCATGCTTGCCCCGCTCATTTGCTAGTTTGCCCCGCTCAATTTCATGCTTGCCCCGCTCATTTGCTAGTTTGCCCCGCTCAATTTTATGCTTGCCCCGCTCATTTGCTAGTTTGCCCCGCTCAATTTCATGTTTGCCCCGCTCAATTTCATGCTTGCCCCGCTCATTTGCTAGTTTGCCCCTCTCAATTTCATGTTTGTCCCACTCAATTTCATGCTTGTCCCGCTTATTTGCTAGTTTGCCCCACTCAATTCCATGCTTGCTCCGCTCATTTGCTAGTTTGCCCTGCTCAATTTCATGCTTGCCCCGCTTAATTTCATGCTTGCCCCGCTCATTTGCTTGTTTGCCCCGCTCAATTTCATGTTTGCCCCGCTCAATTTCATGCTTGCCCCGCTCATTTGCTAGTTTGCCCCGCTCATTTTCTAGTTTGCCCCTATCAATTTCATGCCTACCCCGCTCGTTTCCTAGTTTGCCTCGCTCAATTTCATACTTACCCCGCTTAATTTCATGCTTACCCACTCGTTTCCTAGTTTGCCCCGCTCAATTCATGCTTACCCCACTCAATTTCTTATTTGCCCCATTCAATTTCTATTTTGACCCGCTCAAATTTCAGGTTGTCCTTCTGAATTTCATGTGTCCCCCGCTCAAACTGATAATGCTTCCCTCGCTCAATGGCATGATAGATAGCGTCACAAAATTAAACAAGCATCACTCATTTTTCATTCATTAACGACGAAGGTCCTTCATTATTTAATCGAGTTTTGTCATATGGCATGATTCCATTGATTTACGATTCACTGATAATGTGTCTTGTATTGGTTTTCAGATAATGACTACAAGAATCATGTGCTCTTTAGGTGGGGAGTTAGAATTTGAAAACAAGCGATACTCGTGTTTGCCCCGCTCATTTCCATTGATTTACTGTAAGACCCGTACCCTAGTCCGTACCGTTTCATAGGCTTCCGCGATCCTACCGGTCGAATTCCAGCAATCTTCGACCCATTTCCATCATTGCGCACGATCCTAAGCCGAGTCCTGCATACCAAAGTCAGCTCGAATCGAAACTTATATCCTAGCGATCGCGCCGTCGCCGCGGTTCCAACGCCGTGACTCACGCACCGAACCGATACCTAAGTGGGAAGATGTCAGTCAGCGTTCGGTTCGAAGAAACGCCGCACGTTGCGAATCTCGAGAAAATCTTTACGAGATGTCCCATCAATCAACCATAAATGTACTTCCATACCTAAGTACAAGCAACCCGTTCCTCCTTTACTCAAAGTTAACTCTCTCTCCCATTTTTTAAAGCCACCCTTACTCATGACATCATCACACCACTCCTTCCATTCCTTATTTCTTTATTTTATTTCTTTCTCTCTCTCATTCTCTCATTCCCTCCCTCTCACACGTCCAAGCTTCCTCTAAGCAACCCAATCTCCCAAAAATTTCTAAGTGTGGCCCACCTCCTCATCTTCTATCTCGACCGTCCAATCATTATCCGCACCGTTAAAACCCAAGCAAAGGAGCTAAGGAGGCTTAAGGAGCAAGGAAAAGGCCAATAAGGTGGGTGATCTTCCGTAAAATTTCAATTCTTAGGGGCCACTTGTTATGGGACCCATTTTAATGTATGTGATGTATCCATGAGGGGCCCATAGTGGCGGGGTCCCTCTATCACCGTCTCTCTCTCTCTCTCTCTCCTTTTTTTTTGGTGTGATGTCTTGTGGCCACTATGTGCAAGAGGATCTTAACCGTCCGATCTTGAGGCCCACCTTGCAATGGGTCAATTGGACGGTCAAGATAAGGGAAAACACAAATACCTCGTTGATCCAAAGGGTGGGCCACGTTCATGTGGAACCCACCTTGATGTGCATGATGCCACTAACACATAGGGGCCCACACCGATGTAAAGACATGTATTCACACGCGAAATCTGGGCGTCCACGGACGCCGGACGAACAAGTGGGCATAACATGGAGTTGTGTACTGACATGGGCGTGTACTTCCAAGCTACTTTAAAAAAAGAAAAATTTCTTTTGTAGTGGGCCGCCCATACAGGCCCCACCTTGATGTTTGTGAATGATCCAAGCCATCCATCCCAACCCTAGCATCATTTTAGGCGTTGAGCCAAAGTTTTAAGGTGATCCGATCAAGGTGGGCCCCATATGTACTGAAGGTAGGCTAACGTACATTGCACGAAATACCCTCTAAAACCATGTAAAGACATGTGATCATGGGATATAACATATAAAAGTACTTGGTGGGACCCACCCACGAAGTTTGGATCAACGCCGAATTTATAGTGTGGTCCAAATAATCTTTGGGACGGCCATAACACAATCTGACAAGTGGGACACACATAATGGGTGAAATTTGGATTGAGGGTCACATCTTGGTGGGCCCCATGATATATCCAAAATTTTTAAAATAATTTTAAGTTATAATATATAATAATAATAAACAACAATGTTAAATGCATTTTGACCATTAAAAACGTTTTGTTGGCCATAAGAGTTTTAGATGAAGTTGATATTTATTTTTTCCCTCCTCTAGTGATGGCTATGTATTTTATCCACACTATTTATCTATTTTTTAAAAGTTAGGCACGACAAAGGAGTACATTCGGTGAGCCGGTTCGCCGGGCGTCCAGACAGGGTCTATCGGACTGCGTGCGGCCGTACCCGATCAGCTCGGCGTCGGACCCACGGCGGATCTGCCCGATCGGGCCGTGGGCCCCACCATGATGTATGCGTGTCATCCACGTCGTCCATCTATTTTGTCAGATCATTTTTAAGGCATGAGCCTAAAAATGAGGTAGATCCTAATCTTAAGTGGACCACGTTACAGGAAAACAGTGTTGATTGGAGACAACCGTTTTCACGGTTGAGTGGAAAATAAATATCACGGTGGGCCCTGGTCCGTGACCTTATGAATAGGTTAGGTTTCAAATAAACATTACAGTGGGCCCCTAGGTCTATGCGACCTCATCAATAGGTGGTTGGAAAATAAATATTATGGTGGGCCCCCCTACTCATGTGACCTTATCAACAGATTGGATAGGAAAATAAACATTGTGGCGGGCCTCACATGAGGCCCACTTGGATGCAGATGGGCTGATGTATTTAGGCCCATCTTGATGTATTTTTAGGCCCATTATGGAGGCCCACTTGGATGCAGATGGGCTGATGTGTTTAGGCCCATCTTGATGTATTTTTAGGCCCATTATGGAGGCCCACTTGGATGCATATGGGCTGATGTGTTCAGGCCCATCTTGATGTATTTTTAGGCCCATTATGGAGGCCCACTTGGATGCATATGGGCTGATGTGTTTAGGCCCATCTTGATGTATTTTTAGGCCCATTATTGAGGCCCACTTTGGTATATATGGGTCCATGTATTTAGGCCCATCTTGGCACGTATATGGGCCCAATATTGAGGCCCACTTTGATGTATATGAGGCCCATATGATTAGGCCCACCTTGTTATAGTTGAGACCAATGTTATGTGACTAATGTGATATATGCAAAGCCCATGGGTTATGGCCCATTGTAATGTACGTAAGGCTCGATATTGAGGCCCACTTGGATATATACAAGGCCCTTATGATATGGCCCATTTGATTTACCTAAGGCCCAATGAAGTGCAACTATATCCATTGCAATGTGTGATTCCCCGTGGTGTATATAATAATGTTTATAGCAGGCTATACCTTAGGAGCAATGATGGTTTGACGTTCACATTGCATGGTCGGTGTCAGTTAAAGGTCCGCACCACCACTCTCCCTGAGGTCCACTGGCAGGCCCATACTCGTAGTGCATTGGCCGTCTAGGCCATCTTCACTTTGTACAGACCCATTACTTTATATCATGATTAGTATAGATCCATGATTCATGATCATACGCATCATATGTATGCTTGATATGGAGAGTGACTGATCATAGCATATGCCTACGGGCAGATCATTTATGGGCTCTCTGATATACGGAGTTGCCCTACATGAGCGCACGGTGTGCACAGGATTGATGCATGTCTGGCAGTATGATTCATGCACTTGCATCTGTGTGATTGTGATATGCCCTAGCGACATCAGGGCCATAGCCTCCACAGATATATCATGGGTGGCTGGTTAGATACTGAAAAAATCTTGTTCTAAGCAATTGGGGCTCCATAGATGTCCCTGGGTGAGAGTCCCTAAATCCGATGGTACCAGAGGATGATTCCAACGTCGAGACTGAGTGGACTTACGAGCGCACGAGGGCCGAATACCAGAAGGCCGTGCCTCTCACTATGTCGTGGTCGGTTGGAAAGGAGTGGTGGCCTTACTCGCCCGAGAGCAGGGGGCATTACTAGGCTGAGTTTGACCAGCTCGGAAATGGGTTCGCTATCGACGTGCCGGATAGGTATTGGCTGACTATCGGCCTGGCGGATAGTGAGGTTTCTTATGCTCACTTGGACTGTGCTGCTTGGAGAGAGACAGTGCCACTTGGAGTGTACTGAACCCCGGTGATTATCCATACTGAGAACCGTACTGATTTGGTGCCCTAGTGAGAAGTTGCATTGGTATGAGGGTTGGTATGCTTGACTTACATGTTGCATCGCATGGCCTTGTTATAGCCGATAGCATTCATATCTTGCACTACATAGCCTTGGTACGGCTGGTTACATTTACGCACTCATCAGCATGATTCCGAATGACTCCGGCATTACATTCTGAGCACGTTCGCACACACTTACACCGCCCTCTAAGTTTTCTATAAGCTTATACACTATTGATGCGTGTAGGTGACGTCAGGACGCAGTTGTAGTCTCGCTGCAGTTGGAGCGTGCCGCCGAGCTTTTGGAGTTTTGATATTATCACTCTCTTGTATTTCCCTTTATACGCACTGTACTCAAAGTTTTTTATCATAGTGGATTTTGTGATGGTGTTCTTGTGGTTATTGTTCGTGGGTTATGCTTGGTTATGCTCATTATAAATTAAATTGATATTAGAAATCCTCCTCGTAGCATCCCAGGATCGGAACCTGGTATATGGGTGCCGGGAGCCAAGAATGGGGTACTACGGAGGCGTCGGTGCCGGATTCGGCGATCGGGAATTTTGTGAGCCCGGTCTCTGAGTTCGGGGCGTGACATTTACTCATGTGCTCAATTCCTAGTTTGCCTCGCTCAATTCATGCTTGCCCCGCTCATTTCCTAGTTTGCCCTGTTCAATTTCATGTTTGCCCCGCTCAATTTCATGCCTGCCCCGCTAAAGGCTGGCATATCTGTTCGTTTGATAATCTTCTGGATTTGTATCCAAATTGCATGGGTTTTTTGTGCTAACTGTGAGTGTGGATGCTCTATATGATTACAAAAGTGAGTTGATTGGACCCGGCTTCTTTAGGTTCAAAGCAGAAATATGTGATCTTGCTTATTATGCTTGCCTCGACAGCTTACAAACTTCTTAGAACTATGTATCGATTTTTTGTGCTAACTGTCAGAGATGTTTGTGTTTTCTTTAGGCCATGTTTGGAAACTATGGGTTCATGCCAAATTGCAGCAGGTGAAACAAGGTGAGTATTATGTGGGGAATATTAAAATTTCCCTGATGTATCTCGCAATGACAACATCGCTTTCAATAACACATCTAATAGGTCTTCAGTACAAAACATACCTTTCAATGCAATGTGCTTATTGAAACGAACATTTTGAGCATCATTCAAAGCATTCTTCAGAAGATTCTTCAAAATTTTCTTTTGGGACACCTTCATAGTTTAGTAGTGAAATTAAAGTATTATTTAGGTACGTTTTCCTTGGCTAGTTGCTAAAAAATACAAGCAGTAAAAGAAAAAAAAAAACTAACCCAAACATAAATAATGATGGAATTTATTCATGTTCGTATCGATCCCTAGTGGGGATGGCTAACATGGAGGGTGTGTTCAACAAACTAACCCAAATGTATAAAAAAAAAATAATAAAAAAAAAAAAAAAAAAAAATTGCGCCAAGAAAAACGTGCATGAATAAATTCTAAAAAAAAAAAATACACCAGAAAAATTCCATGTAACGTCGATATATCGACAATATGTCGATATATCGATACTTGATTTTGTCAATAGATAGACATTTGGTCGATAATATCGAATTAAGTCCTCATTTGTCCAACAACTTAACCAAAAATTCCATGTAACGTCAATATATCGACAATATGTCGATATATTGATACTTGATTTTGTCGATATATCGACATATGGTCGATAATATCGAATTAAGTCCTCATTTGTCCAGCGACTAAACCAAAAAATTCCATGTAACGTCGATTATATCGACATATCGTCGATATGATATGGAGGAAGTTGTCGATATAATCGACATATTATCGATCTTATCTGCGTAAGTCATCAAGCTTTCGTAAAATCTGATGTAACGTCGATATATCCACAATACGTCGATATATCGATACTTGATTTTGTCGATATATCGACATATATATGGTCGATAATATCGAATTAAGTCTTCATTTGTCCAACGACTTAACCAAAAATTCCATGTAATGTCAATATATCGACAATATGTCGATATATCGATACTTGATTTTGTCGATATATCGACATATGGTCGATATATCGATAACGGTCCGTTTTTTTAAAAAAAAAACAGCATTGACTGTTTTCACCAACCACCATTTATTTCCCTCAAATACCAAAATTAGTAGACTCCTTCTTCCAACACGTTCCCTCCACTTCATCTCAACGGGATTTCTCCACATTAGCAAAGGGGCTCTTCGAGGAATTTCTTCTTTGATGATCTCGGTATGTTTATGTTCATTGTAATCGATATGAAATGTTGTGTTTGTGTACTATAGGTTCTTGAAGCACTGATGGGGGATAATGTCTTCATCTTCTTATCATGGTTATGATTGTCGAAATGGTAGTGAAGTTTCGTTGGAGTCTATCTCATTAATCATTCCTATAGAGAGATGCCCCAGTTATAAATCTATGCGCGTATGATGATGGCCTTTGGTTTAAGAACAGAGGAATCTGGTCTAACCTACCGTTGCCGTTGTAGCTTATGTGAAGAAAATCCGGGAATAAAGGAAAAAAATTATGTCCTCATTCTTTTATTTTCCCACCATTGTCTTCTTTTGTAACAATTTGAATGTATTGAATGATATTATTTACTTGAATTGTTTCTGCCTATTCATGTCTCATTAATATACTTATTCCTATCATTTCTGTTTTTTCGAAACTCCTGCTGATCCATCATTGGGTTGTTGTGTTTTGATTAATCACTAAGTACTGTTTAATCTGTTGCTTTCCAATATATGCTATTTCAGAGTGCTTGAGTATCAAGTATAACTATACCAGAGTAGTAAATAACTCCCCTTTTACAATGCTTCTCCAATCCTCTTTCCCTGATCTTTCAAAAAACTCCTCTCTCCATGCGGATTGAACGTGCCATATCTACTAGTGAACCTACCTACACTAAATTTACTGAAGTTATTAAGAAATGTACTCCTTATAGTTTAAGTTTTGTACTGCACCCTCAAAACTATAATGCTGAAACTAAGAATTCAAGGACGGCAATTCACTTCTTGAAGGTGGCTCATTGAGATGAACAAATCAATAATAGTTCCACTGAACTTTTTACAGAACAGGACATGTGGTTGTCAATACTTTTTTTTTCTGGAAAAGTTAGCATGGTTTGTACTTCAAGAAGATTAGGACGACTAAACCAGTTAAGTGATTCTTAATCAATGTTTTAAATATCGACGATATTGGCCGATATATCCCACGATATATCTTGTATCCCACCTGTGCGATACAAAATGCACAGGTAGTGCTGATATATCCATATGTTTGATCTGGTGAGCATTTTCAATTTTTGATCCCTATTTTGTTGAAATTATGTTTAATCAGTGTTAACTGGTTACAAATCCAGGGAAGAAATCATATATGCACTTTATTATAGGTTTAAGTTATAAGTGTAGGTTATAGGTTTAGGTTTAAGTTAGGTTATAGGTTAAGGTTTAGGGAATTGAGAATACATTTAGGTTTAGGAAATCAATCAGTGTTAACTGGTTTCCAATTTGCCTTGCTCAATTTCATGCCTGCCCCGCTCAATTTCATGTTTGCCCCGCTCAATTTCCAGTTTGTCCCGCTCAATTTCATGCTTACCCCGCTGAATTTCATGTTTGCTCCGCTCAATTTCGAGTTTGCCCCGTCAATTTCAAGTTTACCTTGCTCATTTTCATGTTTGCCCCGCTCAATTTTCAGTTTGCCTCGCTCAATTTCATGCTTGCCCCGTTGATATTCATGTTTGCCCCGCTCATTTTCATGTTTGACCCGCTCAATTTCAAGTTTGCCCCGTTCAATTTCATGCTTGCCCCATTGAATTTCATATTTGCCCCGCTCAATTTCATGCTTGCCCCGTTCAATTTCATGCTTGGCCCGCTGAATTTCATGTTTGCCCCGCTCATTTTCATGCTCGCCCCGCTCAATTTCCAATTTTTCCTGCTCAATTTCATGCTTGCCCCGCTGAATTTCATGTTTGCCCCGCTCAATTTCCAGTTTGCCCCGCTCAATTTCATGCTTGCCCCGCTCAATTTCATGTTTGCCCCGCTCATTTTCATGTTCGTCCCACTCAATTTCCAATTTTCCCCGCTCAATTTCATGCTTGCCCCGCTCAATTTTCAGTTTGCCCCGCTCAATTTCATGCTTGTCCCACTGAATTTCATGTTTGCCCCGCTCAATTTCATGCTTGCCCCGCTCAATTTCATGTTTGCCCCGCTCAATTTTCAGTTTGCCCTGCTCAATTTCATGTTTGCCTCGCTCAATTTCCAGTTTGCCCCGCTCAATTTCATGCTTGCCCCGCTCAATTTTATGTTTGCCCTGCTCATTTTCATGTTTGCCCCGCTCAATTTCCAATTTGCCCCGCTCAATTTTCAGTTTGCCCCGCTCAATTTCCTAGTTTCCCCCACTCAATTTCATGCTTGCCCTGCTCATTTCCTAGTTTGCCTCGTTCAATTTCATGTTTGCTCCACTCAATTTCATGCCTGCCCCGCTCATTTTCTTGTTTGCCCCACTCAATTTCATGTTTGCCCCGCTGATTCTCTAGTTTGCCCCCACTCAATTTCATGTTTGCCCCCGCTCAAAACCTAGACCTAAAACCTAAATGTATTCTGAAATCTCTAAACCTAAACCTTAACTTATTCTTAATTCCCTAAAGCTTAACCTATAATCTAACTTAAACATAAACCTATAACCGACACTTATAACCTAAGCTTATAACCTATAACCTAGATGTATTCTCAAAACCCTGCCATGTGTTGTGGAGAAATGTCTCCACCAGGTATGGTTCTTCCATCTCTGCCATATCATCTCATATCAAAGATACATTATATGAAGTGAAACCATCATTATTTAACAATGTGGCTCTTTTATATTGAAAATTCTCTTTTATATTGAAAATCCAATCCCCACACCGATTGGAATTGTTGAAGGAAAGCCTTTGAAACGATTCCTATTTAACCATTTGGCTCGTCTATATTGAAAATCCAATCCCTCCACCAATTGGAGTTGTTGAAGGAAAGCCTTCTAAACAAAGTGTCACAAGTCACTATCACATGTGTGAACCTTGTGGGCCCACCCGAATAATCCACTACTTGTAAGTCTGACAACCATTTAAATACTAAAACAAACTACCGAATCTTATGTTATGGTCCCTTAGACATGTGGTGCTCAACGGATAGACCGAACAATCTACCAATGTGATCAACGCCAACCTTTTGGCTGCACCACCCATATGGCATAGTTATCTTTAAAATTTTCCCTTTAGTTTCATTGGTATGTGCCATTCACACAACACTCTAGAGGTACATCTCTACTTAATCCATGCAGCTCTATTTCTATTAGAAATATACGTAATAAAATAAGTCACTTTGAGGAATCCCTTGGGCATTGATTTTAACTAAAGCCTTGCCTCTGTAACTACTACTGGAGTTTGATTCCAAATATTACTACTGAAGTTGCATCCACCTCGTATTTGTTTTCTTCAACTAGCACCACATCATTTGCGACATAGACCGAAAGACCTTGTCTTGATTACTAGCAGATAATGCATTGTTGATAATTGAAAAATAGAGGAAATAAACCAATTAGAATGACTTCCTGTGAGCAATTTCACATGAGCATTTGATTTTGTATGCTTATTCCTGCAAATTCTGATTGTAAATATAAAACATTTTGTGTTTTAATTATTTAATATACTTCTTATCTTGCTACTTAAATATACTTATTAACTAAGGATATGGTCCTTGATAGTGTGTAATGGCGGAATAGGATTCGTGTAGCTGACCGCAATTAAGCTGGGATAAGGCTTAGATGATGATGATCGTGCTGTTCAATATTATTTTAATAAATGTTGTTCTCTTATTTGCTTCTTTGTGAGTGGCAATAATGACTCCCTATTCGTATTTTATTGCAAAATTTTAAGTACATCATGAAGGAGCTACAGGGGGCCATAATTATATCTTCTGCCTTTCAAGCAATTATTAGGTATAGTGGGCTGATAGAAATCCTTCTGAGGTATGCTTCTCAACAGTCATTGGTCTGTGGTTGAACTTATGATGTTACATTTTCATCACAAGTGTATTATATTTAATTTTGCTAGTGAGTTCAGTAGATTTTGGGAGCATCATGTAGAGATGAATGCATGTGAGCTATTGAACTCACTTGTGGTTGTTGTTGCCAAAGGGGCTATAGCTGTCACCCGACCATGTTGTATTCAAATTCATTAAGGGCATGTTTGGACGGGCCCATCCCATGGGATTGGACTGTATTAGGGTGGATGACAAGTAATGATGGCTGTGTCAGTGGATTGCTGGCAATCCCATGGGATTGCTATATCCAGGGAATTCACCACCGAGTATGTTTGGCTCGCCTGGCCAATCCCGGGATTGCTCCGTCTAACCAAACATGTCCCAAGCAAAATAGATGGGATTAAGAGGGATTGGGTGGATTTCAAGGTAATGATGGTGATGTCAATGGATTGCTGGCAATCCCATGGGATTGCCATATCCAACTTTTTCCTGTTTGGCACGCCCGGCCAAATCCCGGGATTGCTCCTTCCAATCCATCCTAATACAACCTAATCCCATCCACCCTGCCCGGCCAAACAGGCCTTAAGGGGTCATTTGGCTCCCTAGAGTTTAAAAGGGCCTAAAGTTTCCAGGAAACAAAATCTTTGAGAAAGAGAGTCTGTTTTTCATGTTTGGGTTCGAGGAAAAAATTGACAGGAATTCTACTGTGCAGGTACTATTTATATATAAAAAAAAGTTCTAAAAAAAAGCGACTGGTGGGAAGCAATCCCTTTCCTTGAAATTTGTAAGCCTGCCTGGTGACGAATAAAAAACGACACAATAACTGGAGTCAGTTTCCAACAAAAATCGTTTCTAAGCATTTCCAGGGTCCTAAAGGTGGGAATTTACCCCCACTTAACGGATTCTATTTCCAGATGGGTTACAACCTAAATGAATTCTCATAACATATTTCTCGAAAAACTTGTGCATGAAGCCTTTCTCCCTTGAGACTTTTCAATTCTTCTCTCATTAGCACTGACAAGTGAGCTTTCAAATACAGTTCATTAAGAGGAATTCCACAGAGAATCGTTAATATTTTTTTCCTTCTTTTTTATTGTGGAGAGTAGTTTTATAGATTGATTAAATGCTCAATTGGTGCAAAACTTGCTAACTGAATGAAACAATCTTTTTTATGAAACTGATTGTTGTTGAGTTTGATCTTATTCCACTAGCAAGTGTTTCCCTTGCAAAGGTTCATATTGCTCACATGCATGATGGCAAAAAAGTTGTTGTAAAGGTAATTTTTTGGCGTTCTTCCATTTGCATAGACAACTAAAGCTTCAAACTCCAAATTGGAAATCTCTATGGCATAAATTTAGAACTTTTCATATTAAAGGTTATATTTTCTATGGTGTGCTAATACTTTGTTTCTTTTTTAAAAAAAATAATTAATTATTTATTTATTTTTGCATCAAGTGTGAAGAAGTAAGTTGATAAAGTAATAAAAATTAAAAAAAAAGTTGATAAAGTAATGGTACTTATGGGAAAAGGAGATGAGAAAATAACTGTAAACCTATGGCTACGGATTATAACCGTAGCCTAATTGTCGATAATATCGACATATGATAGATAATATTGAGCATAAGTCATCGATAATATCGAGATATGGTAGATAGTATCGATAACTAAGACCTGTTGCTACGGTCAGTAGGAACCTATAGCTATGGATTATAACCGTAGCCATAATCGTAGCTTTGATATATCGAAAGCCTTTCGATATTATCGAAAAAGTCCAAAACTGTCTAGCGAGTTTGCTTACAAAATTTTGGAATTTTGGATACACTATCGCTACGGATTATAACCGTAGTGATAACTGTAGCCAGACTACACTGGCGTCAGTGCCACGATAGTCTGTTTTTTATTTTTTTATTTTTGTTGTCTTGCTTTTGTGGGTCCCATCATGAGGTCTGTGCTATATCCAAACCATCCATATATTTGGCTAGCTCATATTAAGGCTTGAGACGAAAAATAAAATAGATCTAACTATCAAGTGGAACACACTGTAAAAGGCAGTGGGGAATTGAACGTCTACCATTGAAAACCTTTTAGGGGTTACAGAAGTTTTGGATCATATGAAATTTGTTTTTCCTCTTCGTCCAAGTCTTTGTGACCCTATGAATGAACTTAGACGGGGAGGATTTCTCACAAACATCACAGTGGGCCCCCTAAAGTTTTCTAATGGTTGACGCTCATTCAACACTGTTTCCTGTAATGTGGTACACTTGAGATTTGGATATACCTCATTTTTCGTCTCATATCATAAAATGATGTGGAAAAATATTTGCACGGGATGGATGAAAAGCATACATCATGGTGGGGCCCACAGACCACCGACCATCCGCCATTGGCTGGCGGCAGGGGGAGTACCCAATCCGTTTTCGTGAACAGAGGGGTATTTTCGTCTTCAAATTCGCTGTCCGTACGAGCAGGTCTAAGTTGCAAAGCAGAGTTTGTATTGTTTCATAAAAATAGCTGGATAAAAGGTGGGGTCCACAGTCCTAAATTTCTAGTGTTATAAAATAATCAAAGTTAAAAGACATTATGGATGAAGTACGAAGTGCACCATTATCGCCTCTATAGTTTGCGTGTGCATGACATGCAGGCCCATGCTTCCTCACTCTTGAATATCTTATTTTCTTTTCTCCCTAAATAACGTGGCACAAAAGAAAATAAATTTTTTTTTTTGTCCAAGAGGTTAAAAGGCTGGAATATTTTTGAAATCCATTGTTGATGTAGTTTCCGGCTCACCCCCTTTCTGATACTTAAACACCTTCACAAGAAGAGGATAAAGGAGACCCTGGCTTATGCAGGGGACCCTTCGATGCCAAAGTCAAGCCTGAAATCTGGGTCTAATAATTTGATAAGGGCTTATGATGTAGAGCGGGTCGCGGACAGTTTCATGGCCAAGATGGATCAGAAAAGGCCCGGTCGACGACAGAAGTGATCTGGACCGTCGGACCTTAGATCCGGCGTATCTCGCAATCCGGAATGAGTTACCGGATGTAAAATATATGATTTTGGGGTAGAACGAGGTACTTTAGCCAACCAATCCCTCTATGCCGGGTTTTGATGCCCAGAATTGTGAAAAACCCCTGGATCGATGGTCGTTTCCCTGCTTTAATTTCGTTTTTACTATAAATAGTAAGTTTTAGTTTGATTATAACTCTTCATCCGTTGGGCTTTAGGAGTTGCACCCAACGTGAAAAGAGCCTAGAATAATTAGGAGAACAGTTTGGTGAAGCCAAATAGGACACTTACTATTTTTGGCCGAAAACCTTACGCACTAGAAGACATCACGACCGTTTATAAATATAGTAAGTCATGAATTCTAGGAGTTTTAGTTGTAGTTTAATTCTGATTTATTTCATATTGCTTGGTATCCCTATTTAAAGGGTTGTGAACTCGTTTTTATTGAGCAATTAATCAGTTTCAAATTTATTAGAATTTATTTCTATTTTCTGCTTTCTTTCCTCGTGGATTCGAGAAGTCTCTGTGAGGAGTCCAGAGAAGCTTCGTGGATTCGAAGTATTTATCCTCATCACGTTCATCCCTGCGTCAATTGGTATCAAAACGAGGATTTCCCTCGGGTTGATGGCAAACAATGAAGGTATGAATCAAGATCCTGTGGACGGTGATCTAGGGATTCGTTATCTTTCGAAAAGAATGGAAGCTTTCCACCGGGAGAGTCAGTTGACCATGCAAGGGCTACAGGTAACTCTCGACCGTCTTGCGGATGTGCTACTTCTGCCTCGAGCCCTAAGTGGTGCTCCACTACTTATGGTTGTTCCACCACCCGTGGTTGCTGTACGACACAACCCCGATTTTCGTAGAGTACTACCAGTGGCAAACCGTAGGGTTACGCTAGATGATTCAAGTTCTAGCGACGAGGACCTTAATAAGGGTTTTTCCCGACGACCAATTCATGGAGGCAATCACCAAGATCGTCCTGAAAGAGGCTATCGAGATAAGGCTGAACTTCCTAGTTTTAATGGTTTATTACGTATAGAAGATTTCCTCGATTGGTTAGCCGAAGTAGAGAGATATTTTGATTATATGGACGTGTCAGATCATAAAAGGGTAAAATTGGTAGCGTTTAAATTAAAATCTAGTGCTTCTGCATGGTGGGGACAATTACAACTCTCACGAGCCCGCCAGAACAAGGCGCCTATCTCATCATGGCTACGGATGAGACGTCTTCTTCGATCACGATTTCTCCCCAGTGATTATGAGCAGATACTATTCCAGTAATATCAAAATTACCGACAAGGAAATCGAACCGTCACAGATTACACTAAAGAATTCCAGCGGTTGGCTATATGAAATGATCTGTCAGAATCTGAGTTACAGAAAGTGGCACGATTTATAGGTGGGTTGCGGCTGACAATTCAGGACCGAGTTCAGATGTACCCAGTCGGGACCATAAATGAAGCAGTTCAATTGGCAGGTAGGGCAGAAACGTAACTTGCAAGAGTTCCTGCTCGTCCCTATCTGTCAACTCGACCCCCCATGACGGGTCCCACGCATGATCCAGTGTTGGCACGAGAAAAAGATCCAGTAGGAGAACGTCATCAACCTCTTACAACCGTAAACCGTGATACGGGGAGTGGCTCAACCAGACATCAACGTGTAACACCCACAGCAGCGGGCCCGAGTAGGGTTTCAAATCCTTATGCTCGACCAAGGTCGAACAATTGTTACCGCTATGGCCAGCCAGGCCACTTATCAAACACCTGTCATCAACGTCCAGCAGCACACTTGACTATAAACGAAGGGGGCACTGAAGATAAGGCCGCAAAAGAAGGCCATGGCTATGATGAACATGAGCAAGCCACTAAAGAAATAGCAGGTGGCGATGAAATGACGGGCGAGGATCGTGGCGAATTTCTAGTTGTGAGGCGATTACTGTATACACCACGAAAGGAATTACATCCACAGCGACACAATATATTTCGTACTCAGTACACTGTCAAGGGAAATGTCTGTGATGTGATCATAGATAGTGGTAGTAGCGAGAAAATCGTCTCAAGTGTGATGGTGGACAAGTTGCGGCTACCAACAACGAAACATCCTTCCCCGTACTCAATTGGCTGGATAAAAAATGTGAATGAGACCAAGGTAACTGAAGAATGCACTATCTCATTTTTAATTGGTAAAAATTATAAGGATCAGATACTTTGTGACGTGGTTGACATGGAAGCTTGCCACATGCTACTCGGTTGACCCTGACAGTCGGACCATAATGCGACCCATCGAAGACGAGACAATGTCTACGTATTCGTCAAGGATAGTCGAAAAATAATCCTTGCCCCTATGACACCAAAGAACCACCCTAAAGCTTCTAAAGTGGAGGAGAGTTCCCTCTTAACTATTCGGGATTTCATGGAGGAATTCAAAGAAACCGGCGAGGTATACGCCATAGTGGTGAAGGGCAAGGAAGAGGAACCCTCAAACATCCCTCCAAGTTTAAGACGGTTGTTAAACGAATTTAAAGAAGTCTGGCCTGAGGATTTACTTGATGGATTGCCCCCCATGAGGGACATCCAACATCATATAGACCTCGTCCCTGGGGCTAGCCTACTCGCCCTCATTATCGGATGAGTCTGAAGGAGTGTGAGATACTTCAGGGGTAAGTGGAGGAATTGATCTATAAGGGTCTCTTGAGAGAGAGCATGAGCCTATGTACCGTACCAGCATTATTAACGTAAAAAAAAAAAATGGAAGCTGGCGCATGTGTGTTAACAGCTAGGCAATCAACAAAATTACCATCAAATATCGGTTCCCAATACCACGATTGGACGACATGCTCGATATGCTAGAAGGGGCCAAGGTGTTCTCTAAACTAGATCTAAGGAACGGGTATCATCAGATTCGTATCCGACCCGGTGATGAGTGGAAAATGGCATTCAAGACCAAGGGTTGTATGAGTGGCTGGTCATGCCCTTCGGCCTATCGAACGCACCAAGTACTTCTATACGTTTGATAAATCAAGTGCTAAAACCGTTTACTGGCCGATTTGTGGTAGTATATTTTGATGACATATTGATATATAGTAAGGATGAGGTGGAGCACAGGAAACATCTTAGGTAGGTGCTACAGGTCCTACAAATTAACAAGTTATACCTCAACTTGAAGAAGTGTAGTTTTTTAACTGACAGCCTGTTGTTTTTAGGGTTTGTTGTAACGTCCGCAGACATTCGTGTGGACGATGAAAAGGTGCGAGCTATTAGCGAATGACCGATCCCGACGAACATTCATAAGGTAAGGAGTTTTCACGGGTTGGCGACTTTCTATCATCGATTTGTGTGAGATTTTAGCACCATAGTCGCGCCTATAACAGATTGCATGAAAAAAGGACCATTCCAATGGACCGATAAAACTAACAAGAGCTTTCATGAGATCAAGCATCGTTTGTCTACAACACCGGTCTTGGTGCTTCCTAATTTCGATAAATTGTTTGAGGTTGAGTGTGACGCTTCATACGTTGGAATTGGGGGAGTATTATCACAGGAAGGCAGGCCGTAGCCTTCTACAGCGAGAAGCTCAGCGAAGCTCGAAAGAAGTAGTCAACTTATAAGCTTGAGTTGTACACAGTTGTTCAGGCACCGCGACATTGGCGGCATTATCTGATTCAAAGAGAGTTTGTTCTTTACACTGACCAGCAAGCATTAAAGTTTATTAATAGTTAGACTAACGTGAATCGTGTGCATGTTAGATGGGTTACGTTTTTATAGGAATTCACGTTCGTCCTGAAGCACAAGTCAGGGCAGCAGAACAAGGTGGCTGATACACTTAGCCGTCATGCATCACTACTTGTTACGATGAGTAACAAGGTGGTCTACTTCGACTGTCTCAAGGAGCTGTATGCCGAGGATGAGGACTTCAAAGATTCTTGGGTAAAGTGTCAAGAAGGTCACCCTAGTGACCTTCATATACATGAAGATTTTCTCTTCAAAGGAAATTGATTGTGCATCTCCCAAAGTTTTATGAGGGAGCAGATTATTCAGGAGCTACATGGAGGTAGCCTCAGTGGACACCTTAGGCGAGACAAGACGTGAGCTCTTATGGAAGAGCGGTATTACTGGCCGTAATTAGTATGTGATGTGGGAAAAGCGGTACAACGTTGTCATGTTTGTCAGACCTCCAAGGGGCAATATCAGAATGCGGGCCTCTACACCCCGTTGCCTGTGCCTGATGGTCCTTGGGAGGATTTATCAATGGACTTCGTGCTTGGTCTCCCACGAACACAACGCGGCATGGATTCAGTGTTCGTGGTGGTAGATCGTTTCTCTAAGATGTCGCATTTTATCCTATGCAAGAAGACTCTCAATGCAACACACGAAGTTTACATGGGGCGAATCTATTCTTCAGGGAGGTCGTACGGCTACATGGGGTCCCCAAGACCATTACTTCTGATCGTGACACGAAGTTTATTAGCCACTTTTGGCGAACTTTGTGGACTTGATTCGATACACGACTTCAATTCAGCAGTGCTTACCACCCACAGATTGATGGGTAAACTGAAGTTGTAAATCGTACGTTGGGAAACCTCATTCGCTGTATTTCAGGAGAAAAATCAAAGCAGTGGAATTTGACCTTATCTCAAGCAGAGTTCGCATTCAACAACATGGTGAACCGCTCGACTGGGAAATCATTGTTTCAGATTGTCTAGGGACGAGTGCCTCGCCACACACTTGACTTGGTCCCTCTGCCCAAGCACCCAGGCACGAGCATTGTAGCAGAACATATGGCGGATAAGATCATGGGCATCCATAAGGAAGTGTGGACCAAGCTTTATGCCTCGAACGAGAAGTACAAAGAACAAGCGGATAAGCACTGGCGACAAAATGTGTTCAAGGTGGGCGATCGCATTATAATCCATCTGCGCAAAGAGAGATTTCTGACCGGGACGTACAACAAGTTGAAAAATAAGAAGATTGGACTCATCCCAATCATTCGAAAGATCAATGACAATGCTTATATTGTTGATCTTTCAGATGACATGAAAATCTCACGGATTTTCAATGTCGTGGACCTGACCGAGTATTATGAACTAGAGTAGGATGAGAACTCGAGGACGAGTTCTTTTGAAGTGGAGGAGACTGATGTAGAGTGGGTCGCGGACAGTTTCATGGCCAAGATGGATAAAAAAGGCCCGGTCGACGACAAAAGTGATCCAGATCGTCGGACCTTAAATCGGGCGTATCTTGCAATCCGAAATGAGTTACCGGACGTAAAATATATGATTTTGGGGTAGAACGAGCTACTTTAGCCAACAACCCTTCTATGCTGGGTTGTGATGCCCGAAATTGCTAAAAACCCCTGGATCGATGGTCGTTTCTCTGCTTTAATTTCGTTTTTACTATAAATAGTAAGTTTTAGTTTGATTATAACTCTTCATCCGTTGGGCTTTATGAGTTGCGCTCAACGTGAAAAGGGCTTAGAATAATTAGGAGAACAGTTTGGTGAATCCAAATAGGACACTTACTATTGTTGGCCGAAAACCTTGCGCACCAGTAGACATCACGACCGTCTATAAATAGTAAGTTTACTATTTATAGTAAGTCACGAATTCTAGGAGTTTTAGTTGTAGTTTGATTCTGATTTCTTTCCTATTGCTTGGTATCCCTATTTAAAGGGTTGTGAACTCGTTTTTATTGAGCAATTAATCAGTTTCAAATTTATTAGAATTTATTGCTATTTTCTGCTTTCTTTCCTCGTGGATTTGAGAAGTCTCTGTGAGGAGTCCAGAGAAGCTCTGTGGATTCGGAGTATTTTTCCTCATCACGTTCATCCCTACGTCAGCTTAGGGGTGAGAATGTGTGTGTACCTTTTACCTTTAGGCGTTTCTTATTTATAGGGGAGACGTGATCTCGTAAACTTGGGATACTTCCTTAGTTTGTAAGAGATTTGATCCTTATCCAAGCTGATCCCGAGATTTTTGGGATTGGGATTTATCTTCTGAAGATCTCGGAACATAGATCTTTGATATCGAGCCGATTCCTTGGCTCAGCTCTGAATGAGATATAATGATGAGGTACATTAATCGATTTGCTCACCGATCATGTTGCGGTCGGCTGAAGATGGCTGACTGACCTAGCGGGTAGACCGGACTATGTTTGGGCCAAGATCTGATCGACCTATGCCTTGGTCGACTTATGCATTGGGTCGGCATTATGTGCCCTTGGAGGCTTCAGCTCTTGGCTCGGCGCCTATCGGTCTCCTTAGAGGCCTCAGCTCTTGGCTCGGCGCCTATTGGCTCTTAGCTCGGTGTCTATCGGTCTCCTTAGAGGCCTCGGCTCTTGGCTCGGTGCTTATTGGCTCTTGGCTCGGCGCCTATCGATCTCCTTGAAGGCCTTGACTCTTGGCTCGACGACTATTGGCTCTTGGCTTGGGACATGTGGGCCTTGGTCAGGCTCAACGCCTAGTGAGTCTGAGCTATGTCTGTAGAATTGGTCCATTCCATAAGCCGACCTATCGACTTATCATATTTTCCCCTCAACACCCTTCATTTGAAATTTTCATAATTATTTTTTAATTAATTTTTTAACAGAAAATCTCAACACATGGGTGGCCCATTTGATGAGTAGATTGATCTTTCTATCATTCATGGTGATCTTTGTCGCGTGCACAACTCAAATTTTCAAGTGAAGTGACACATCAACATAAACAAAAAAATGTTGTATGTTAGAAGTACGGCATGAGATGAGTCGACTTGACAAACTTAACTTGTTCAAACTTGAATAAATCGAATTGAGTAGACTTCACCCAATCTGAACTCAAACTGAGTCGAGTCGAGTTATTGGGTGACCTGAAATCCGACTCGATACTGGCTCGACTTGACTCGAGTTCAAGTAATGTGTGTGTGTGTGTGTGCATGTGTGTAATCTAAATCTAATTTAATCTACCTGCTATACCCGACCGACCTCTCTCCATGTCTCATCCTCATTTCCCGAGCCCGAAAGCCACCCACCATAATTAGGTCACCCTCCCCTCTCTCTTCTCCAATCCCACACCCAACGGTCCCCTACCCAACAACCACCAGCTCGTCGGCACCCACCCAGCCCACCGACTCTTGATAGTAACCTATCTCTCCAAATCAACTAATCAAGGTAATTGTGTGTTCGGGAATACTTCTAGTGCATAATTTTCATAAATTTCTATGAAATACATCAGGCTATGGTATTCTAATTTTGGGGTTTTGTGAAATTTGGGTCAAATAGGGTTGAATGGACAAATTGGAATGAGTCGGGTGTTTATATTTGGTCCGGACTGACTGTGGTACGTCCGGGCTAGCTTGAGCTGAGTTATTTCTAAACCATAAATCATAAACCTAAGCTCTAAACACTAAACTGTAAAGATCAACCCAACTTGGTGTTGGCTCAACCAGATTCGGTTTCTGTGACCGGTTCGAACTCGGCCCAGGTTAGTCTAGGTAAAATTGTCTCACTATGAAAATGGGATGCTTAACAAATCAAGTCTAGGTGGTCTCGCCATAAAAATGAGATACTCAACAAATTAGGTCTGCTTAATCTTGAAAACAAAATGCCTAACAAGAATGTAGACCTTTTTAGATGATTGCTCTATAATCTGAATGTGGAATTGTAAGGACCTTGTTATGCATTTGATATGGAGATCAAAAGAACTATATGACTTACCTTGTTGGGACAACATTTTTGTTCTTGGTCGGATGATGGAGTCTTCTTCTCCTTAGCTCAGCCACCGAGGGGGGCGGCGGGTGGGGGCGGCGTTCTGGATGAATGCGGCCACCGAGGGATGGAGAACTACACTGATGTCGGAGCCTCTCTTAGCTCAGCCATTTCCTCCCAATAAATGCAAAAAGTGTCGGTATCTGCTCCATGCTCAGCCACCTACCAGTCAATACGCGATCCCCCACTACATTTATTTTGGAAGAAACTCTTCTTACACGTGACAACTTCCGGATGTCTATAATCCAAGCCGCCCATCTGGTGGAGCTCACTTAATAGATATCCATTGCTGAAAAAAATTAGGCTGACCTGCTCAACATAAGATCTCCACGTCTGTGTTGATTCTGGACCGTTGGTTGCTCTACTTGTGGATCCATTCTTTGTTTCCGGTGGATCGGTGAGCCGGAGCCAGTACACGTTTCTAGAGTTCGCTAGCAGAAATAGATCACACGTGTGTAAGATTATAGCCGCTCATCCCGTAGATCGCACGGCATATATACGCCTTGTCTTAAAGCACGCAGCTTCAATTGAGCTGTGCGCACAGGATGATCTGACCAGCTAGGACGCGGATTAGCTACTGACAGTGACAGGTTGAGTAGCTAGAATCAAACCAAAGTGACGTCACCTAATTCCGTGGGTCCCATGATGTATGGTTTCTATCCACACCGTCCATCCATTTGGAGAGATCATTTTAGGACATTAGCCAATGAATGAATCGGATCCAAACATCGAGTGGACCCACCACAGAAAACGGTGGAGAGAGTGACGCCCTCCATTAAAAACTTCTAAGGGTCACCGAAGTTTTCGATCAGAAGCTTTGGATCTCGAATAATTAGGAAGGTTTCAACGGGGGGCGTCACTCTCCCCATTATTTTCCATGGTGGGTCCACTCCAGATTTCGATGAGCCTCATTCTTTGGCTAATGTCCTGCGAGATTCTCTAAAAGTAGATAGAAGGCAGGGATACAACACATACATCATGGTGGGGCCACATAACTTTGTGACACCACTTGAGCAGCGAGCCTCGCTATTCAACTTGCCAGTAGCTAATCGACTAGCTAAGGGCCCGTTTGGCTTGGCGGATTGGAAGTTAAATCCTGGGATTGGCCGGGCGTGATCTAATCCAGGATATAGCAATCCCATGGATCTTAAGATAATCCACTGACAACACCATCATTACATTTAAATCTCATCCAATCCATCTTAATTCATTCAAATTTGCGACTTGTTTGGTTCAAGGGATGGGAAGGGATGAGAAGATTTAATCCCGGGATTGGCCAGGCGTGCCAAACAGACTTGATATAGCAATCCTGGGATATAGTAATCCCATGGATCTTAAGATAATCCACTGACAACACCATCATTACATTGAAATTCATGCCATTCACCCTAATACGATTCAATCCCTTCCAATCCACTTGGCCAAATGGGCCCTAAGGGTCTATTTGGCCGGGCAGACTGAATGGGATTAGATTGTATTGGAAGGGATTGGAAGGAGCAATCCTGAGATTGGCCCGGCGTGCCAAATAGACACATTAAACTTCTGCATGGATTGGAGCAACATCACCATCATTACCTTGATATCCACCCAATCCATCCTAATCCCATCTATTTTGCCTGGGACATGTTTGGGTGGACGGGATTAGAAGGGATTGGCTAGGGGTAATCCCAGGATTGGCCAGGCGAGCCAAACATACTCGGTGGTAGATTCCTGGATATAGCAATCCAGCAATTCACTGACGCAGCCATCATTACCTACCATCCACCCTAATACAATCTAATCCCATGGGATGGGCCCGTCCAAACACGCCCTAAGGCATATAAATGGGGGGCCATTGGATGAGTGTGTCGGATCTCGCACACATTGGTTATGTGGGATCCAACTTGGTGTATGTGTTTTATACATACATCATTTGATAGTTAGAAAGGGAGAAATTATACGGTTAAGATCTTGTCTTCGATGTAATTTTGGATCACAAGGGTTCCACATAGGGGCTTGGTGGCGTTCGAATTTAGCTGCACGTGTTATGTGCTAGTTATCTCATAGTCGATAACAGCTGAACTCAAACCGAATGCCTTGTGAACAAAGTGCGATTAAGACCACATTTATGAAGATTTGTCAATTATCCAACTGCTAATTGTTAAAAATAGAGCGATTTATGAATGAGAGGGTTTGCCGTTTTAATGAGTTCTTTTTATTTTTATAGAAATAACTTTTAATTAAGTGCTCTTAATAATATATTTTAAAAATAAAATGATGTCAAAATCAATTAATTTAATTTAATTTTTTTAAAACTACAATTGACTAAAAAATTAAATGATAAAAAGAAAAAGAAAAATAATAACCAACGATAATCTGTTTATGAAAAAATGGTCGTCGAGAATAACTATTTGTTTGTAGCAAGAAGGTCGTTTGGTACAAAAACTAGATCACCTATTGAGGTAACTTTGTGCTTGGACAGTCTTAGAAATGACAGTCCATTTGCTGTAAGTTAGGATTCGTTATGCAAGATAATCGTGTTTTGTGGAAAGAGGTGGACATTTGTTCATCAATTGCATAGCATATGGTCTCGTGGTGACAACTTTCCTTATATTTTATGATCTCTTTCTGCGAATCACATTAGTCATGAGGATCTTGTTTTGATCTTCCATAGTGGTGATAACACGTGTTGGCTTAGTGGCTGTTGGATCGGGCACAGTCAAATATAAGATAAACTTGCTGGGTTAGTGGCTGTTGGATTGGGCACAGTCAAATATAAGATAAACAATAAACAAAGCCCACTATTTGAACAGTTCAATATAAGGTACATGCATACGCTTGCTTGTTGGTGTGATGGAGAGTCATACTTTAAAAGGATACCAATGGTTGTTATTTGAATAAATTACTTTCTAACTTATGTGATGTAGTGCGGGTCGTGGAGAGTTTCATGGCCAAGATGGATCAGAAAAGGCCCGGTCGACAATAGAAGTGATCCTGACCGTCAGACCTTAGATCGAGCATATCTTGCAATCCGGAATGAGTTAGTTGACATAAAATATATGATTTTGGGATAGAACGAGCTACTTTAGCCAACCAACCCCGCTATGCCGGTTGCGACGCCCGGAATTGCGAAAAACCCCTGGATCGACGGTCGTTTCCTTATTTTAATTTCGTTTTTACTATAAATAGTAAGTTTTAGTTTGGTCATAACTCTTCATCCGTCGGGCCTTAGGAGTTGCGCCCAACGTGAAAAGAGCTTAGAATAATTAGGAGAACGGTTTGGTGAAGCCAAATAGGACACTTACTATTTTTGGCGAAAACCTTACAAGACTAGTAGTAGACATCACGACCGTCTATAAATAATTAGTTTACTATTTATAGTAAGTCGTGATTTCTAGGAGTTGTAGTTGTAGTTTGATTCTGATTTCTTTCCCATTGCTTGTTACCCCTATTTAAGGGTTTTGAACTCATTTTTAGTCATCAATTAATCAATTTCGAATTTCTTAGAATTTATTTCTATTTTTCTGCTTTCTTTCCTCGTGAATTCGAGAAATTTATGTGAGGAGTCCAGAGGAGCTCCGTGGATTCGGAGTAATTATCCTCATCACGTTCATCCCTGCATCATTATGTTAAGAAATTAAGTTACTTTTTTCACTTACATAGTTGTAAATGTAACTTTTGTTAAAAGCTACTTATCTTGATACATGTGTGCGTGTGAATTGCTTTTTAACTTGTGACTTTTCTACTTCTCTCCCAATCAAAGACGGCTCCCTCTCATAGTCCATAACAAAGGAGGCCTCACATGGTGGACAATTCACATTAAAGGTGAGGCTCACATGGTAGACAATCCACATAAAAGGTGGGCCCCACATGATGGATGACCTATACTAATGTGGGTCTACATATAAATGGTCCACATTAAAGGTCGGCTCATAATAATAAAAGCTTACATTCAAAGCGAGCTAGTATGATGAATGACCCATGTTATGGGTAAAATCAGGTTGATCAAGTAACCTGACTGAGAAAGAACATAAAGCAGAGAAAAGGAGATGAGCTCACTCTGATTGTCAAGCCTGACCTCTATGAACAACTCAAGCACCAACAATAACATTGGCCTCGGCCGGCGTCTTGGTGATCGCCAACAATGAACGACTTTAGATACCGACCCGACCTCAACAATACACATCGATTATAATTGACAATTAAACTTGGTCTACAAGACCTCAGCTAATACAACTTAAAGGTCGGCATCAGCCATCGACCGTGACCTCCTCGAATGCCGACCATCGGGAGATAACTCCCTCGTATACGGAGATGATTACCTCCTTGAGATCTTCACTGAAATTCATGCCGATGATAACGCCTTATATCCCAAGTAAGATCTCATATGTGATACACAACCGAATAACAGACTCATTGCCATATACGCTACTAGCACCAACGGACTAGAAATACGAACCCTACACACAGTAAAAGGTAGGCACAAAAACCCTAGTTTTACTTATGGTTGAAAGTAAGTAGGCGGGCGGGTTAGGTTGAAATTTGGGTGAAATTTGAGGCCGAAATTTGGGTCAGGTTGGGTTGGGTCGGGTTGGTGCTTAACCCTAGCCCAACCCAAAGTTCTTATACCTCAACCCCAACCCAACCCAACCCAACCTCGGGGTTGGGAATTCTCAACCCAAGCCCAACCCAACCTTGGGTTGGGAATTCTCAACCCAAGCAGGCTCAGTTGGGTTGGCAGGATGGATGCATGCTAATATTTTTGTTATTACATTAATCTATTATGTTTCAATACACGTCTTATTTTTTGTACCCATGATTTTATTAATTATATATGTAATTATTTATCATAAAGAACTTCATTTTTTCAAAATAAACAAGCTAAAATATAGGACAACCACTCCTTTAAAAGTCATGTTGTATACAACACGCAATCTATTTGGGAGAGAAATCTAGCGTATCTTGTTATAGCTTGAGTAATCGAAAATAACGTGGACTAATGAGACCCGATGGCACTGGAATTTCTTGTGCTATCAACACAAATGATCCACACTCAATTATATATCGATCGGGTTTGGGTTGGGTTGGGTTGGGTTGGGCAACTCGAGACCTCAACCCAAGCTCGACCCAAGTTTTATCGGGTCGATGTTTGTATAGCCCAAGCCCGAGACTAAACCCAATACATCATGCCCGAGCCCAACCTAATTTCGGGTCGGTCGGGTTGAACCCGCCCTACTTTCAGCCCTAGTTCTACTAGACCTAAAGTGTTTATTCTAACTTTAGCATCGGAATGCCCCCTGCGGTAGCCAGGGTCACCATTGTGATTTGGTTTTACAGGTACACGAAAGTCTATCTAGGACGATCGGAAAACTACATTAACAGCCGACTTTAAAGGTGGGGCCAACATGATGGACGATCTACATCAAAAGTGGGCTCTACATGATGGGCAATGGACATTAAACTGGCCCCACATGATGGATGGCTCATATTGAGGTGGCCCCACATGATGGATGATCCACATCAAAGGTCAGCCCTTGATGATGAATGGCCCACATTCAAAGCGAGCCTAATGATGGACAACCCACATATGAGGTGGGGCCCACATGATAGACGGTCCACATCAAAGGTTGGATCCACATGATGGGTTGTGGATGTTGAAGGTGGGCTCCACACGATGGACAATAACATTGATGGTGGGCCCTACTTGATGAATGACCAACATCAAAGGTGGACAGTATATAACAAATGGTGCACATTAAAGGTCAAGCCATAATGATAAATGACCTACATCCAAGGTGGGCCTCATATGATGGATGGCCCACCTCAAAGGTGGGGCCCACATAATGAATAGTCCACATCAAAAGTTGGCCCCACATGATGGACAGTGGATGTGAGGGAGACCAGACAGATTTGATGGATAATTATTTATATATTATAAACAAATGTACTTTTTTTACTTCTTGAATGATAAGTATATTGTTTACCAAACAATCCTCCCCGGTGTATTAATTAAGTATGAATAAGTAAAAGTCAAGAAAAGCTTCTTATGGTTTTCCAAACAATCCTCTCCAAATGAACTTACTTTCCAAAAGCCTCCCTAGTGTGAGTTAAGGTGAGCCAAATGGACTAGACACCAGGACCACCCTTTAAATGGTGGGCTCAAGCTAGCTACAGCGGAAACGCCTCGGATTGACCGAGGGACAGATAGTAGGAAGTGTCCAGATTTTTAAGTGCTGCTGGACCGTCACCTTTTAGTGTTCGGGCCCTTATTTAGCCAACGGTGCACTGTCCAACTTTTTTCCCTTTGATTTTTCATGTGAAACTGAAATGTGGGCCACTTTTGTTTCAGACCAATGATCCAATGGCTAGGACAGCCCCATGGGCGCCGTTTTTTGAACCCACCCATCTATCCATGAGTGCCACTGGACGAACGGTTGTGATTAACTAATGTAGACACCCATCATGATTTTTAATGGCCCATTGAATTACCTTCCCTTTTCCCGTTTATACTTATTCAAGCATGGATGGCTAGTAGAGCCCCACGTGTAGCCACGGATGGACGATGAGGACCATCTATTCCACGCACTGCAGTCGCTGGTCCAAGGTCCAAGAGTCACGTAGACTGGTCGATCTTTGCCATTGACCGATAGCCTTTTAAATGGACAGAAAGTGTCCACGTTCATCATGGAGCCGTTGATCACTACCGATCATCCACGTGATTCTCGGCCATGGCCCATCCACGCTATTCTCGGCCATGGCCGATCCACGCTAACACTCATTTTGAAAAGTCCACCGATTTGATTTTTGGATCACCAATCAGTTGTGGCTTTTGAACAGTGGCCAACCCTGCAGATGGACGGCTCTGGATCATCCAACCATGAACAGCAAAGTGGGCCCCGCCAACGTGGACACGTAGCGTGGCGCATGCAGAACAAACTCCTTGAATTAAGTGTCACCGGGATAAAACGTTAGTGGGTGTGCCCCTACCGGTAGGGGCCCACCTTGATGATGTGTTGTATATCCATGCCGTTCATTCATTTTTTACAGCTCAATTTAATACATTGTCCCAAAAATTAAGCAAATAAAAATCTCAGGTGGACCACACCACAGGAAACAACAGTGATTGGAAGACCACCATTAAAAACTTCATGCTTATTTGCCATCCAACCTGTTGATAAGGTCAAACAAACCTGGATAAAGTGAAAATAAAAATATCATTTTGATCCAAAACTTTCATGCCCCACACAAATTTTTAATGTTCATTCGACACTCCTTCGGATGGTGTGATCCACCTGAATTTTTATCATCACGTCATAAAATAAAATTGAAAAATGGATGGACGGCATGGATACACAATAAATTCATTAAGGTGGCCCCAAACCATCAGGATAACCCCACTAATGCGAGAAACGCCTAATCCATAACCATTAAGTATGAGTTCACCACAATGTTGTTACTCTTTAAACAGTGGCGACTCATCGATAGTGCCGTTCCTAAAAAAAGAGCCGAGTTAGGTCTATCAGATCTGATTCCGATTTGGTGAGCCGGGAGGCACTTTAGTTCGGTGAAGACCCGACGTGGCAAGATTTGATTTAATTGGGAGGATTCAAGATTTCCTAGTGTGATAGAATTTGATTGGTCCACGTGCTACTGTCAAAGATGACTAAGTGAAGCATATATAAAAGTTATTTATTCGATAACATAGATTCCACATGTGGCACAGCTTGGGTTGATCGCTGCAGGGCCTATTCTGATGTATAACACCATACATCGTCCATCCATTTTGATGACTTATTTTAAGGCATGATCCAGAAAATGAAACAAAACCAAATTTTAATTTGCCCATGCTACGGTAAACTGTAGTGATTAAATCTCCACCCTTAAAAACTTCATGGGGCCACCACAATGTTTAATTGCCATCTAACCCGTTGATAAGGTCATGAAGATCTGGATGAAGAGACCACAGAAATATCAGCTTGATTCAAATATTTTGTAGCTTACAAGAAGTTTTTAATGGTCAACTACCATTGTTTCTTGTATTATGGTCTACTTAAGATTTGGATCTACTTCATTTTTTATGAAATTATGCTTTAAAATGGACGTTAGGCAAGAATATAAGGCACATGCATCACAATGGGCCCACAATCAGGATTCCAATCCACCACACCATAAAGCAACATGGCAAGATGTGATTAGTGGGTCACATGAGGTCAAGGATGGGGCCATGCAGAATCAATGAAAAGCTTTAGGAAAAGGTAGGCCTATTTTTGAAAGGCATATGGCTTTGTTAATAGCATCTTGCCACATTTCGTCACTATCTAGGTGAGTGGTGAGCTCTTCACTACCTAGCTCATGTCCATTTTGGTTGAAGATATACTAGCTCATGAGCCGTATCTCTGATAGCAACACGTGACCCTATTAAATATCACCACATTAGAGAACCAAGATGCTTAGCGATCTCTCAGATCCACTTAATCTGCATACGAAAGTGGTTCCGTCAAGTATGTGTTGAACTGATGTCACATATGGGCTATACAAATGGGAACCCTCCACGCTGGGGTCTCACCAAGCTCGATGTTTACACAACCCAATAAATCCGGTTCCAATAAGATAATCTTATCCATCCACTTGTGGCTATCAAAGGGGTGCTAGAAAAGAAAGTACCATGATCAACCATCCAAATCAAAGCTACATGATTAAGAATATGGACCGGAATCATCTACAACATGTCTTAGGCATCATGTGGAACATGAAGCTATGAGGGGTCCACCATATTGTTTATGTAAAATTATTGCGTCCATTAGTTGGCAACCATTATTTAAATCATACTTGTATAAGATAAGATCTAGTAAGAACTCGTGGGCCATACCAATTGGAACTTCATAAATTTGCCCTAAAAAGTGCCAAGTTCACAATATGCATCCACTTGAGTTTTAAACTAGGTTTATTTTTGTATATTCCCCCTATATAGGTAAGTTTCACTTAGTTAATGAGTTTGATGAAAGATATACGCCATAGTGGCCCCACCCCCATACACAAACTTTTGGTCGGCGCCCTATATGGTGGGGCCATTTGAACGGTAGATTAATACCAAGGATGTAACTTAATGGTGGAACGGATTCTACACACACAACATGTTGGGTCCCATGGACTTAGGTGTTTCAAAACTAGCGTTATGGAGGATTTCAGTCAGAATAAGGACACCAAATCCTTCGTGACCCTTAGCATTATGGGGTCCACTGTGATGTTTGTGTTATATCCAATCCATTCATTGATGTTAGTTGAAAAATCAAGTATATTTAAAGTTCAAGTAGACTACACTTGGATTATATCAATGAGCATATGGCATTGGAATACTTTGATGGGTTCCATTTTTTTTTTTTAATGGGCATATCTGATGTTACAATTATGCCCATTTGAGTTTTGGAACTGCTTAATTCTTGAGTTGATGTCCTAAAATGAGCGGATGAAATGGTTGAATATAACCTATATATAATGATGCCTTATAGCATTTAAGAGCATGTTTGGATGGATGGAATCCAATAATAGAAAAAATAATAATTTTTTAATGAAGATTTTAAGAGCATTATTAAAATAGGAATTCAATTTTAATGTGCTTATTTAAATATTAAGATAAATTTTCATATTATTCTCACAATACTTTGTTACTTATGTTATGAAATGAAATTAAGGGCTTATTTGGTTTTTCAATTACAATGGTAAATGATTGTAAATGAATAATAATTATTTATTATTGTAACATTTGACTGCAATGATAATCTTATTATATTGTTTGTTTTACCTGATTATAAAATTGGTAGCATTATAGGATGAAAATATAATAATTATAATTTATTTTACTTTTACAAGCATATTTAACTTTCAATTTATAAGCCATAAGTTTTTATTTAAACAAATATTTAAAAATTATAATGATAACTCGTTTACTTTGTATTTTATAGCAAAGAAGAAATCAAATAGACAGAGAGGGGTGGTTTTATTTTCTAAGTTATAAGATAAAGCTGGCCATCATTATTTATATCTGTAATTGCGGCTCTTATCTGGAAGCTGATGTTGACAAGTGTGGTGTTTTGGCACAAGATAATAATAGGAAAAGATTATGAATGCAAGAAATGTGAGGCTCCCCAGTGCTATATATATTATATCCAAGCTGCCTGTTCATTCTATCATCTTGTATTAAAGCATGAGACCAGACAATAAGGTAGATCCGAAGCTCAAGTAAGTAACACCACGAATAAATAATAGATATTGAACACTGCCTTCCTTAATTTCTCGAGGGCCCTGAAAGTTTTGGATAAGCCAATTGTTGCATTTTTTTTTTCTTTTATCATCCATGTCTATATAATCTTGTAAGTAGGTTGGATCACAAATAAATATTAGTGTGCTTTAGAAGAGTTTTAGCTTTTAACTATTAAGGTATGTTAAGATCACTATTTCATGTGGCGTTGTCTACTTGAGCTTTTGCCTTATTTATGACCTTACAGAAGGGATGAACGGTGTGGATAAGGCATATTCATCACGGTGAGACATTTTTTGTGTAATAACATATCAAATTTACACTAAATTTACATGATTTTTGAGACAGCAAATCCTCTCTCAACCGGATAATGTTGAGAAGTAATAATAGCCCATTTTCTGTCACTTAGCATGTGTGGAAATCAAACGACTCATGATAAAAAAGTACAATAATTACTTTGTTAGATCATCGTGCTTTGCTAATCAGATAATGAAAATTATCACATTAGTAAAAGAAAATCCTTTTGTTTTTCTATTGCTTTGCGAGGAATCCTTGCAGGCAAGTCATTTGGACGATGATGCCCCCTGTTAAAAACCAACGAACTGAACGGTCTGGATTTCTCACATCGATGCGACATGTACCATAGAGAGCCACTACCATTTAAGAAACGGATTCCAAACGCACACGGTAGACAACACTATTAAAAAAGATATTCCTCCCTCATCTATGAGGAAAGGGCGTATTACCTACTTGCGAAAAAGATGCCCCTACCATCTCGTGCCAGTTCAGCAAAAAGCGCTGATATTTCTCGTCACTTCTGGTGGGCCCCACCTGAAATATCTCCTTCTACAAGACCCTGCAACTCCCCCATGCTTCTCATGTGCCTGCCCCCTCTCTCTCTAAAAACCTCCCCCAAAAAAAGAAAAGAAAAAGAAAATCTACTCGCGTCTATATAAAATAAAGAGAAGCTACACGCCCTTCTCTTCCATTTCTCCTACTTCAACATCTCAATCTCATATCTCACAGCAGCAGCAGCTTCTTCAATCAATGAAGGTCAGATCGTCTGATCTCTAGAAAGCCATGGAAAAGCATCAGACGCCGCCTACCGTCAGACGAGGTCGTGAAACGCCTCCTCCATGCGAGTTCTGCACCGACTCGGTCGCTGTTCTCTACTGCCGAGCCGACTCTGCAAAGCTCTGTCTCACGTGCGACCGTCACGTGCACTCCGCGAACGCCCTCTCCAGCAAGCACCTCCGCTCCCAGATCTGCGACAACTGCGGCGATGCATCAGCCTCCTTCCGCTGCTCGACGGACCACCTCTTCCTGTGCCAGGAATGCGATTGGGACGCCCACGGCAGCTGCTCCGCCGGTGGGTCCCACGCCCGATCTTCCGTCGATGGCTTCTCCGGATGCCCCTCCGCCCTCGAGCTTGCCTCGATCTGGGGCGTTGATCTCGGTGACAAGAATTCCCTGCTCTCGCCTTCGCCGACGGACCGTCGTGATTCGTCCTTCTCCAATTGGGAGACCCTGGACTCGATCCTGTCCGTCGATGATGCGTGGGTCTTCAAAGATCCTCCGATCGGGATCCGGGATCAGATGGTGGTCTCGAGCGAGGTCCCGTCGGTAAAGCAACGGCAGGTATCCGGTGGCGGGAAGTACAAGCAGCTGATGTTTCAGCAGCTGGTAGAGTTGCTTAAGAAGGACCTGATGCGGGGCGATGATGGCGGTGGTGATGCAGTGTCAAACTGCGATTTGAGTCCAGCGACGCCCGGCAGGAATGTGGGGCCCGATTTGGGGAATGGCGGCGATGGGGCGGCGGATACGGAGCAGGCGATGCTGCAGCAGGCGTCGTATTCTTCATTGCTGATGTGGGAATGTAATTCCACCGCAGCTGCCAATCAGGCCAGTCAGGTTTTGCTTCTTACGCCCTTCTCATATTTTTCATGATTCAATGATGGGGTCTTGTTTTTGTAGAGGAAATATACAACATTGGATGCAGTGATTTGCTTGGCCAAACAAGCTGTGCGTGTTAGGCCCACCTTTTTTGTGATCCTAATGTTACATATGGTGTGGGCCCCTTGGATGGGGGATAGCCCAAGAACCTTCCCAATCAGATGCTGATGACTATCAGATCAGTGCCTATCTTTCCCCTTGAATTGCAAACCATTAGTTTTAATTATCAATTTGCAGGCCGCCAATCAGATGGCGACGATGATTCGTTGGGGTAGATACTTTTTGTTGCTGATCTCATGAAGTGATGAACTATATATGTTACCAAAAGGTTGGCAGGTGGAACGAAAATGTCATTTCCTTTGTGTCGGCTTATACAGGGTGTTTTGGCATGTTTACAACTGTGGGCATCACGCCTATCAGAGTCATTTCATTTCAAAATTTCCCACCTTTTCCACTGTTTTGTTAAAAAAGAAAATTGCAAGAGTTGTTGTGTGTTAGATTCAATTACATTGTTACCTAAATACGAAATCAAAAGATGGGCAGAATGTTCTATGAGATGCTCAAATGCTTTTAATTTGGTAGAATATTCATATCATATCCACATCCGTATATGGTACCCGAATCCTTTATAAATATGGATTACCAAATTGGATAATGGGATTAGGTTTAAGGATAAGATACCCCCCCTTTTCCAACGGTTAAACCTATATTTGCTGGGAATATGAACTCTAGGATTGTCGATCAGGAATTAGTGACTTCTAGAATTGGCCCTTGATAGAGTGGAATCGAGGAACAAGATTCATGTTGCCAACTGCAACTAGTTAGAATAAGACTTAGATGATGATGATTTGGTATATGTAGTGAACCGTGTGCATAGGGTGAAATGAATTCAACTCCTGTGATTCTTGGGAGAGCGTTTTAACATAATGATACTTACGAGCATTGAGGGCCTGTTTGGATTAATGATTACAAACGTAATGTACTGTAAATGGGTAATGATTATCATTGCCACCGCAGTTGGAAGTAAAACAAGGTATTTGTTGGACGCAATGCCACTCTCACAGTTCCACTTCCGACCATGGATATGCATGTAAAGTCTGTATCATGGTTAGATACACCTGAATATAAATTCTTCAATATGTGTTATATCCACACCGTCCATGCATTTTGCAATATCATTTAGGGCATGACCCAAAAAATGAGGCAGATCCAAAGCTCAAGTGGACCACACCACAAAAAGCAGTGGGGACAATGATGCCCATCGTTGAAACCTTCCTAGGGTCCACCATGATGTTTTTTTTGCCATCCAACCTGTTCATAAGGTCATACATACCTAGATGAAGGGCAAACACAAATATTAGCTTGATCCAACACTTTTGTGGACCCCAAGAAGTTTTCAACGGAAGGCATTCAATCACCACTGCTTTATGTGTAGTCTGTTTCCGCTTTAGATCTGCCTCATTTTTTGTCTCATTCCGTAAAATGATCTCACAAGATGGATGGACGGTGTGGATATAACACATACATCATGTTGGGGCCCAAAAACTATGTCACATCAACACCTCCAATCCAAGTCTCTGCGGCGATTCCGAAGGATTACCATGATTTGACAACTGGCTCTATCCAATCAATGGTAAAGTGTAACGATGTGAGTTTTCCACTACATTACTATGGTAGTCAACGATCCAAACAGGCCTCAAATCCTTGCTGTTTCCATATCTTGATAATCCTTATTTTGAGGATTGGCTGAACCTTCACATGCTTGATACTTGTGGCTGTACTTGGTTAACATTGGCGTCTAGCCAACCCAAACTATAGCATGCACTGTAGCACGTGAAAGCAAAAAAGTAAAAAGAAAAGAGAAGAGAAGCCCTTATTGAGTTGGACCTCTCCCTCTCTCCCTTTTTATAACTAGATATATCCAATATGACGATTATATCTTTTAAGTAATAAAAGGAAAAATACTCAGCATATCCTAATTAACATAAATAAATGATTATAAGAGAATAAGAGCTAGATGCCAAACTTGGAGAATATGTGTATTGAGCGAGTATGGCCAATAGCCTTGGTGAATACATCAGCAAGTTGATCTTGAGATCGGATATTTGGCATAAAGATTTCACCATTGGAGACCTTCTCACGTATGAAGTGATAGTCAACTTTAATATGTTTAGTTCTCTCATGATAAACTGAATTGTTTACAATATGGGATGCTTCTTGATTATTACAAAACAACTGCATAAGTAGCTTCATTGCAAACCTCACCTCATGTAACAATTTATTGATCCACATTAACTCACACATAGTATGAGCCATTGCTTTATATTCTGCTTTCACACTTGATCGGGCTATAACACTATTTTTTACTCTTTCACATGAATAGATTTCCCCCTACAAATGTGCAGTACCCAGTAATAGACCGTGCCTATCCACTAAAGAACCTGTCCAGTCTACGTTAGAGTATGCTATGATCGGAAGATGATTGTTTCATTTGTACAAAAATCCCTTACCTGATGCTTTTTTTAAGCTAGCACAAATTTTGAATAATTGCATCCATGTGAGGTACCTTTGGAGAGCTCATAAACTGTCTCACCACATTCACAGTATAAGAAATGTCTAGCTGAGTAATGGTTAAATAGATGATTTACCCACTAGTCTTCTATACCTCCTTGGGTCTTTGAATACATCTCCTTGATCACCAACAAGTTTGTGATACAAATCGATTAGTGTATTAACTAGCTTAGTGCCAGGAAGGCCTATCCCCACAAGTAAATCTAGAACGTATTTCTGTTGAGATAGATTAATTCCTTCCTTTGATCCGATTACTTCTATACTAAGAAAATATCGAAAATGACTTCGATCTTTTGTGAGAAAACGCTTCTGAAGATACTTCTTAAGCTCCTTAGTCTCTTTATTGTCACTTCTTGTAACGATAATGTCATCAACATATATTACTAATGCAATAAGAGATGAGGTGCCTTTCCATATGAAGATGGAATGATCAGCATGGCTTCGAACAAACCCATAGTTCAACACAACTTTATTGAATTTGTCAAACCATGTACGTGGTGATTGCTTCAACCCATAAATCGCCTTTTTTAGTTTACGCACTTTATCTGACTCCTCATGAGCAACAAATCTAGGTAGTTACTCCATATATACCTCTTCCGTGAAATCACCATGAAGAAAAGCATTTTTGACATCTAATTGGAAGAGGGTCTAACCATTGTTAACTGCCATAGAAAGAACAAAATAAATGGAATATATCCTGGCAATGGGAGAGAAGGTTTCAGTATAATCAAGACCAAGGGTTTAAGTATATCCCTTAGCAACTAAGCAAGCTTTCAAATGTTCAGTTGCTCCATTAGAATGAAACTTAATTGTTTACACCAACCAACAACCAGCAACATGTTTTTCAGAAGGTAGACTGGTAATCTCCTAAGTGTTATTATGATAAAAAGCTGCTATTTCCTCTTTCATTGCTCGCCTCCACTCCTTATGTAATAATGCTTCCTTGTATGACTTGGGAATAGAATGATAGGACAAGGATAGAGCAAATTTATGAAAAGTGGAAGACAAGCATTGAAATGAGAGATATCTTTGAAAAAAGCATTGAAATAGGATGATCAGTACAAGCACGCTTACCTCAAGCCAATGGAAACATCAGACATATTTGGATCATTAGTCTTTGATACCATGTAGAACAAGCTGCTTGTCACTGTAGCATGTCATTGTAGTATGTGAAAGAAGAGAAGAAAAGGAGCAGAGAAGAGGGAAGAAGATGAAAACCTAGAACAGGAAAGCCCTTATTGAGTAGTACTACCCACTCTCTCCCTTTTTATAACTAAACAAATCCAATATGACAATTATGTCCTTTAAGTAACCAAAGCAAAAATACCCAAGATATATTAATTTATATAAACAAAAGATAATAAGAGAATAAGAACTAGGTGGGCATATCCACTTCCGTTAACAAGCACCAAGTAACATTTAATGCATTTTTGATTAGCTATTTGCTCCACTCTCTCTGTCAACATCAAAATCATCAAAGGGAGATATGTCAATACGTCATTACTTTCTTGCACTTCTCCATGCCCTCTTGCTTAGAGACCAAGTGTTTAGTGGGGTTTTGTTTTGGGGCAAGCATGTTTCACATCCCATATCCCATGCGTCATACAATCAGTGTGGAATGGAACTTAGGATGTTGACCAAACTGTTCCTATTTCCACTTCCAAGAAAACAATGGAAGTAGGCTTTATAGAAGATCTTCCGTTGCATTAAATCCCACGTAAAGGCCCTCACCTCATTGCTACTAAACGTTGCTTCTAGGGTCTAGTGGACTTAAATTCGCACATCATTGGGGTATAGGCAGTGGTACTGGGCCTCTTTTTTTTCCCCGGGATACTGTATTGGCCTAGGTTTTGGATTTGCTTGACTCCCAAATCTCAATGCATAGGGGATATATATGGTATATTTACTAGTTTGATATTTTAAAGGATGGCTATAAGACCAACCATGCTTCATGGGATAGAATGTTGGCTGGTCAAGGAAAAACATGTTCATAGGATGAGTGTACCCGAAGCAAGGATATTGAGATGGATGATGGCAAGATGAAGAAGGATAGAATCAGAAGTGAATGCATTGGAGGGAACTTAGGGTTACCACCAATTAGTAATAAGATTAGGGAAAGCAGGCTTGGATGATTTCACCAAATGCAAAGGAGTTAAGGAGGCCAAGAACTACACCGGTTAGAAGGAGCAAGTTGGTTAAAGTTGAAGGCTCTGAAAGGGCCAGGGGAAGACGAAAAAAGGACATGGTTGGAGGTAGTACGAAAATATTTGATGGCCCACATTTTAAATGAGGATATGGTCCTTGATTGAGTGGAATAGTGGCCCTTGATAGAGTGGAATGGCGGAAAGGGATTCATGTGGCTGACCCCAATTAGTTGGGATAAGGCTTGGATGATGATGATAGGGTGGAATAGTGGAAAGGGATTCGTGTAGCTGACCTGAATTAGCTGGGATAAGGCTTAGATGCTGATGGTGATTCTGATGTGTAAGGTATTTTTAACATGATAACAATGTTTAAATATCTAATGTAGGGCTACAACTTAGGTTTGGGTCAACCTGGACACAGATGACCCTACCCAAGTTCAGGTTGGGCTGGCTGAAGCTGTCATGGTCCTCGTGTCTTGGGTTGGAAAACACCAACCCGATTTGAAATCAGGTTTGGTTCAGATTGAGCACACTTGGGTTAGGTTAGGCCAAGGTATTCAATAGCAGTAACAGTGGCCGTGATGGCCAGCCTTATGGTCATTACAATACGGGCTATGACGACCGTTGCACCCTTGTAATGGTCATTTTTTTTTTTTTTTTTTTTAATATGAAGGAAATGCATTGAACTCATTGCTTATAATCAACCTATGTATCAGACTATTAGATAATGCTTGATTGTAATCAACCTATTCAATAGTCCATTAAATTGCACCCGTGAGAGTTTTGTGCTCTCATTGCTCATCCTCGGCCTGGATAAAGGTGGGTTGCGTTAGTTTGGCAGCTGGCGTCAGATTTATGCCATAATTTCATCATGAACAATATGACGTTCCAAAGTCATGCTAGGGTGTTCCATGTAAGTGACGTGCTACATCGGAGTAATTAGTTAAGATTGCTGACCAAGAAGTTTTAGAAAATGACCACTTTCGATACCTTGGGTTAATAATTCATGAGAGCGAAGAGATCGAGAAGGATGTTGCCCATAGAATTCAAGTTGGGTGGAAGAAATGGAGATGTGCCTCTGGAGTTTTATGTGATCGTTGTGTACCAGTCATGGTATTAAAAATGGCCATTACATAGCGAAAATGGTGGGACCCTTTAACGCAACATGGGACGGTAAATGCCATATCAGCCAATACAGGGCCATGATGGGGCTGTAATGGATCTATGCAGGCTTGTAACGGTCAGATTCAGTTTCTTCCTTTTAAAAAAAAATTTTGGGCCATTATTGGGCTGTCATGGCTATTAGAGTTCATATTGTAACGGCCATATGACTGACCAGCCGTGCTTTATAGGTCAAAATGTTGGGCAATTAATGAACAATGTTGAGATGGATGGGGAGGCAAGACGAGGGGGAATTGAATTTGAAATGAATGCATTCAAGGGAACTTAAAAGAGTAGCACCAATAGGTGATGAGATTCGGATGAGGGAAAGTAGACTTAAGATGGTTTGGTCATGTGCAACGGAGACCAAGAGCTACACCAGTTAAAATGAGTTAGTATAAGTTGAAGGCTCTAAAAGGGCAAGGGGAAGGCCCAAAAGGAAGTGGATGGAGGTGGTAATAAAAGACTTAATGGCCTGGCCCTTGATAGAGTGGTCTAATTGAAGGCCTGGCCCTTGTTAGAGTGAAATGGTGGAATAAGATTCATGTGGCCGATCCCAATTAATTGGGATGAGGCTTTAAATGATGATGACGATGAAAGGAAGAAAATGTATTGGCCACATGTATGACCGTTACGGGCTTGTAACAGCTGTTATAGGGCCATTATGGACCTCTTTTTTTTTTTTTCCAGGACAGGCATTACAACCCTGTATTGTGTAACAGGTCCCATTGTTACCATAAAGTAATGGATGTTCCAACCATTATGTAACCATTTTTCAATATCATGGTTGGGCACCTCGGGTTGGACTTCAGATCAGGTGGGGTTGCAGGTTTGGTCTTACTGAGGTAGGGTCGGGATTGGGTTGACCCTCAACCTGACCCAATCTACCTTAGTTGCACCCCAAATCTACTGTTTTAATTGTTCTTTTAATATAAAAACATTTGAGTACAGCTGAGCTTTAGCTGACACAGATCCCAAACCAATACCCATGCCGTGTCATATCTGACATGTAGGGTTGTTTAAAGGTAGCCTGTTCCATTGGGTATTGTTAGGAGGAATTTAATATAAGAGCCCCTGGGAATATCAATGACCAGGAAATGGATGAATCTGATGTCTGGACCTGTTGAAGAGATAGAATCTCTCAAAGCTCTTCTACTGAGAGCCTTTTGATGCTATAGAATGAGAAGTTAAACTGGTATTCCAATTTTTTATTGTCTTTCATACAGCCAATATATGTAGTACACATTTAACTCGACTTAAACAGATTTTTGGACGGGTATCTACATGTTGAGGCCTGCCTGATGGACAGCTCGGATGTTCCACACGGGTGCCAGCTTGGCACATGGGATGACGGGCAGAGGCACTGCAATCTGCGTGCAGTGGAATCAGTAAACCTCCTATTAACAAAACTCTAATAATAAAGGACAACTGAACCATGGAATTGTCGTACTAAGTTTTTTTTTTTCCTTACCTGTACTCTCCCTCTCTCATTTTTTCATTCAAGATTTGCGAAGTGCATACGCACGTGCAGTAAAGCTCGTGTACACGCAGCACATGCGAGCACGGCACATGTGCGGGATCTAACCCATCCATTTGGTTGGTTCAACCTTGTAGATGTTTTCACAAAATAAAATCTGTCCAATCAACATTTGGGCCCAAATATTGGAAATGGGTGGATGGATTGGAAAACTTCATCCAAGTTTCTTGGAGCCATATATTTGTTTTACAAACTGTGGTCCACCTGACACATGGATTAACCTGATTCTTTGGGCTAGGGCATCAATGTATTGCTGCTGTCCTGATGGATAGATTGGATCTTGGATTTGTCGAGCCATGTTGGCACATGTGTGCCGTTTAGGCGAGCTTTATTGCGCACATGTGTATGCTTATCAAAGCTCTTTTCATTCACTCTTGTCAACATGGTCATGCGATTATGAATTCTACAGTTGAATCAATTATGAAAAGGGTGCTCTGGCCTCCATGTATTCAGTTCTATTCTGTATTCTTGCAGATTTGGGATTTTAATTTAGGAAGATCGAGGGAACGCGGCGAAAATGCATCGCTAGATGTTGGGTATGGTACAAATGAGGCAGGTTTTATGATCAAGAGCTATGATGACTTTATGAAAGAAACTTCCTTGGCAACTACGAAAGTCTTAGAAGACATATATGACTTGAATTGCTCTTCAGCACATGAGGATATCTCTTCAACTGATGTGCAACGCATTTCATCTCAAAATGTAAGCTCATTCTAAATTTACATTTACTGTTGGAAATTGGAATTGATTTCTTTGCTGCAGGCATCTTCCTTTGAAGTGTGCGTTTGGATGCACAGCTGAATTGAATTGCGAACATTGGGTTTAATCGAGAGGAAATGATGAATCTGCAATGATGTTTTGTAGTATTCATAATGAGGAAGTAGCCCTCAAATTTCAGTTACATTATTTTCATGTCCTTCATGAAATTTAATTGCCGTTGGGAGCCTAGTTCCTCAATATGAACACGAACGAAGATAGTTACTATTTGGTCATTTCCACATTTTGAACTAATTACTGCAATTGAATACAATCAGGGTGTCCCATATCGGTTACATATCGGCCGTAACGGTAATGGTAGGGTCCGTTACCCGATACGGGGGCGCAATGGGCGATGCCCCGATTTTGCTACCGTAACGGCCATTACGGGCGAAACGGCCGTTACTGACCCGTAATGGCTGTTATAGGCTTTAAAAAATAGGAAAAAAAAAAAAAAAAGAAAAAAGAAAAAAAATTACTTACCTTTTTTTTTTTTTTCTCTCTCTCTTCTTCTTCTTCTTCTTGGGAAGATGCGGCCACGGTGGCCTGTTGCTGCTGCTGCTTCTTCTTCTTCTTCTCTCTCTCTCTCTCTCTCTCTCTCTCTCTCTCTCTCTCTCTCTCTTCTTTCCCTCTTTTTTCTTTTTCTCTTCTTTCCCTCTTTTTTCTTTTCGGTTTCCCTCTCTCCCTTTTTTTTTTTTTTCCGAAGGTGTACCACGCACCAGCTGGAGGTACGTGACATGCGAAGACGAGCGCTGACAGTCCTCGAGCTCCAAGTTGTACGAACGGTTCAAAGGAGATCAAAGTTACGTGGGATCCACAGTGATGTATTTATTATATCCACACCGTTCATATATTTTCAGAGATCATTTTAGAGCACCACCAAAAAAATGAATTATATCCAAAGATCGTCTGGACCACATCATAAATAGTAGCGGAGATAATGATTTTCACCGTTAAACAATTCGTAGGGCCCACCGTAACGTTTATTTTCCATCCAATCTGTTCAAGCCTTAAGACGAGCTTGTCAAATGAATGGACGGTTTAGATATAACACATGTCAGCTTGATCTAAAACTTTTGTAGCCCCTAATAAATTTTTAATGGTGAACTTTTAATTATTGTTGTTTCTTATGGTGCAGTTCACCTGAGCTTTGGATGTGCCTCATTTTTGGGCTCATGCCCTAAAATTATTTGGCAAAATGGATGGACGGTGTGGATATAACACATTCATCATGGGTGGGGCCCAAAAAACTTTGACACGTGTGCTACACTTCACAATCCGAGTCCCGCCTAATTCGGGCCTTTAAAAAATTGTACATGAGACATATTAACTTAAAATTTACCAATTAAATTATGGACTGCGCTTTCTAACTCACAATGCCAAAATCAAATTGTTTGAATAGTTTTAATTGTTAATTTGTGGACTTTTATTTTTTAAAATAGGGCCTTTTGATTTTTTTTTTTTTTTTCATGATTCACTATCCAATAAATGTTCACCAATTCATAAGTGGGATAATAGCAATAAATTGCATGAATTTGAGGCTAATTTGGGGCATAGATTGGTACTCCAAGTCAGCCCCAAATTGGCAACGCCATCTACCTGAATTTAATTTCATTTTTTAAAAAGAACTATTGGGAGAAATGATATCAAATTGTTAAGTATATAAATTAGATATTTAGAAAATTAAATATATGAATTTTGTAGTCAAATTCAGGTTACCTGGTTCAAAAAGTAATCAGACAGTCCGATACAACTTTTCACCAAAGAGTGGACTGTTACACCACCATAAACATGTTCCAATTTATAAATGAATGCATATTTGGAATGCTTAGAATGTTCCGGATTTAATCCATATTTTTTTGGCAAAAAAAAAAATTGCACCGTTACAGGCCGTTACCCCTCCGTATCCGTATTGGTTTCGGAGGGCACCGTTACGCCAACCGATACCGATACGGGATATCTTGAATATAATAGTGCATCCTATTAAACTCAAGAGACTACACTGTGGAAGACGTGTAGAGGAAGAAAAGAGAGGATATTTTTCTTCACACTTATGCATATGGGTTTTGCTAATGTTCCCACCTTCATGGGGACATTTCACATTAGCAATGTCCCCAAAGATTTTAAATGACACATGGAATGAGCTAAAACCGATTTTAACTGTTCATTCATTAATTCAATTAGGAGCAGGCCATGGTGCAAAAAGCATGCCAATTAGATCATCCTAAACATCCGATCATCCGCATGAAAAATGGATTGTCAAGATTGAGCAGAGAAACAAAATAGGTCCAACATCATCTTGAAACATTTATTGTGATCTTAGCTGCAACCTTAAGGTTGCAGGTTCAACCCAGCTTGTTTCTTTTTTTTTTTGTTTTTTATTTTTTTTACACATCCACCCACACCGAGGAATGATATACTTTTGAATGTGATGATGAGCTTTTGACAACATTTTGGAATTGCCTTTTTTCTGATGGATCACTGGAAATATTCCTCCATATTTCTAGCTGGCATCTGTGTGTGTGTGTGTGTTTTGCTTTAGACAGAGACATTACATGCATAACATGCAGACGTATTGAGGTCATAATCATATGCATACATTTTTGTGCACTTGATGCAGGACAATGAACCACAAATGAATAAAATGAATGCCTTTAAATGTTAGAAATGCAGTTTTATTGTTCATACTTTGATGGGGTTAGCATCACACCAACTCGATACAAAGCACGAACTCCTGTATGAGCATATCTTCACACCGTGCTTGTATTGAGCATCCCATCCAATAGATTTCGAGGAATCGCTCCCAAAGCAAGAAAATATTTCCATGCAGAAGATCTTCAGTTTTTTCATTCAACTGTTCATGAAAGAGTCTTTACCCTTTGCCCGTGCACACACACACACAGGTGCATGGACACACGCAACAAACGCACACCCACACACAACAGCAGGGCTGACCTGATAGCGTGTGGGGTCATGTGTGGATCCCTGGGCTTAGAAACATGGTTAAAAGACTGGGCGACTGGGACTGACTCGCTCGATCCCGAGTCGAGTTGATGTGGATAAGTCAGGCTGAGTCTTCCCCCTATTTCTCAATCCAGTGCACACCATGTTGTTTATGTGACATCCTCCACTCCATCCATCAGGCGTGCTCCTCAATGCTAGGCCCTCCACAGTGAACAATGGGGATGTTATGCCAACCATAGGTTTGTTTCTGGGACCACCATGGAGTTTATTTTTCATCAAATCTCATCATTAGGCGTGGTTCACAATGATGAAGATAAGATACAAGAAATAGCATAATCCAAAACTCAGGTGGGTCACACCGCATGAACTTTGGATGTTTTGGGCACAATTTTTACATTGTTTCCATTAGTGTGGCCCATCTGAGTTATTATTATTACTATTGGGCTGTTCTTTTCTACCATGGTCAATATGAGGGTTCTTACCTGCTGGACTGAGTGGATTTTCACATACACAAACCCAACAGAGCTTGGGTGTTTTATGAATTGTGTAAAACAGGTGTAGTTGTAGATGATAACAATTGCCCTAAAGAAGTAGAGATCGTCTCCCCACTGTGGGTGTAGTGGGAGGGTGGGAGGGAGTATCGCCTGTTCAAGTCAACTCATTCGGAGGGAGGGAGTATTGCCCGTTTAAGTCGACACTTGAACGAGTCTAAAAACCATGCTTAGAAAGGCTTGTTTACATATTCCTCATAATATCTAATGGGCCATATAGCCCAAGTCCGAGTCGACTGGAACAATTCCTAAAAGCATGCTTAGAAAAGTTGTCTGCATATCCCTCATTATATCTTTTGCTGCTTATTCTTAGTTTTCCCCCCCTGCAGCTGGGTATGATGTGCCCGATCAGCAAATGGCAGAATAATTCGAACCAACCAGCAAGCCAAGTGCCATCAACATCTGGAAGCAACATTTTTCCATTGAGGCCATCAGCCACCACTTTCCCTGAACCAAGAGCCAATAGCAGTAGCAAAGACTTCCTTTTCAGCAAACACCCTTCTCCATTCAGTGGCGAAGCTGCAAAACCAGCAACGAGTCAGGCTGACATGGAACTGTTGGCGCAGAACAGAGGCAATGCCATGTTACGTTACAAGGAGAAACGGAAAAACCGCAGGCATGATTCCCCTCATCTCTGTTTCTTTTGCTATTTCCCCCCTCATGTTTATATGATTCCTGATTAATAGAAGAAGCCATGTTTTTTCTTTTTCCTGCTTGATCTAACAATCATACTGGTGGGGTCCACTTCTCAGTAACCCAGGGCATGGTGGGTTGGTCCATGCCCCAATATCTCCTCTAGCAGATGATCCTAGCCATTGTATCAGTGCTTTGCAAGTGGACATTTAATAGCTGATGGTTGATATTTAATGGACAGTGATGGTATACTTTGGGTTGGGGATTTTGGGGTATTTTCCAAGCACAAGCCAGCATATCATGCCTGCATTTTAAATTTGGCTCTGCATTTACAGTTCATCTAATTCGCCTTTCCTTTCATTAGCTGAAACTTTCGATGCTTTCTTAACTTGTGTTGTGAGCAGATATGATAAGCACATCCGCTACGAGTCTAGGAAGGCTAGGGCCGACACAAGGAAGCGAGTAAAGGGTCGTTTCGTGAAGTCAAACCAAACTCCCGATGTTGAAGTAAGCGGCTGAATGTATTTTTTTTCTTTTCTTTTCCTTTGTGTTGTGCTGTTAATATTTGCCTGCTGCTTGTGTTTTTTTTTTCCCTTTTGAAATTGGAATGCAGGCAATCGGCATTTGTCTGCTCTACTAACTAAAATGATATTCTTTTCACTTCATTATGATGATGCAGTTCTACTATTGTCACTGAGTTATCATGGCAGACGATTCGATCTGAGTATAGAATGCCCTAGGAATGCCAAGGATCAGGACGATGGGAGGTGGACCCCAGTTATGCCAGTTTTTAGGTGGTGAGATGTGATTGAGTGGGGCCCATTTGCAGTCCCCGGTGGTGGTTCTTTAGCTGTGGGGTGTGGCATAATTCTGTGGTTTGGGGTGCGTATGGTTGCACCAAGTATCAGGAGATTTCATGATATTGCAACGTAGCATGAAATTTCATATTCTTCCCTTCTGTAGTTCCCCGAATTTAAGTAAAAGAGAACAGATGTTGCGAAAATGGTAAGATTCCAAAGATGGGCCACCCATGTGATCCTGGCATCATCTGGACTGCTGATTCGATGGGGCTGCTGTTGGGGATTGGTCATGTTCTGATGGTACTCATGCAGTTTCGAACATCTGATTAGTTTCCTGTAAGGTGATGGTTACAAAACTAAAACAGGAGCCATTGCTTGGATTATCCGGACGGATGCAATTTCTTGGCTTTAGGTCCCCTTGGTAAACGGTTCAGATCATGGTGATGTTACGTGGGTTGTGGGTTGGCCCCACGTGTCATTGTATCGTTCCCCAGATAATGTATGATTATATGTAGAAAAGAGGATTACTACCCAAATGCGTTTTTGCCCCCATCTCCAGTAAGTGGGGTCCATCAGCTAATCAAATCATTCATGTGTCACTCCATGGATTGGCACCTTGGAGATTTTCACAAATCAGTTAATCTGGTATGCCTTGCAAAGCAAAAATTGTGCTGACCGGGTTATCCTAGTAAGGAGATTTTGGGCCATGTTCCATCCGCGGTGGGGCCAGGCAAACCAATGGCCTTGATCAGTCAAAGTTGGGCCTCATTGCTAAGATCCTATGTACACCGTTTGCGATTAATGGTGGGGTCAGGCAAACCAATGGCCTTGATCAGTCAAACTTGGGCCTCATTTTTCGTCCGTCTGTTTGCTATTAACAAGTGATTTTAATACTCCGGCAGAGTGTGGTCGATTATACACCGGAACTCAGATATTATTTGGAATTCGCATTCGTGGCATACGAGTAATTAAAATCAAACTCTCCACTTTATTCCTCCAGTGATTTGATTATCTGAATATCGAATCGGTGGGCATTTATTGGACGGTTAAAAATGAACTGTGGGGCCCACTGTACGTGACTTATCCATGCCGTCCATCCGTATTACCGGCTCATGGTGAATGGAACGACTACTGTTGAAAACTTTTCGGGGGCCACAGAAGTTTTGGAGAAAGCTGATGTTTGAGTTTTCCGTTATCCGTGTCTGTGTGACCCGATGACAAATAAACGTCAATGTGGGCCCTAGGATGGTTTCAACGGTGGACGTTGTTATACCCACCGTACATCACTGTAGGCCCTAGGAAGGTTTCAACGGTGGATGTCATTATATCCACCGTTTCCTTGAGGTGTGGTCCACTTGAGCCTTTTTTTTTTTTTTTCAATTTTGGACTCAATACTGTAAAATGAGCAGGTAAAATGGATGGTTGGCGTTGATAAGAGACGTTATTCAACAAGCAATCCGCTTCCAGATTATAAGAGGTGATGATGGAATATCAAATTAACTCCCCGTTAACAAAATCATTGCATCTGCACTCGGATGCCCGCAAGTGGAGATTGGTCATTGATCACTTTGCGCTTAGCCGTCCAATAGATATCGGCCAGTTGGGCAGCATATCTGTAGAATTTTTGGGGGGGTTGTCTAATCTTTTTTGTGTACCACAATTTGGACGGCGTAATTTTAGTTATGGCATTGTCACGTGCACAAGTCCAGAATGCCTGAGTACAGTGTATCATATTCTTCCAGAGCAGAAAATGTCACGGTGTATCCCTTCAGTTGGAAATGGAAATGGCATGTCTGTCCTCTGAGAGGACGCGGATTCGGTGGATCGGGGGAATCACCCAGGTTGGTGGATCGTGACTCTGGCGCCCACCTTAATGTATATGTTTTATATACGCCGTCCATCCGTTTTTTCAGCTCATTTTAGTTTATGATCCCAAAAATGAAACAGATCCAAATGTCAGGCAGATCACATCACAGAAACAGTGGTGATTGAACGTCCACCATTCAAAACATCCTACGGCCTACCGTAATGTTTGTTTGCCACACCTGCATGAAGGGAAAACAAAAATACCAGCATGATACAAAAATTTTGTGGCCCCCCGGAAGTTTTTAATGGTAGGCACTCAATCACCACGGTTTCCTGTGGTGTGGTCCACCTGATATTTGGATCCCCTTCATTTTTGAGCTGCCTCCTTAAAATGAGTTAACAAAACGGATGGATGGCATGGATAACATATACATAACGGTGGGTCCTATAATCACGGATCCACCGACCGGATCCACCCAATTCGCGTCCCCAGATCTTGAGTTCCACTATAGTACATATTTTCTTTCTTACAGACGGATTGTGGCTGTTGGGTCTTCCAAACCGTTTATATGATGGGCCACACCGTGCAAGGGCATAAAAAAAAGAATAAAGAAAAACAAAACACCATCAGCTTGAAATATTTTAACCCTTTGATCATGCATGTAATTCCTTTCCTTCGAATATGGACCATCTTGTTTACTTCTTTTTTATGGTTCATTGACTGGATCTTCCAATCTTTATTATTTTTTTAGTGTACCATCCATCTACAGTAAGACGTATTATATGAACGGATTGGATAGCTACCAACTAATAAAAGAGAAGGTCTCTAGTCCAACCATTTGGACCACAAGTACCGTCCAACTAACTTCCAACCTAGCATGTTATGTGACATGTAACCTGTCCAATACATTTATATTGCCACATACATTTATATTGATAAAGATTTATTTGCAGGAAAATTGCCACATACACCCATCAGTCGGACCACATTTATATTTCATTATTTATCTGTGGTTAGGAATTTTGTTCCATTATGTGGACCATTTGATGGGTTTATAGGGCTGATTTTTACTCAAAACAATCCTCATGGCTTGTCCAACCTATTTGAAGGGCTGGATGTCATACATACAAGATATATTGAAAATTATCAAATGGTTGGACGGTAATTTCAGGTCCAACTTATTGGACTGAAGACGACCTCCTAATTTAAAAAAAAGAAAAAAAAAGAAATAAGCCAATAACTCGGGGGTCTTTTAAAGCAATGGATAATTATTTGATACTCGGGAAGCGTATGATAATTGATACACAGTCTGCCAGAGTAACAAAGTTTTTGTCTTGTAGAAAGCCTCCATGTTCTAACTGTCCTGAAATCTAGTGCACGATAGTGGGGCCCACTTTAGGAATCGGATGTACCACACCCATTCCACGCTGGGACGCTTGTACAAACCCTATCCTCGCCAGTGTGTTGCTTCCCCTCCTAAGGTGCGCTCATATGATAACGGTACCACCACAAGTTGTGGTGGTACCCGGCTGTTGTGGGGCCCACGTAAACTTTTAATCGAATCCTCCACGTCCATTAGATGATCCATTTGATTTTATTTCATGAGTTAGAAAATCAACCCGAAAGAAATTTAGGTGGACGACACTAAAAGGAACAGTCGGGAGGTGATGTTTAACCGATAAAAACTTCCCCACTGTTTGTGTGCCAGAAATTTTATGTATATTCCATCTAATCCATTCATCAGATGTTACCAATAGGATGAAGAAGATTATAAAAAATATAAGTCCATTTAGAAATCCAGGTGGTCCACTTCACGTGAATTTAGAAGTCTAAGTCATGATTATACATTGTTCTCTATGTCATGGCCCATCTAACTTTTGAATTGTCCTGGTTTTTGGTTTCTAGAGTGATAACGAGGGGAATCATACGATGAACGTAGTAGATCGGATGTACATTTTATGTGGACCCCACATAATTCCTGTACCACCACAAAGTTGTGGTGGTACTGGTACCATATGACCGCACCTCGAAGTATCTTTAAAAAATTAGCAACGTAGACGCTTACAAAATTAGCACCGTAGACGCTTACTTTTTATGCGTTTTTTTTTTCTCATAACGGCCGAAAACTCACTTTATAAAAGTAGATTTTTTAGGTGATGAGAGGGTTTTGGACAAAAAAAAAAAAAAAAAAAATACGCATAGTTTTTTCAGGTAAAAGCAGCCGAAAGGTAATGGTATTTTTGTCTTTATTAAATTATCTTTACGTATAGAAGTCTCGATTGATAAGATAAATTTTGTTCAATCGAAAAAAAAAAAACGGAAGGCGGATGAAAGGTGGCGTCTGTGAAAAAATTACCCATATCTTTCTTGCTGTAGACAGTAGATTCCACAGGAAGGCTCGCTCCAGTGGTACAGGGACCACCGTAAGCTTACGATGCTACCAGGCAGATGTAGACCCGGTGATCATGAAATTCAATCCGTCCGTTAGATGCGTAATCTCATAAAACTTCTAGATCCATAAAAATCATTCTGATAGAAAACTTATATGGGCCACATCACAGGGAACATTTTGAGAGGGAACACCCACCGTTTATTACCATCGACGTACCAACGCATTTTTTTATATATAATCAAGTCCGTTTAGACCATTCATTAATTCCAGAAGAAGGATAAGGAAAAAAATTCAAAATTTTTTGAGAGTGATGTGGACCGCTGTAAAATTCAAGGGTGAGAGTTCCCTCTTCTGGTTCCATTTCTCTGTATCACTCTGATTTTTTATCTGTCTGGGTTTTCGGTTGTGGAGGATTTCTTAGATGCTTCATCCCATAGACGGATTGGATTTTGTCTATACAATACGTGGGCCTCACGTCTTTCCAGTACGTACGACTAGAGCTTTCTCTCTCTCCCTCTCTCCATTGGAGAGCCGTTGACTCCTCAAATCGCAACGAAAATTCATACTTTTCGAACTCCCATGCAATCTACGTACGATTGTTCAAATAAGAATCCACCTCCCACTGTCCGACGATACGTACGGAAAACCACTCCGTACGACGGCATACTTGCAGAGTCCTGCTGTCCCGAACGAGATCTCGACCGTTCCTCCTTTTTGGGCCATAGTGTATATTTTCTGGCAACTCTAAAATTATAAAAGTATAATGGAATATACGTTTATAGACGAGTGGTTTAAATCATGCGCTAAGCTAGATGGCTCGTGTCTATGAATTCGATATCCTAAATCTTAGGTCTTTTTTTATTATTTATTATTTATTATTTTTTTATGGACATTTGATGGACGGTGTCAGTGAAACATGCTCACTGCTCTCAAATAAAAAATTCAAAAGGTTTGCTGGAATACATCCTGCCGTACTGCAAGGGAATACGAGCGGGGTTATAGCCGTTGGATCGGAGGTCCTACTCAGTGATCGAAACTGTTGATCAGGGCAAATTCAGTGATGAAGGTCACCTCCTCAAAAATCTTCAGTAGTCGATAATCCTAGACTGTTGAATCAATGGCTCCTAAAGCAACAACCAAGGAGATGACCCATAAAATCAAAGGCTAAAGTATTCCATTAGAGAGTTTAATCATGATATATCCTCCATCGACGGTGAGGCCCATCTTCTAAACGGTTTTGATCACCAAACACGACCCAGATCCAGTGGCTACTAATCCCCACCTATTCTTTTCACTGTTGAGATTGAGCTTTCCATAAAGGTTGTAAATAATGTTTGATTTCTGACTTTTTTAAAAAAATCATACAATTCAACTCTCTATGTAGATGTGTCACAACGTAAAAATAAAATTGACGGTTACACACAACTCAGGTGGGCCACACCGCATGTACTCAGAAGCTTCAAGCATGGTTTAACATTTATTTCGGTGGTGTGAACCACATGAACTTTGGGTCAGGATTATTTTTGGAGTACATGGTGAACATGAGATCTCTCACCCGATGGACGGAGTGGATTTCACATGTAGAAAATAATGGGTCCCACAGAACTCGGACCTTTACCTGCTCTGTGCAACAACAGGTGTTGTACAGATTCCCGTTCACTTGCGCGGGAACCGAGCTCTGCTCTTCCTTCGATAACGACTTATATGATACTCAGGCTCCGTATAACACTTCATACGCGCTGGCACTCAGAAATTGTACACGTGGCATATATTAACTCAAATCAAACCGATTAAGTTGTGTTACAAAATCCCATTCGCAAGATCACATTCATTGAATGACCTAATCTCTGATTCGTGGACACTAATTAGTGGAAACAGGACCGTTGGATATTATTCATTTTTAACCGTCCAATAAATTTCCACCAATCCCATAGTCAGATAATAAAATAATGTTATTTTTTGTTTCATGACACGTTTACACGATGTAATTTGACTAAATGTATTCCACGTATGCAATTTTTAACTAATTTCTAATTACCGGCGTATCACCCGTCACACGCCGCCAGAGTATCAAAGCATCTCTCTTGTACAATCCCCTTCGTCTCCCTCCGGCGTCCGCACCCCATGTGAGAGATCTCTCTCGGGAAAAGCTCTCTCAAAGAGAGAAAAAAATAAAATAAGAAAATGCAATCTCTTCATCTCTCCTCAAAAACGAACTACGAACCTTCTCCTTTCCTCTCTCTCTCCCTTCCTTCCACACCCCTCGTAAGTCTCTCTCTCTCTCTCTCTCTCTCTCTCTCTCTCTCTCTATGGAATTTGATTTCCATGAGATAAGAATTTCTGGCATTTCTTTCAATCTCTTCTACTTTTTACTTCTCTTCTCTCCCTGATTTTTCTTGAATTCTAATTTCCTCAGATTTGATTTCTAGGGTTGGATTCTTCTCTCCTTTTCTTGGCTTTCTTTCTTTTTGGAAATGAAGAAATGCTAAGGCGAGTGATTCCTGGCTAGCTAACGTGCGCCTATGTGGCTACGTTTCTGTGATCTGGACCGTTCATCAGAAGGGTCCTACCGTGGAGATCTAATTCGGCTGGTCCACTCGTTATGTGGTCCATGCGATGCGCATTGAATGTGTACCGTTCATTTTCAACTCTCGCCGTTCATATGTGGCCCGCTATGAGTTGAGTTTTCCAGTTTTTGTTCTTGGATCATTTGCGTGGGGGGCTTCACCTGATGAATGGTTCAGATCCTCTTCAATACATCCTCGCTTCCAACGTGCTTAGGGAAGTGCTACTTGCAAGATCCAGTCCGTTCATCAGCTGGGCCCTGCTGCTGATGCTCACTGTCCTGAAATTCAGGCCTGCTCACTCTTCAAGTGAGCTTCACGCGAGCGTCCAATGTGGACAGTGGGTCGTCAATTTCCAACCGTCCATTTCTCACACTCATGTGGCCCAGCTGAAAAGTGGGCTCCTGAATTTCTGGCTTGGCAACATCCAACATGGTGCTGTCCTGATGAACGGCTCGGATCTCGCACGCGTTTGCAGCATTGCCACACTGCGGGCTCTTGTGCTTCAGATAGCATTCTTGGATTTTGATTTCTCCAACCTAATTCGGGGTTTCTCTTTTACTGTCTCCATACTTCAATTTCCTCTTTTCTTTTTTTTTTTTAGAAATGCTAATTTCTAGAGTTTCTTTCAATCTTTGTATGTTTTGATTATCTGTTTCCCCTGTTTGGGTTGATTTTGATTTCTCTTTTTGTTGGCTGTAGGATGTCCTGTTTGGAATTTCTCTTCATCAACAAAGATGGGATGTACTTCTTCCATCTCGAAGAGATACGACATTCGGCGGAAGAAGAAGTTGTGTATCCAAGAAGTAGTTGTTTTCATCCCGCCGATGAAAATTCCCATGGAAACCGACATTCTACGGCCTCTTAGAGGGCTCATATCTCGAGATCTCTCGGAAAGGTTATTGGCACTTCGAAATCGGATCTTGTTGTTGGCGGAGGGAACTGGTCTGATTTTATCCGAGACTCTTGATTTTCTGTCTTTTCTTTTTTGGTTAATAACATGTTTGATGAAATGCATTATATTTTATCAAGCAATTTGATCTACATGATGAATTGCCTATGTGGGGCCCACTTTTTTGATGATCCACACTGTTCATACTTCGAGCCTTACTGTGGGTGGGGAGACAATTTATCCCCCATTGGATGTTCCTGACCGTCTGATTGGGGTCCCTTGTTGGATGGTGGCTACTCACTGTAATCATCCTTTTCCCATCCACCAGCTGGATGGTTAGGATCTTCTTGGGCATGGATCATTCCATAATGTGAACCTTAATGGTGCAAAATGGAAAATGGCTTGTGTGGGCCCATCTATTTCACTCAGTATGATCATCTGGTGGATGCCATTACAGATGGGCCAATCGTAGATGATCTTTAGTGTTAGATTGGTCATGTCACGCAAATTGGCTATTTAGTTCTCTGAGGTACAATCCTCCGATCGTATGGATGAAATTTTCTTATGGAGGAGATTGTTGAGGCATGCCCTGTTCATGATGAGGCCCACCAGATGAGCAGTCTAGATCAAGGAAAGGCGGGGTCCACTTGCCTGGTTGGTGGTTGGATGCAACAAGTCGGTTTATACTGTTAAATGTTTGCTTGGTGCATTTTATTGGCATTTTCATTTGGGACAGCATCGTGTGCAGCTAGGGCCCACCAGATGATCTACTGGGAATGGATGATGCTGCCAAGAAATTCCTCCATCAGAGGATCCACACCATCCAATTGTTGACCTTCAAATGCATGGCCTAAATTTAAAATATAGCAGTGGTTCATATGCAATAATAAAGGCTCCACTGATTGGATGGTGAGATTGTTTGGTGATGATAATTTTTGGTCATGGTGGGGCTCATAGATGATCAGGTTCACTTGTAGGTGGCCCCCACCTGTATGGAATGATGACAGGCCTAATTCAGTCCTAGCATTGTACAGCCTACTCCCTCTGTTTTTTTTTTTTTATTTTTTATAATATATAAAAATTTATAGTTTTTATTGTTGCAGATGTATCTGCTATTTCTGAACTCCAGCAATCTCTTGAAGACTACATGCCTTTCTTGCTTGGTTTGACAAAGAAAGGTAAAGAATAAGATCAATCATTTTGTTGGATTTCATTTTCCTTGCATTTAACGATTCGATAACGCATCTTGTAGAGTACAGACTTGAGGAAATGGTGGAGTTCAAGTGGAAAAGTCTAGGAGATGATAAAAGAGTAAGAATAATACTGTAATTTGCTTCATTTTCTCTTCATCCAGTCTCTGTTTTGTTTGTTTATTTTGATATTGAAACATTGAAATTTGCTAGTAGGAAATCTGTATAGCAAGCTCTTGGTATGAATTGTTGTTGACTGTCCACATGATGGCGATGCTATCATTGTCGGAGGCAAATACAATGCTTATTCCTAAGGATTCCAAAGATGTGTGCGAAAGGAAGGTATCTGAAGGTCCGTCTTTCTTTTCAATGAGTATAATTCCGAAATCATGAGATACTATATCATATTATGACAAATTAGATGGTCCCTCAAACTGAAGATATACATAATATCCTTGGGTTTTCAGTATCTACAAGTTGGGGCCATGGTTCAGTGATCCATGCTATTGATCTTTCAAGCCCCATCATGGATACACTATGGATGGATCATGCAAAAAAATAAAAATAAATTGCCCAGATAGGAGGATCCAACCATACTAATCCAACCATACTGAGGACCCATGGATTGAGAATTATGCGGTTCCTTTCATGTTATATCGTGAATTCTCCATATGGGTCATCTTTGGTTGGTTGCAAGGAACACATGCTGTCAGTTGTCGCTAACCAGTCACCACCTATGGTCTTTTAATCCAGATTGTTTATCTGGTCGCCCTGTGGTGGGTGTCCTGCGGTTGAAATATTACAATGGTCAGATTGTCTTAGTGACCCAATCTGTGGCCTTCAAATAGCAGCTGATAATAGAAAAAACGTTAACGGTCAATTAATCAGACAGCTATGATCATCCAACTGTTGTGGGTTTTGTTCCATGGCCCATCCTTTGCAGAACTCACCAAATGGATGATGATCCAGAACACCTACTGCAGATCCAAGAGACCATGAAGAACCATAAGGATCTTCTTATCTGGAGTCAAGCTTTTTTATGATTCCCTGAACAGTTACTGATCATTGACAAATATTATTACCAGACTGCAAGAAGACTGCTGTTGATTTATTGCTGAAGGCATCAGGGTACTTACAATGCTGTGTTCGGTATATATTGGTTCAAATGCCACAGAATGTGAAGTATGTGATCAGAATTACCGATCCTCTAATTGCTTTCTGTCAGTTGTTTGTAGAATTATTACCCTTTTTTAAAAAAAAATCTTTCCTTACATTGCTGGTAGATGTTAATGCTTGCTACTTTTTTGGGTTTTTTGCCTACATAATTGGTGTAAATATGCAATTCTTGAAAATCAAATCTCTAGGTTGAGACTGCCGAAAGACTTGCAGGAGGGTGTGCTGGAGGCTATTTCCATTCAAGCACTGGGCCTGGTACTTTCCTCTCTGAATCTTTAGAGTTGAGATGCCTTGATCGTGTTGCTAGGAACACATATCACAGATGTTGGTCGATGTATTCTTGAAACAAAGGTTTTTTACAGAACTATATGAAGCCCAAAGGTTATCATCTCTGTCAGTTATCTAGGATTCTTTGTTTTAATTTCACAGGAATGCTGTTATAGCATGGGACTATGCCCACATGTGACTTCATTTTAAATCAAGGAATGGTAATGTGCAGGTCACTGTACATGTGACGGATATTTCTTGTGATCAGGAGCATGTACCTGGTGACCATCATTTGGATGGGCTACAGGCTGAAATTGCAGTGATAGGACAATTGTAACGATCTATTTCTTCTGAGAAACTGTTTGAATGTGGACTTTTGCTCTGACTCGTCCTCTTAAAAGGTGCTGAATGAATGGCTTCCACAGTCATGTCTCTTTGATTTTCAAGATATGGCCTATGGATGGAATGGCCCACCAGAAACAACAGTTCTGATAATTTAGGCAGCAACATGCACATTAGCATTCCTTGTTGGAAATTTGAGCTCCTTTTTAGATTGCCTTTGGATCTATGATGCCTAGATGTAGGTCCATATACACAAATGGATATAAGAAGCTGGAATATGAAAGTGATAAAAAAATCTTGGACATGGATACAGATATGGATGCTTGTTCAGTCTGACACCTTACTACCATGAGAAAATTGCTTGCTTCAGAAAATGTGATGTAACAGAGTCGAGATTGTTAAGCCATATCTTACAAGTCTCTGTGTAGGATCTGGTATTTGTGGTTCAACATGGTATGATAGTGGTACCCTAAAGCATGAGGCCTCTTAAGAAAAATATGGAAAATTTTGAATGGGTCCTCCATCACAAAGCATGAAGTAAAATTGAAATTCTGACTTGTAATAGTTTCTTAGGAAACTTAAAGGATGCCGATGAAGCTTTTTGCTTCTTTCAATTATCTGTTGTGATGATTTTGTAAGAAATTGAGGAATCTAAAGTCGACGCATAAGTCTGCACAAAACATGGCTCTTGGTGTACAAGGACGAGCAAGTGGCACTGTGCACTATGCTCTCCACTAAGGGGCTATTTGGGAGGGAAGGTTCTTAGGAAATTGACTTTTTTTCCTCCACAAATATTGTGTTTTTTGTTGTTCGCATTGCAAAAAGTAGTTATGGAAATTGACCTTTATGATAGGTTCCCTCTCAAGAAGCTAATCCATGAGAATTTCCATGATAATGTGAGACGCATCTGGCTGTTCACCATTGTCCTTAGGTTCACTTCCACTGAAATCGACCTGAAAAAAAAAAAAAAAAAAAAAAAAAAAAAAAAAAAAAAGGAGAAAAAAAGGAATAAAGCCAACATACTCTGACATGCGTCCTTCTTCTATTTCTACTGTTTTCCACATGGACCAATTTCCAAGTGGATTTTCTGTATCCACGTTTAGATGCCCCCTACTCAAACAGGGCCTACGAAATTAAAGAAAGAAGTTAACTAAAAGAAAAATGGAACAGGAGAGAGAGGCCAAGAGAAAAGAAACAAAGGAATAAAAGAGAGTTCTAAACAGAACAGGGCACCACAACTGAATCTGCACCTGGCCCAAAAATCAGGCTGGTCCACTCATCAAGTGTGTGGCATATGTACCTCAAATTTAGAACATTGACTTTTTTTGCTGCCATTTTCATACATGTTTGGGACAACTGATGAATGGATAGGCCTGAATTTTGGGCCAGGCCAGTTACATGGCGGAGTCCCCCTGATACGCAGCTTTGATATTTCAAACAGTCAGCACATGTAGCTGCATGCAGAGGTGCATTTGGGATAGAAAAGCTCCATGTGGATATACATAACTTCGGTTAAAAGAGGAATTATAAAGCGCTGATGCATTACAGTATGAATATTGTCCTGGTGCCCCCATTTTTCACAAGTGTGGTCCATGGTTAAACAGACCAATCGATATTATGGCACTCAATGCTGGTGACCATGGATAACCCACAATTTTTTGAGAACCTAGCTGTCTGATATTTGGTCTTTATTCAGACAGGTGCTGTATTTTTCTTAACTGTTTATTTGTGGCCACTAATGAAAGGGTTATAACTCACCAATATGGTTTTTTTTTTTTTTTTTTTGGATCCCTCATCTGGTGTTCGGACCACTACTGTATTGACAGTCTTGATGACAGAACCATTGGCCTACATAATAGCGCATCATGAAGCTATTAACTTTCTTATACATCATGACTTCTGTTATTCCTCTTATTACTAAGGTTAAAAAGTTGCACATCCTGAGTTCTGTTTAGTCATCTATACATTTTGTTTTGTACCTTCTATATATATGTGTATATATATATTCTAATTTATAAGCTAATCTTTCTTTTTGATTGGTTCAATTTATATTTTATTCTGGCTGCAATTATGTTAAAAAAAAAAAAAAAAAAAAAAAAACAGCTACAGATAGATCCCCTGGATGGAAAAGCTTTCTGTGTTCTTTCTCGTTTGCAATCTTTGAGCTTTTCTTTGACATCTATTGTCAGATTGCTTATGTTCATCCATTCAGACCTTGATGTCAAATACAGGGAACTGAAATGCAGCTTGGGATGGCTGTTGAAAGCCAAAAAGCTACTTTGTCTGTAAAGAGGAGGTTGGCATGTGAGCAAGTGAGTTATTTTGCTCAGGTTAGTATTTGAACCATAATGTTCTTTACCTGCTCCAAGTAAAACATGAAAGTTGCACTTATTTTTTGGGCAAAGGGGGTAACGTAAGGTGATACATCTGATGAATGGGTTGGTTGTCATATATACATCATGTTGGCCCCACTTCTATCTGGTGCCACTGGAGCACAACCCTGTTTTAGAGGTGTGGAAACACCCTTCTGATGGGTTTATTTTAACTTGGTGATGTTAATCTAGTTTCATCTGCGTAACTAACTGAACATCTAGAAAAGTTCCAGTGATCAAAGATGGAGAATTCAACAACTACCTTAGGTGCCGAATTTATTAGCTCCTTAATAAAACAAACTCATATATTCCTTAATGAATTCATTGGCTTCTTATAAGCACACTGGTGCAAATGTAAATGCATTTATGAACGATCCTTCTGTTGTGATTTAATCTTTTCTCTTTCTTTGTCAGGCCCACCATTGCTTATCAGGATGTGTCAGCGAAGGATATGGAAAGAAACATATATTATTCATCAAATGGAAGTACTTGGAGGCCAAGGTGCTGCAGCAATCTAACCATGTCTTATTAGGGTCCTTTGGTTCCTCTTTCAGTAAATTTCAGTTTGGGGATTCTCATTCATTTTTCTTTTTCGGTTGGGGGATGTTGATTGGCCCCACTTTGGATGACCCATGAACAAACACCTAGCACACTGGGAAATCCTAACCATGCAACTTGTGGCATCGAACAGATGGTTAAGAAAGAAATGAAATACAACAATGCAGTCCACCTTCAACTAAAAAGGGCCAAAGCTCCCATGGTTAGGATCTTCCAATTTGGTAATTTTTTTTGTGAATGGGATATACATATGGGATCCATCACATCTCCATTGTTGGATCACTGAACCAGAGGCCCCACTCATACAAACCGAAAACCCAACCATACCAACTCTGGCCAAGCATTATATAATGCCTCTTTTTTGTTATTATTATTATTATTATTTTTATGTATGATTCTCATTCTTTCATCAATATCATCAGGCAGCTGCATACTACTATCATGGTTTGATCATTGATAAGGGGAACAAACCTATCGATCACATCAGTGCTGTGTGTTGTCTTCTTGCCGCGGATGAGCTTCTCATTGATAGCAAGAGAGCCTGCTTAAGCTTTTGCCTTGAAGTCCCGGTCACCAGGTTGCTTTCAATTTGTTTTCTTTAAGGCACGACAACTCTTTTGTAATACGCAGCTTGTGGGAACTATTGTTCTTTTTTCTTGGATTCTTTTTACAGAGCTCCTCCAGTATGGGGTGCAATGAAGCATTTACATCAGAAAATTCCTGAAGTTGCATCTAAGAAATCTCAGATGTATGCATACCTCTTTGAGCAAGAAAAGTAAGAATTTTCAGACTTTCAACATCTTCTAGTTCGTTTCTATTTGTTTCAGCATGCATGCATATTCTAAAAGAGGATTTTCCCTGTCCTGTCCGAAAGTCATGGTGATTAGGGTGGCAAATGGGCCGGGTTTGGCAGAATGAAGAATGTCCAAGTCCATCCCATGAGCCAAGAACCTCAAAGCTCAGCCTAGCCCTGGCCAGGCCCGGTCTGGGCTGCGCTACCATCCAAATATTCATCTCAACAATGTTAAAAAAGTCAGGCAGGGGCCAAGTTGGTCCGTAGGTAATGCAAGCCTACCATTACTTATCTGCTGTAAACCTCAAGTCAACCATGGGCCTCAAGGCTCAGCCCAAAGTGGTAGGGACACGGGCTGGACCAAGGCCGTCCCAACCCATTTACGACTCGAATGACAAGTAGTAAGAACCTTTGGGAAGTTATAATGCCTTGATATGGACAGGAACATGGATTTGGCTCTCACTCTGTATTCCTGAAATCTAGAAACAAATAAGGTTACATATATATTGTTTGAGATGTTGAGTCGATGAGAAAACTATTAGGTTGCTGGACTTAATCATTGAGGTCCACGCATGCTTTCTTAATATCTTTATCATAATTAAAATTTGCAACTTCTATTTAGGTAATGTTGAGAGCTTTCATGTGAGTTTTAGTTCTGGGTTTTCTTTATTTATACTAAGATGAGGGAGGATAATTTTACAATGATTTAAAGGAATTACACAAATTACCATCGATAGGGCAGGAAACCAAATCATCATTATTCTCTAAGCCTTATCCCAACCAATTGGGTTCGGCTCCATAAATCCCGTTCTCCAATGCCACTCTTATCAAGGAAATCAAATGTAAGTTTTTCCCCCTTGTCAAGGCATGCATTCGGGGAACTGGAACTAGCCTATGCATACTAGAATGTATGCGAAGCTCATAGGAATCCAACTTTCTTAATTGTTTTACCATCATAAATTTGGGAAAAGAGAACTTTCTCCCCCTCAAAGGAGTGTATTTTATAGATAGAAAACAGACATGAATTACCATAAGTTCCCTCCAACAAAGAAAAAGCACAATTCTATCCCTATCCTCTAATATATTTACAGCATAAAGACCAAAACAAGGAGACAAGAATGGAGAATAACCTCAAAAGAAAAAACAAACAACTGTCGGAGAGCTTCTATCTCCATTACATGGGCGACAAACAGGGTTCCGAACATCAACCCTTCTAAGTCAAATGATCAAACTCACTGGAATGGCATCAGGTAAATCCGAAGCTCTCAAAACATATCTTCGTTTCTCACTAGAATCACATGAAGCAAATCTTAGATGATCTATCAACATTATCAGCAACAGCATCTAAGCCTTGTCCCAACTAATTGGCGTTGCCTACATGAATCCTATAACGAAAAGAAGCAGAAGAAGAATAACTCCATCCCTTCCTAATATTCATAAGAAAGAAACCTCAAAAAGATCGAATAGCTAAAAAACTGGAGATAAACTTTTCAAATTTTTTTTTTCTTGAAATGGATATCATCACCAAAACCTACATAAACCATCAAACTCAGTTCATTATAATCACTGGAAAATCAAAATGACTCAAACAAGGTGTTTCTGACCCAACCGGATGATACCATCTGTACCAATTTGGTGGTGATCATAATCGTAAAGGTTTCCCTACTCCTACCACAGCTAAAAAGACACCAAGAGGTGCACCTCACCAACGTTTCAGGATCTATGCTCGGATTTTCACAGACACGCAAGGAAGACGAAATCAACAAATGTCAATGGCGGGACACCATATCTCTGATACCATGTTTTACTGTTGAAATATTGGGAAAGAGGACTCTTAAGGGAGTTAATAAAAAGCTACACTGGAATATTTGTAAATTCCCTCAAACGGAGAAAAAACACAGACTATTCCATACACCAATATACAATGCATAACATAAATGAAAGTGGAAAGAATCATGAAGAGTTTGGATATGAAGCTCAAATTCATAATTCGTATGAGAGTGCAACCGTGCCCCCAAGAATCTCCTTGATAATGCAACAGTAAATGTTCGAAGTGCAATGCAAACATGACTAAGAGAAATTCAACAATGGTCACATTCTCCTGAAAAAAAGAGCTAATATTGGTGGGTAGGATCTTCTAATCTAGAGATTTTTGGAGCATGGCCCACCCCCAGTGGGATTCAATAGTCTAATGGTTTGGATTATTGAGCCATGGGCACCAATCAGGAAAGACCCATGAAGCTTTTCTTCTTAAAACAATTATCGACAAGTCTTCAACATGACAACTTTTCTTTGAAAACTTAGTGGAGAATCATTGCTATAGTCTACTATATTTTAATTCTTGTAAATTTCAATTGTGCATGATTTTAACCTAGTTGTTTTCTCCATCACCATTCTCTATTTTCATTTTCCTGTAACTAGGGCCAGTCATGGGCGGGTTTGGGCCAACCAATGTGACCTGTTAATACATGGGGTAGTCACAGGCCAACCTTGGGCTACCCTGACCCGACCATATATCTTGTATATCATCATCAAAACCTCGAGGAAGTTGGCTTTAGATACCTGTTTTTCTAATCATTCACAACGGTTCTCATAATTGCTTGGCCGAAGTTGAATGACTGGCTGTCAGCTTGCCATCAATCCTCTATCTGTGCTGGAACAGGCTGACTAGAGCTGCAACCTGAACCCAATTGACCCAACCAAAGTTCAGGCTGACTTAGCCACATTAATTTCATCTTCTGAGTTGGAAACCAGGCCATTTTACTTGGGTGGGCCACAATCTGCGTGGTCCACCTAAAAGAAAGCTTAGATCTCGCATACTTACGCTTGCACATATATAGTTCCACCTTCATATCTGCTTAGCAAATCCACATAACCAACGCTGGTAAGTGACTTATGTTGTTCTTTTGACTAACTCCCATACCTTTGGTGCTGATGCAGGTCTCCCCACGAGTTGCCTGACCTACCGGATTTTCCTTTATCCTTGAAGCCCGATGACTATGATATGCCAGACGTGGACCCGTCATGGGGTAGTGAAAAATCCGAGCCTGAGATCCAAACCCTCAAGGAACATCTCGAAGATGAGGAGGATGCAGTGGAGATTGCATGACACTGCATGGCATGCTTTGGTCTGGTATGGGAATCCTTTATTCTACTACAGTTTCTTTGAGGACTGTATTATGGGGAAAGATGGCTTTGCACCGACCGAGCACATTAATCTGAGAAGGGTTCAAAATGGATTATAATGTTTTTGAACTTGGAAATGCTAATAGATTCCCACCGACCATCTTTAAATGGGGAGAGATGATGGCAAATGACTAGTATCTGCACGCTGTGTTGCATCCAAGTCTTATCTCAGAACCATGCATTGCTCAATTGTAGTGTTAATTAGATCTTGAATAAGAGATTTAAGGTATGATTAATGTACAAGTGCTTCCATAGCTCAATGATTTACAATTCTGCAGTATAAGTCAGGTCAGCCACTGGCCCAACTATCACTTCTTAAAGTGGGTCTAGGCACAGCTCAATGAGTAGGGTTCCGGAATCGAAATCATGGCCTTTTTAAGATACTGGGTTGAGCTTTGGGTGGAACCCTACTTTGCCCGATCTGCCCATAAAAGTGTTTGATGGTCGGGTCTGAGCCTGGTTTTAATACTCTTCAGAATTGGGTTCGGAAAAATCTCTCTCTCTCTTTCTCTCTCTCTCCATCCTACGTGTCCACTAAGCTTAAAGGGGTGTTGCCCTTACATTAGGGCCCACCTTGATCGTTTTTGCGGCCCATTTTAGGACTCCGTCCGAAAATTAAACATATCTAAATCTCAGGTGGACCACCCCATAAGAAACAGAGATAATTGAACATTCACCATTAAAACTAACATTTTTAAACAGGTTTCCAAGACAGAAACCAGATGGATTTTCAAACATTCATCAAACGGGCCAAATGATAATATGAAATGATAATAATTACCCATTTACAGGGTATTTACACTTGCTTTAAAAAAAAATAAATAAATAAATCAAACAGGCCCTAATGTATGGATTGACATTGTGATAAATAAAGACTAATAATAATTGATAAAATGTACGGTATATGATAAGTGTCCATGTATACTTGCGAATCTAATAGGTAATGTCTACGTATACTTAGGTAATCTAATAGGTAGCAAGGCGTGTTTGCCTAGGCTTAACAAAGATGAGAGTAAGTATAATGAAAGGAAGGATGGCCACGAAAGAGAAGATGAGAGAGATCCCAACTTTGTTGCAGAACTTGCCGAAATTGTCACAGATTGGGGTCCACCCTATGTGTGAATTCCCGTAACGGCCCAGATATCCTATTGAAGTTGCTGCCGAAGATGCTGCTATCGTCAACCCCATCATCATCTGCATCATCAACCACACAAAACAACCACATCAGCCTCAACCCATCTGGACCATCTAAATGGTGGGCCTTTTCCTTGCCACATGACGAAAGACTGTTTGCCCAATCCGCGACCAAAAAATAGACTTAAATGTCAAAAGATCGAACGGTTAGGATCATTTGTGGACTTAAACTGCACATCCACAGTGCAATCTGCCTCGTGAATGGTTTCATCCACAGAGCATGGACCTACTAATGAGTTCACTTCAGTAGTCCGCAGACTACTAGAAAAGGAGCCGATTTCAAGAGAAAAGGCCCCATCTCTAATTAAAAAGGTGATGGACGGTGACGATGAAAGAACCTCTCTTGCCTCAGAAAACCTACTTACCAGATCCATTAAAAACATCACATAAGAACCCCAAAGGTCTGTTCTTTGACGACTGAGGATGAAAGCAAAGGGCATGGACATGAGAGAGTAGCCAGATACAAGAGCATTTGCACCCAGAAAAAACCTGCAAAAAAGAAGCCTTTAAACTCCACAGATTTGGAGGAAAATCCTCTAATTTTAGTGGGTTTTCAACACATTTGAAATCTACCTGAAGGGAGGAGAGTAGGAGTACTCCGCATTGATTGGATATCCATAGAGAACGATGGATTGCTTGCTGGTAGCAATTAATAAGGTCGCAGCTAATGTAGCTCCAAAGGCTATCGTTCTCAGCAGGATTTGCGCCAAAACAGAGGTTTTGTTATTTATCTGACGTGGGTTTCGCTCCACTTTCCCCGTATCAGTCTCCATTAAAAGATCTTGAAAGAAGAAGCTGGGATTGAAGCAGAGAGAGAGGAATACGAGAAGATGATAGAGGAATACGAGAAGATGATAGAGGAAAACAAGAGAGAAGAAAGGATGGAAAACAAGGGAGAAGAAAGGATAGGGTGCGTTTTGAAAATTAGATCGGTTTTGAGGTATTTATAAGGTGTGGGGAGGAAGAATCTCTCGGGGAAGTAGAGTGATGGGTTTTTAGGACTCATCTGATACTCCGGTTGCGTATTACAATTGATACAACGTGCTTACAAATAGTACACTTTGAGTTCAATATTAAACCAACTGAATTGTAGGAAAAATAAAATAAAATTACATTTAATGTAAAATATTAAAATTATGTTGGTTGAACAATTATATCCTCCGATTTGTGGACACTTGTATTTTGAAATAAGATCAGTGGGTATCTTTTATTTGTAATCGTCCAATGAATAATTTTTTTAACTAAATAAGACTAATTTTGGACGGTTTATGACTGGTGACCTAATAAGGATGGTTTAGATTGAGTTATTTGTATGCCATCTAAGTAATTTTTTTGAGTTATTTGTAATCGCCCGTGTATCAACAACTCAGGTCCTTAGAGCATCAAAGCATTTTTCTGGAGTTTTGAGGTAGATCCAGATTTGAGGGAGGATAGAAACCGCTGGAAGAAGAAATGATCATCTAGACCGTTGGATGAGGATAATAGGCGAATGAACGGTCATACAGGGAGACTGGTGTATCTAGGAAAGCTGCACTATCTTCGTTTACTTTGGACGGAGTCTTTTTCGATCTGGGGTGGTGTGCGCACGTCCCACGTTCACTAAATAGCGGGAGCCTTTTCACGTTAAATGCCTACGCTGGATGCTAGATGAGTCCCACCATGATGTTAGTGATAAATCTGCACCGTCTATATATTTTTAAAAATAATTTTATGAGGTGAACCCAAAACTGATGTAGATCAAAATCTCAAGTAGGCCACACAGTATTGATTGAACTCTCACCATTAAAAACTTCCTGGGGCTACCAAATTTTTGGATCAAACTGATATTTATTTATTTTCCATCATTCAGGTCTGTATGACCTAATCTACAGGTTGGATGTCAAATAAATATCATGGTGGGCCTTAAAAAATATTTAACGATGAGAATCATTATCACCGCTGCTTCCTATGGTGTGGTACACTTGAGACTTGGATATGCCTCAGGTTTAGGATAATACACTCAAATGATAAGGAAAATGGATGGACGGGGTAGATTTCTCATAAACTTCATGGTGGGCCCCACATAAGCTGATGTCGTCACTTCGGTAGGAACGTATCCGTGGCTAATCCGAACGCGGATTGGCTACTGACCCGTTGAGTAGCGAGAATGCTACCAAAGTCACGTCACCAAGTTTTGTGGGCCTCACCATGACGTATGTTTTGTATCCACACCGTCAATTCACATGAAGAGATCATTTGAGGATAAGATCCAAAAAATGAGTCATATCCAAGGCTCCCGCGGACACAACCACAGAAAACTGTGGAGAGAGTGATGCCACCATTAAAAACTCCTAAAGGCCACAAAAGTTTTTGATCAAGCTGATATTTGTGTTTTCCTCTAATGTCTTTGTTAACTTTTAAACAGGTTTGAATTTCGAAAAAACATTATACTAGGCCTCCGGAAAGTTTCAAGGCATCAATCTTACCATTGTTTTCTACGGTAGGGTCTGCTAAAGGTTTGGATCTGCCTCAATGTTTTTGGGTCATGCCTTAAAATGATATCTCCAAGTTTGTAGATACACCTCATACATCACAACGAGGTCCACAACTTAGTGACGTCACCTCTGTAGCGAGTCAGCTACGGATATCTAATCCGCGTCCAGTAATCTGCTTCCTAAGTCACTTTTCACACGTATCATGGATGTCTAATCCTAATTGTCCATGGAATCTCATGAAGCCTTAAAGACAAATTTTCACCTGAATCAAAATTCTGGTGGGCCATAGAAAAGAGAAATGTAAATCAAGGAAATATACGTTTTCATTTTTCATGGCCCACTAAGGTTTTGGATCAAAGTAATAATTGAGGTCAGGAGGTTTTATGAGGTGTTACTTCATATGGACCGTTCAGATTTTAGAGCCACATCACATATGATGTTATGATGTTTTTTAAATAAGTTCCCACGAGTCCAACTATGCACAGCTGACCATTCGGCGTATACAGAGGGGACGCCAATGGTGTCCTACAGCTGCCCGTCTCTGGCTATGAATGGTGGACGCGGATTGCGTCCTGCCCCCGCCCGGACGGTCGTCCGGGCAGAGCTCTGCGGAGCCCACCGTGATGTAACTGTTTTATCCTGCCGTCCAACGGGTTTTTCAGAAAATTTTATTATGTGAACCAGAAAATGAGGTAGGTCCAAGGCTTGAGTGGACCATAAAGCGGGGATTGAACGTCCACCATTAAAAGCTTCTTTGGAGTCAGAGAAGTTTCGGATTAAGCTGATATTTGTGTTTTCACTTCATCCACGTCTACATGACCTTATGAATAGGTTTTATGGTAAAAAAAACATCAAGTGGGCCGTTAGAAAGGTTTCAACGGTGGGTGTCATATCAGTGCAGGTTCTTTTGGTGTGGTCCATTCAAGCCTAGGACCTGCTTCATTTTTTGGTTCACATATTAAAATTTTCTGAAAAAATCATTGGACGGTGGGATAAAACAGTTACATCACGGTGGGCTCCACAGAGCCCTATCCGGGGGTAGGACGCAATCCATGTCCATGAATGGGCAGGAGCTTTGAGTGGTCACATGATGTAGAAGTTTTATTCACACTATCCATCCAATTTTTCTTATCATTTTAGAGCATTATCTAAAAAATGAGACAAATCTAAATCTCAAGCGTACCACACCACAAGAAGCAATGGTGATAATGATTCTCACCGTTAAAAATTTTTTAGGGCCCACTGTGATGTTTATTTAACGTAAAACTCGTAGATTAGGTCATACAGATATGGATGATGGCAAAAAAAAAAATAGTTTGATCCAAAACTTTGGTAGTCCTATGAAGTTTTTAGTGGTGAGAGTTCAATCAATACTGTGTGGCCCACTTGAGATTTAGATCTACCTCAGTTTTTGTGTTCATACTATAAAATTATTTTTAAAAATGTATGAACGGCGTGGATTTATCACTAGCATCTTGGTGGGACCCACTTAACATCCCAACGCAAGAATTTAATGTGAAAGACTTCCGCCAGTGGGGAAGAAAAAGTGCGCTGCTATTTCAAACTCGTGCATAAAAGCTCCTTCATCCAGAACGTGTGCCTTATACGGCTGTTGATAGTAAGGTGACGTGCGAACTATATATATAAAATTGGTTCCACCCCAAGCTTGGTGGGATCCACCATATACAAATGTGAATCCTCTCCATCTATCAGGTGGGAACTCTTATTTGAACCTTAAACACAAAATATCATACGTATTGAAAACATATGCAGGCAACATCAATGGAAACAATGTCAAATGCCTTGTAAAACATATAATGGCCTGCCTAAATTTTAAGTTAGGCTGATTTTTGTATACCTAATTAGTTTGATGAAACATACACAAAGCTACGGTGGAAATCCTATACCTATCATTATATGGTGTGGCCCACTTGAATTATGAATTACAAGGCCTAGAATCAAGGATAAAATGGGAGCGGATTAGATGTTACCCTCAACGTGGGGATCATTTGGATGCATGTGCATATCCATGTTGTACATCGGGTTTTTAAACTCATTTTAATACATGGTCCCAAAAATGAAGGAGATCCACATCTCAAATGGACCATACAACTGGAAACAGTGGTCATTGAACTTTTAATCTTGATTGTCCATTTTTTATATTCTACCCTTTTCCGGCTCATTTTATTAGATGTTCTAAAATGATTGTCCATTTTAGATTCTACTCTTAATCTAGATTGTCCATTTTCAGATGTTCTAAATTGATAGTCCATTTGATATTCTCCGCTTAATCTTGATTGTCCATTTCACGTTTAATATGGAATGAGTTTTTAAAGTAGCCTGTGTAGTATGTTAACATCACCAAGTTTTGTGGGACCCACCATGATGTACGTGTTATATCCACACCGTTCAACTATTTTGCAAGATCATTTTGAGATATGGGTCCAAAAATGTAAGAGAAATAAAGCTCAAATGGACCACACCACATAAAGGAATGGGGATTAAATGCCTACCATTGAAAACTTTCAGAGGCAACGGAAGTTTTGGATCAAGCTATTTTTTTGTTTTCCTTCATCCATGTTTTGTGTGCCCTTATGAACAGGTTGGATGGCAAATAAACATTACGGTGGGCCATAAGAAGGTTTCAAAGATGGGCGGTGGGTGTCATTGTCTCCGCTGCTTTCTATGGAGTGGTCCACTTAAGTTTTATATCCACCGCACTTTTAGGCTAATGTTCTAAAGTGATCTTGATAATATTTCTAGAAAATTTCAATATTTTAAAATCTTCTGAGAAATTCCTGTGATTGGTTGCTCTGCGGCAATGTGATCTTGGGGCTATCCTCCTCCATCAAAGTGGGGCCCACCATTTAAACGGTGGCGAGTGGACAAAAATTAATTAAATTGTGACGAGCGAACACTGTTTTCTTGCCTTAATGAAACTCCTTGTTTTTCTGGCTCTTCTGTACCCTTTTGCAATAGGGTATGCTTATCAAGTGAATATGCTTATCACAGTCTACTTCGACAGGTGTGAAAGTGTATCAAATAAATTCGTAACTAATTATAAGAAAGTGGAAACCTTTGCTACTCTGGCAGTGGGATGGATGATACACAAGCTCTATAAAATTGCATACGTGTAAAACATGGCTTTTTAATCCAAAACTATAGTAATTGGTGTTCTATTTGGCTGAGAGATGGACATTTAATAAAAAGTTAAAAGTGGAAGTTTGGCAACGGTTTGGATTTTAAAATAATTAGAAAGTTAGCATATATGATTCATCTACAATAGTCCCAAAATATGGACGCTTTATCTTGACTCAATATATGCTACTTCTACAATGTCTCAATACCTGAGTATCATAATCACACTCTGTCAGAGTATCAAATAACTCCACTAGAGTGGACCCAATAGCAGCAGGCCCAAACCTGGCCCCAAAATAGGTTGGACTGGGGCCCATCCCGACCTAGCCTGACCTGAAAATCTGATAAAATCATTATTTTCCACTTGAATTTTTCTAATGTATCCAATCATTCATTGATTGAGTAGCCCATTCATACACAAGGAATACACATTTTAGAAGAGCGGTCCTAAACATCCGAACCATACTGTAGAAAATGGACCGTCAGGATTGAATGAAAGACAAAATAAGTCCAATCATCATCCTTAAATCATCTATTCAATAGATCCAACTCTGTATTCCTTATAATTTCAAAGTATCATTTTAATTTAACGATTCTACTAATGTGATCTAAGACTCATAAAAAATGAACGGTTGTAAGAAATTAGCTCCATTCAAAGTGTTAGGATCATCCAATCAACACGGTTCTTGAACCATGCCTTCCCTTCGATGATACCATTGAATGAACGGTCCTGATCAATGATTGGACGACCCACATGTAGCTAAAAAGTCCCCATGAATAATTTTTAAATATTTAATCATACAAAAAAACCACAAATTCATGAAAATTTCCCGAGAAATTGCCGAGAAAGAGAATTTAGAGTATGGTATAGAGGCAAACACGGCACGTAGAAGCAATCCTTATTTAATGTTGCAGTTTCGGACGTTAGGATACGTCTGTGTTTTTTTTTTTTTTCTTTTTTTTAAAAAATTTATCGTCGTAAGAGAAATTCCTAACTTATCGTTGATGGATACTGAAGACGACTGACGATGGCGTTTTCACTTCACGTGCGCTGCACGAAAGTGGATTTGCTGTGGTGAACACGGATTTTGTCCTACTCCAGGGTTCCGTGGGGCCCACCATAATGTAATTGTTTTATCCACGCCGTTCATCATTTTCCTTAGTTTATTTTAATATGTTATCCAAAAAATAAGGCAGTTTAAAGGCTTAAGTTAACCACAAAGTGGGGATTAGACTTCCACCATTAAAAACTAATTGGGAGCTTAAGAAGTTTCGGATCAAGCTGATATTTGTTTTTTCACTTCATACACGTCAACATGGCCTTATTAATAGTTGGATGGTAAAAAAAAAACGTCACGGTGACCCGTAGAAAGATTTCAACGGTGGGTGTCATTATCAATGCAGCTTCCTTTGGTGTGGTCCACTGGAGCTGTGGACCTGCCTCATTTTTAGGATAAAACCTTAAAATGACGGGAAAAAAGAGACGAACGGATACTTACATCAAGGTGGGCCACGCAGAGCCCTGCCCGGACGGATTACTGTCCGAGCGGGGGTAGGACGCAATCCGCGTCCGGCTGTGGTGGCACGACGTGGCCCAATATCTGTGGGCCCACCGTGAAGTATGTGTTTTATCCACGCCCGTCCATCCGTTTTTCCAGCTAATTATAAGGCATTAGCCCAAAAATGATGCGGATCCAAGTGGACTACGCTACATAGAACAGTGGGGATTAAACCTCCACCGTCTAAAACTTTCTAGGGCCCACCATGATGTTTTATTTGCCATCTAACCTGATCATAAGGTCACATACCTAGATGGAGGGTAAACATGAATATAAACTTGATCGAAAACTTCTGTGGCGTTTTTAATGGTGGGCGTTCAATCACCACTGTTTTGTGGTCCACGTGAGCTTTAGATATTTTAGGGCGTGAGCCCGAAAATGATCAGTCAAAACGGATGGACGGTGTGAATAAAACACACATCACAGTGTGCTCTACAGGCCACGTCGTGCCACAGGCAGTCCATTCCGTGCACGTTGTAAATGCACGTTATACGCCTAGTTTTAACCTGACGCGGATTTCCTGCGAAAGGCCGACGACCTAGGTGGGGCCCACCTTAATGTTTTTGATAAATCTACCACGTCCATACGTTTTGTGAGATCATTTTAGGACCTAAGGTCAAAAATGAGCCGAGTCCAATACTCAACTGGCCCGCAAAAGTGAGAATTTAACATTCACAGTTGAAATATTTGTGGAGCCAAAAAAGTTTTGAATTAGGCTAATATTTGTGTTTTCACTTAATCCAAGCAGTAACGATGTTATGAACGGTATGGATGGCATGCAAACATCACTGTCGACCCTAGGTAGATTTCAACGGTAGGAATTTCCCTACCCACCTTTTCCTTTAATACGGACAACTTGAGTATTTGATCCGGTTCATTTTTAATCCTTATCTCCCTTAATGATCTCAAAAAACGGTTGGACGTGATGGATCTCTCATAAACATCACGGTGGGCCCCACCTATGTTCCCCAGCTGGAACTTCCTGTTGAAGGATTTCGTGGAAAATCCGCGTCCGGCTTAACCAAAGCTGACCTCATGATCAAGACCGTTCATACAGAAGGTCCTTACAAGCACCGCCCTAAATCGGAAAAAGTTGCATGAAAAGGGTCGTTGGAGGTCCTTCAAGCACTGACAAGAAATTCGAGTGTGGCCAACACGGCATACCATGCCCGACAATCATGTTACAAGCCCGGGGCCCACCTTGCATCTTCTTAATGGTCCATGTTCGTAGGGCCTCTTTATTAACTCTGGATATTATTATATATTGCGAAATTGAATAAATGCACCCTGTCAAGTATTGTTTGTTAACGCAATTTGGAGAGTGCTATGTGAATTTTCATTGATTTTTTTAATTGGAAAATGGAGAATTTTTCTCTTCTGAATAATTTGCATGATACATAACACGACTTTTAACATATTGAACTTCTTTAAGCCCCACCATAATTTGTGTTATATCCACACTGTCCATCAATTTTTTCAAATCATTCTAGAATGTGAGCCCAAAAATTAGGCACACATAATACTCAAGTAAACCACACCATAAAAACCAACGAAAATTGAATAATTATTGTTGAAATTTTGATAGGATCCAATGTGATGTTTATGTCCCATATAACCTCTATATAAGGTCACACGGACCTGAATGAAAAAGTAAAAACACATGTTGGCTTGATCTCATGGCCTTTTTTGCCCCCAAGAACTTTTCAACAGAGGCACCCAATTTCCACTATTTCCTGCCGTGTGGCACACTTGAGCCTTATATCTGCTCTTTTTTTTTTTTAATCTTATGCCCCCAAATGATATGGAAAACTGGATGGGTGGTGTGGATAAAACATATACATCACAGTAAGCTCCACAGAGCTACTGACAAGGCCACCCTTCTCTGGCCAACATAGATAGATCTCATGCGGATCTACGCTAGAGCCTTTTCCGAGAAGTTCCTGCATTGGGATGTAAGGTGGGGTTCACCGTGATGTTTATAAGAAAGCCTTCATCCATTTTTTGAACTTATTTTAGGAGATGCAACAAAAAATAAGGAGCATCGTAAACTCAGGTGAGTGATACGAGATGAAATAGCGGGGAAAGAAATTCCTCCTGTTAAAACTTTCCTATGCTCCACCTTAATGTTTATATGCCATCCAAAATGTTTTTAATTAAGGTCACTAAATTCCCACTATTTCCTCTCATGTGACTCATTTGAGTTTTGGATCTTTTTGGTTACATGCCCTTAAACGAGCTTGAAAAATGGATGGACGGATTTGATTTCTCACAAACATCATAGTGGGCCCCACACAAAATCCTTGCACATAAACTTCCTGCGTGAGGCTTTTGCATGAAATCTGCATACCACGCACATTTACCCATCGACGCTACCACTAGTGAGGAGGGATTGGATAATGCTCTTTGTGCCCCACCATAATATATGTGTTTTATCCGGCACCATTCATCTTTTTCTTTTCTTTTTTTTTTCGATTATTTTAACGCATTGGCCTAAAAATCAAACAGATCCAAATCTCATGTGAACCACACCACAAGAAAATAGTGGCGATTGAACGCACACCATTAAAAACTTCCTAGTCCCACTATAATGTTTATTTACCATCTAACTTGTTGATTAGGTCACACAGACATGAATGAATGGAAAACATAAATATTAGGTTCATCCCAAACCTCTTTTTGTCCCCACGAACCTTTTAATAGTGGGCATTCAATCACCACTATTTCCTATGGTCTGGTCCATATGAAATTTGGATCTTCCACATTTTTTGGATCATTCCCTAAAATGATCTGAAAAAAAATGGATGGACAGCGTGGATAAAACATGTACATTATGGTGGGGCCACACAACACTGTTCAATAGTCACCTCACTGAGTCAACGTAGTAAGTAATTCTCACCTCACCGTGTCAACGTCAGTAAGTAATCCCCATCCAGATCTACCACTCTACTGGGATGCGGATTTCCTACGAAAGCCCATTGCAGGAAGTTCCTGTGCTGGAAACATTGGTGGGGCCCACCTTGATGTTAGTGAGAAATTCACCCAGCTCATCTTTTTTGTGAGTTTATTTTAGGACTATAACGTCCTAGATTTTTGCTATTTTGAATTTTCAAAAGCCTTTGAAAATTTTTTGCTATAATTAACTCATGTTGTCCTTAACTGACCCTTAATGCTCGATGTGAGACTATACTTGAGTGGTACTAGTAAAAAACTGCACAAATCCATTTAATTAACTATGGGAATGTAACGAATTCGCCCGATCACTTAAACATCGAGTCTAGCCGCGTGATTTCTTCATCCAGGGCCCAAATCTAGCCGACTTATCATTGACTAATCGAGACAACCGTAACTAAATAAAGACCTACCTAAAGTTGAGACAATTAGGGGTCGGATCTTAATTAACAAACCAAATCAACACAGTTACTCCTCTATCCTAAGAACCAAAGTTTAAAGTGATTAGGATTGAATCGTCGTTTTCGCTAATTGCGAATAGGCCACACTATAAACTTGGCTAATCCACACCCTAATAATTGTGCATAAGAAATCTCATTATTCAATTCATTCTAGAAATGCCTTAGTTATCTAAACAAACTTTATACTGCTTATTAGCATGCCACTAAACCCGAGACTATAAAAATACGTTCTTCGTAGTGGGCTTGATTATAACACTCCGGTTCTCGAAACCCAAGTACACTACTTGTTTTTCAAAAATTCGAGTCTTAACCTTTAAAGATACTCAAATTCCATGTACATTTTTTTCCTCTACCAGAGTTAGTAATATAGTGGGATGTAAACAATTAATTATAAGAGGGAGTCCATTTATACAAAACCAAATATTTCAAGCGGTTACCCAAAAACTTATACAATCAGGCATTGTTGTTGTTGCAAGTATCGAGGCCTCCAACAGGTAAGCTTGGGTCGGCTTGTACTTTCATCATGTTGCCTTAGGAGTGTTGGACGAAGTTGGAAGACTTTGCATTTATTTTAGTTTTGTGCATGTATATGTTAGAACCCCCGATCGGGCGGGCGTGCTTTATGTATAAATTTTATTGTATGTTCATTGTGGGTTGTATAATCCCCATTTTGGGTGATCACCACTATTTAAATTATATTTTTTTACTCTTAATCCTATATTTATGGATTTTTGTTATCTCTACATCGCTTTGGTTCCGTTAAATTGAATTGTACTACTCTGATTATTCGTGTGTTGAATAAATGTGAAACTGAAGGAGGACACATGTGCATTTTATTAAGTTAACACTTGAGAACTCGGAATCGAAGTCTATGTACTCGGGTACTAATTTTCAAGGCATTACAAGGACATGAGACCAAAAGTGAGCTGGATCCAATACTCAAGTGGGCCGAAAACGTGAGGATTGAATGTCCACAGTTGAAATATTCGTGGGGCCACAGAAATTTTGAATCAGGGTAATATTTGAGTTCTCAATTCATCCCAGTAGGAATGACGTTATGAATAGTATGGATGGCATTTAAACATCACTGTCAACCCATGAAGGTTTCAACTGTATGAATTTCCCTGCTCACCTTTTCCTTTAGTGCGGCCCACTTAAGTCTTAGATCCTGCTCACTTTTGGTCTCAAGTCCTAAAATGATCTCACAAAACGAATGGATGGCGCAGATTTCTCACAAACATGGGCCCCACCTATGTTTCAAGCGCAGAAACTTTATGCGTCCACGCTATTGCCAGTCGCCGCGGAGTGCTAGGAGACAATTCAGGAAAGCCTTTTATAGTAAATTTTGGTGTTGGGATGCAACGTGAGGCCCACTGTGATTTTCGTGAGAAATCCAACCTGTCTATCTGTTTTGTAAACTCATTTTAGGACATTCCACAAAAAATGAGGTGGAACCAAAACTCAAGTGGGACACACAAGGGGAAATATTGGGGAAAGAAATTCTTGCCGTTGAAACCTTTCTAGGCTCGACCTTGATGTTTATAGGCCATCTAAACCATTTATAAGGTAATTCCCATTGGGATGAAGTGAAAACACAAAAAAATTTAACATGATACAAAACTGTTGTGGCCAAATGAATATATCAATGGTGGTAACCAAATTCCAACAATTTACTCTTGTGTGGCTCACGAGTTTTTGATCCACCTAAATTTTGGTGAAGTCTTAAAATGAGCTCACAAAATGGATGGACAGGGTGGATTTCCTACAAACATCACTGTGGGCCCCACCTTGCATTCTAGCACAGGAACCTTCCGCGGAAAATCTGCTTCCTAGTGGGGTAGTACCCAATCCATGCCCGTCTGGATCCACCCGAGGTGGGCACCATTATTGTAACACTCGTATTTTTTTAAAATAAATTTTAAATTTTAAATTTTAAACTTTAGGTGGGAAAGATATATATCCACCTATCCCGTTATCCTTCCTCTAATCTCTCATCATACAAAATTCCTCGTATCTCGTAGTTCTCCAACCAACCTTCCTTCTTTAAAAAATTTAAAAAAAAAAAAAACAACGTAAGAAGAGTTCTATTAAAACTGAAAGAAGCAAGGAAGAACTTGTAGAAAAAAAAACGTAAGAGATATCATAAGTTCTATTAAAACTGAAATAAACTAATGAAAAACTCGTAAAAAAAGAATACGGAAGGAAAGGTGGGAATGAGAAATTTCTTTGAAATTCACTTATTCAGATGAGTAATTTTATATTATTTTTTCTTTGTTTTATTCATATAATATGTAAATTGGCATGATCTACACATTGGATAGATTGGATCAATCAAACATTCATTGTGTAGGTTTAATTAATTCATGTGAAAAGGTATGCGCATGACTTGCTAAAGTATAGAACGTAAGATTTTAAGGTATGTGCAAGGCTTTAAGGGTAATATGTAGAATATGATATTTTTTTGATGGACAGAGACCAGTATGATCCGTACTGTTCATGGGTGTTATAACAATTAATTATATAATATTTTTTTAAGAATCAGATCGGTTTGACACCTTAATGGACCGTACTGGTCATATATCTATCAATCTTCTTCCTTAACTTAATGAAGAAAAAAAAAAATGGAAGAATAATTCTCTGCGCAAGATACAATTTGACACAGAGAATTATATGACATAATTTGAAATGTGTGATCAAATCATCACTATTCATTAGTTCCTTAATATTAAAATAAATTAAAATATTAAATTCTAGACAGATCAGACCATTGGATGGGCAATATTGATCTGAATAAATAATAAATCATACGTATTATTCATTATGTGTAATCGTAAGATTTAAAAAAAAAATCTTATTTATGTAATTTTAGGAAGTCCTAATTCAATTCAAACCGTTGGTTCACGGAATCATCTCCACCACATCAAGGTGAGTGATCCTGATGTGTTTCTCATCCATCAAGTTAAAATAGATGGATTGTTTGATGTGTTGTATTATTGTCCTGATTTGATTGCTATAATTTAATTGACATGATTTAATTGTCATGTACTCTTAGTTGATCTAAAGGACTGTGTGATTTCTGTATTAATAATTATATGATTTGATTAAGATGTTAAACTATGTTGATTCAAATGTGATAAATAGTCCATTCCGTGCACGATGTAAAAGCACGTTATACGCCTAGTTTTAACCTAACGCGGATTTCCTGCAAAAGGTCAATAACCTAGGTAGGGCCCACCTTAATGTTTTTGATAAATCTACCACGTCCATACGTTTTGTGAGATCATTTTAGGACCTAAGGTCAAAAATGAGTCGGGTCCAATATTCAAGTGGGCCGCAAAAGTGAGGATTTATCATTCATAGTTGAAATATTTGTGGAGCCAAAAAAGTTTTGAATTAGGCTAATATTTGTGTTTTCACTTAATCCAAGTAGTAACGATGTTATGAATGGTATGGATGGCATGCAAACATCACTGTCGACCCTAGGTAGATTTCAACGATAGGAATTTCCCTACCCACCTTTTCCTTTAGTACGGACAACTTGAGTATTTGATCCGGTTCATTTTCAGCCTTATGTTCGTAAATGATCTCAAAAAATAGTTGGACGTGATGGATCTCTCATAAACATCACGGTGGGCCGCACATATGTTCCCAGGCTGGAACTTCCTGTTGAAGGATTTCGTGGGAAATCCGCGTCCGGCTTAACCAAAGCTGACCTCATGATCAAGACCGTTCATATAGGAGGTCCTTACAAGTATCGCCCTAAATCGGAAAAAGTTGCGTGAAAAGGGTCGTTGCAGGTCCTTCAAGCACTGACAAGAAACTCAAGTGTGGCCAACACGGCATGCCATGCCCGACAATCACGTTACAAGCCCGGGGGCCCACCCTGCATCTTCTTAATGGTCCATGTTCGTAGGGCCTCTTTATTAACTCTGAAAATTATTATTTATCGCGAAATTGAATAAATGTACCATGTTAAGTGTTGTTTGTTAACGCAATTCGGAGAGTGCTATGTGATTTTTCATTGATTTTTTTAATTGGAAAATGGAGATTTTTTCTCTTCTGAATAATTTGCGTGATACATAACACAACTTTTAACGTGTTGAACTTCTTTAGGCCCCACCATGATTTGTGTTAGATCCACATTGTCCATCAATTTTTTCAAATCATTCTAGAATGTGAGCCCAAAAATTAGGCACATGTAAAACTCAAGTAAACCACACCATAGAAACCAACGAAAATTGAATAATTATTGTTGAAATTTTGATAGGATCCAATGTGACGTTTATATCCCATATAACCTCTATATAAGGTCACACGGACCTGGATGAAAAAGTAAAAACACATGTTGGCTTGATCTCATGGCCTTTTTTGCCCCCGAGAACTTTTCAACAGGAGGCACCCAATTTCCACAATTTCTTGCAGTGTGGCAAACTTGAGCCTTATATTTACCCCTTTTTTTTAATCTTTTGCCCCCAAATGATATGGAAAAGTGGGTGGGTGGTGTGGATAAAACATATACATCACAGTAGGCCCCACAGAGCTACTGACAAGGCCATCCTTCTCTGGCCGACATAGGTAGATCCCATGTAGATCTACGCTAGAGCCTTTTCCGAGAAGTTCCTACGTTGAGATGTAAGGTGGGGTTCACCATGATGTTTATAAGAAGCCTTCATCCATTTTTTGAACTTATTTTAATGGATGCAACAAAAAATAAGGAGCATCGTAAACTCAGGTGAGCGATACGAGATGAAATAGCGGGGAAAGAAATTCCTCCTGTTGAAACTTTCCTAGGCTCCACCTTAATGTTTATATGCCATCCAAAATGTTTATAAGGTCACTAAATTCCCACTATTTCCTCTCATGTGACCCATTTGAGTTTTGGATCTTTTTGGTCACATGTCCTTAAACGAGCTCAAAAAATGGATGGACAGATTTGATTTCTCACAAACATCAAAGTGGGCCCCACACAGAATCCTTGAACATAAACTTCGAATCCTTGCACATAAACTTGCTGCGTGAGGCTTTTGCATGAAATCCGCATACCATGCACATTTTCCCACTGACGCTGCCACTAGTGAGGAGGGATTGGATAATGCTCTTTATGCCCCACCATAATATATGTGTTTTATCTAGCACCGTTCATCTTTTTTTTTTTTCCCCGATTAGCATTGGCCTAAAAATCAAACAGATCCAAATCTCATGTGAACCACACCACAAGAAAATAGTGGCGATTGATCGCACACCATTAAAAACTTCCTAGTCCCACTATAATGTTTATTTACCATCTAACTTGTTGATTAGGTCACACAGACATGAATGAATGGAAAACATAAATATTAGGTTCATCTCAAACCTCTTTTTGTCCCCACGAACCTTTTAATAGTGGGCATTCAATCACCACTATTTCCTATGGTCTAGTCCATATGAAATTTGGATCTTCCTCATTTTTTGGATTATTCCCTAAAATGATCTGAAAAAAATGGATGGACAACATGGATAAAACATATACGTTATGGTGGGGCCACACAACACTATTCAATAGTCACCTCACCGTGTCAACGTCAGTAAATAATCCCCATCCAGATCTACCACTCTACTGGGATGCGGATTTCCTATGAAAGCCCATTGCAGGAATTTCCTGTGCTGGAAACATTGGTGGGGCCCACCTTGATGTTAGTGAGAAATCCACCCGACTCATTTGTTTTGTGAGTTTATTTTAGGACTATAACATCCTAGATTTTTGCTATTTTGGATTTTCAAAAGTCTTTGAAATTTTTTTGCTATAATTAACTCATGTTGTCCCTAACTGACCCTTAATGCTCGATGTGAGACTATACTTGAGTGGTACCAGTAAAAAACTGCACAAATCCAATTAATTAACTGTGAGAATGTAACAAATTCGCCCGATCACTTAAACATCGAGTCTAGCCGCGTGATTTCTTCATCCAGGGCCCAAATCTAGCCTACTTATCATTGACTAATCGAGACAATCGTAACTAAATAAAGACCTACCTAAAGCTGAGACAACTAGGGGTCAGATCTTAATTAACAAACTAAATCGACACAATTACTCCTCTATCCTAAGAACCAAAGTTTAGAGTGATTAGGATTGAATCGTCATTTTCGCTAATTGCGAATAGGCCACACTATAAACTTGGCCAATCCACACCCTAATCATTGTGCATAAGAAATCTCATTATTCAATTCATTCTAGAAATGCCTTAGTTATTTAAACAAACTTTATACTGCTTATTAGCGGGCCACTAAACTCGAGACTATAGAAATGCGTTATTCATAGTGGGCTTAATTGTAACACTCCGGTTCTCGGAACCCAAGTACACTACTTATTTTTCAAAAATTCGAGTATTAATCTTTAAAGATACTCAAATTCCATGTACAATTTTTTTCTCTACTAGAGTTAGTAATATAGTGGGATGTAAACAATTAATTATAACAGGGAGTCCATTTATACAAAACCAAATATTTCAAGCGGTTACCCAAAAACTTATACAATCAGGCGTTGTTGTTGTTGCAGGTATCGAGGCCTCCAACGGGTAAGCTTGGGTCGGCTTGTACTTTCGTCATTTTGCCTTAGGAGTGTTGGACGAAGTTGGAAGACTTTGCATTTATTTTAGTTTTGTGCATGTATATGTTAAAACCCCCGATCGGGTGGGCATGCTTTATATATAAATTTTGTTGTATGTTCATTGTGGGTTGTATAATCCCCATTTTGGGCGATCACCACTATTTGAATTGTATTTTTTACTCTTAGTCCTATATTTATGGAATTTTGTTATCTCTACATCTCTTTGGTTCTATTAAGTTGAATTATATTGCTCTGATTATTTGTGTGTTGAATAAATATGAAACTGAAGGAGGACACATGTGCATTTTATTAAGTTAATACTTGAGAACTCGGAATTGAAGTCTATGTACTCGGGTACCGATTTTCAAGGCATTATAAGGACATGAGACCAAAAGTGAACCGGATCCAATACTCAAGTGGGCCCAAAACGTGAGGATTGAATGTCCACGGTTGAAATATTCGTGGGGCCACAAAAATTTTGAATCAGGGTAATATTTGAGTTCTCATTTCATCCCAGTAGGAATGACGTTATGAACAGTATGGATGGCATTTAAACATCACTGTCGACCCATGAAGGTTTTAACTGTATGAATTTCCCTGCTCACCTTTTCCTTTAGTGCGGCCCACTTAAGTCTTAGATCCTGCTCACTTTTGGTCTCAAGTCCTAAAATGATCTCACAAAATGGATGGATGGGGCAGATTTCTCACAAACATGGGCCCCACCTATGTTTTAAGCGCAGAAACTTTATGCGTCCACGCTACTGCCAGCCGCCGCGGAGTGCTAGGAGACAATCCAGGAAAGCCTTTTACAGTAAATTCTAGTGTTGGGATGCAACGTGAGGCCCACTGTGATTTTTGTGGGAAATCCAATCTGTCTATCTGTTTTGTAAACTCATTTTAGTACATTCCACAAAAAATGAGGTGGAACCAAAACTCAAGTGGGACACACAAGGGGAAATATTGGGGAAAGAAATTCTTACCGTTGAAACCTTTCTAGGCTCGACCTTGATGTTTATAGGCCATCTAAACCATTTATAAGGTAATTCCCATTGGGATGGAGTGAAAACACAAAAAAATTTAACATGATACAAAACTGTTATGGCTAAATGAATATATCAATGGTGGTAACCGAATTCCAACAGTTTACTCTTGTGTGGCTCACGAGTTTTTGATCCACCTAAATTTTGGTGAAGTCTTAAAATGAGCTCACAAAATGGATGGATAGGGTGGATTTCCTACAAACATCACAGTGGGCCCCACCTTGCATTCCAGCACAGGAACCTTCCGCGGGAAATCTGCTTCCTAGTGGGGTATTACCCAATCCATGCCTATCTGGATCCACCCGAAGTGGGCACCATTATTGTAACACCCGTATTTTTTAAAAATAAAATTTAAATTTTAAATTTTAAACTTTATGTGGGAAAGAGATCCACCGATCTCATTATCCTTCCTCTAATCTCTCGTCATATAAAATTCCTCGTATCTCATAGTTCCCCAACCAACCTTCCTTCTTAAAAAAATAAAAAAATAAAAAATAAAAAAAAAACACACGTAAGAATAGTTCTATTAAAACTGAAAGAAGCAAGGAAAAACTTGTAGGAAAAAAAAAAAGAAAAAAAAAAGAAAACGTAAGAGAGAGCATAAGTTTTATCAAAATTGAAATAAACTAATGAAAAACTAGTAGAAAAAGAATACAGAAGGAAAGGTGGGAAGGAGAAATTTCTTTGGAATTCACTTATTCAGGTGAGTAATTTTATATTATTTTTTCTTTGTTTTATTCTTGTAATATGTAAATTGGCATGATTTACACATTGGATGGATTGGATCAATCAAACATCCATTGTGTAGGTTTAATTAATTCATGTAAAAATGTATTCGCATGACTTGCGTATAAAACGTAAGATTTTAAGGTATGCACAGGGCTTTAAGGGTAATATGTAGAATGTAATATTTTTTTGATGGACAGAGACTAGTATGATCCGTACTGTTCATGGGTGTTATAACAATTAATTATATAATATTTTTTTAGAATCAGATCGGTTTGACACCTTAATGGACCGTACTGGTCATATATCTATCAATCTTCTTCCTTAAATTAATGAAGAAAAAAAAAGATGGAAGAATAATTCTCTGCGTAAGATACAATTTGGCATAGAGAATTATATGATATAATTTGAAATGTGTGATCAAATCATCACCATTCATTAGTTCCTTATTATTAAAATAAATTAAAATATTAAATTCTGGACCGATCAGACCATTAGATGAGCAATAGTGATCTGAATAAATAATAAATCATACGTTTTATTCATTATGTGTAATCGTAAGATTTAAAAAAAATTCTTAGTTATGTGATTTTAGGAAGTCCTAATTCAATTCAAACCGTTGGTTCATGGAATCATCTCCACCACATCAAGGTGAGTGATCCCGATGTGTTTCCCATCCATCAAGTTAAAATAGATGGATTGTTTAATGTGTTGTATTATTGTCCTGATTGGATTGCTATAATTTAATTGACATGTACTCTTAGTTGATCTAAAGGACTGTGTGATTTCTGTATTAATAATTATATGATTTGATTAAGATGTTAAACTATGTTGATTCAAATGTGATAAATAGTCTATGCAATACATGATTCATGATTTCATGGTGCATCTATCAATTGCATGCACAACACATGCTGGATTCATGGGAGACCTCCCTGGATGGTATATCCTGGTAGAATCGTTACCAGAAACCCACTATACTAGTGGAAGTCTACTCAAGGACTAGATGCGGGTCTTGCCTATGCCTACCAAATGGTAGAAGCCTGCCAAGGGGTAGATGCGGATTGACAGGTTTCTAACTTAAGCAAGTGGACGGATTCCCACTTGATGCATTATTACATTACATTTGCATTTTTAAAAAAAAAATTTATAATGTGTATGTTTTTGGGCATTCTATTATAATTTGATGTAAAGAACCATGTCGGGAATTCTCACTAGGCCTGGCCAGCTTATCCTTTTATTGATGGAAAAATCGTATATATGTAAATGAGGGTGAGCTTGTGGCTCAAGAACAGGAATATGTGGTAGAGCCGGAGGAGGATTTAAGGGACACGTGGCCCTACTTGACAGAGGAAGAAATTACTGCCTTAGAGTAGTCATGATTTTAAAAAAAAATTATATTTGATTTTCTTAGATTGTTAATTAATTTTTTTGAAGTTGTTGGACATGTTTATTTCATTTCATAAGACCCCGAATGAGAGGATCCTTAACTATATTTATGATTGGTTATTTGAAATAAATGGTTATTTCTTGTTTATGAAATATTTCTTAATATGAATGAAATGTAGATTTACGGTAAAGTTACTGGATAAATGAGATTTTTATAAGCAATTTAATAGTTTAAGTACACTTAGTGTACAAGTCATGACATGGATATCGGGTCCAAGGTATACGTTAAGTACCCGAAATCTGGGTCGTGACAGAATGGTATCAGAGCATAGCTATTAAACTAAATTCATAAGAGATGAGGAAAACTTGCACCGTGATTTATTGGACCTTTTGGGATTCTTGAACGTGTTGGAGCAGTAGCATACCGACTCGCTTTACCTCCTCAATTGGCAAGTGTTCACAATGTTTTTCATGTATCAATATTGCGGAAATATGAACGAGATGCCTCCCATGTTATTGAGTAGCAAGATCTTGAGCTGTAAGAAGACACTTCTTATATAGAGAAACCGGTTCGAATTTTAGACCGTAAGGAGCATGTCTTACACACAAAAACTATATCATTAGTCAAATTCTTGTGGTTACATCATAGAGCAGATGAAGCGACTTGGGAATCAGAAGTAGAAATTCGTAAGAAATATCCTAATCTCTTTGAGGAATGACCTCAGGTAAATTTTGGATAATTATTGATTAAATCTTAAACTTACTAAGACTTATTTTAGGTCTATAAGAATGTTTTCTCCAAATTTCAAGGTCCAGGGAAAGTATTTCTAATTTTTGACAATTTGTTTACATTATTGATTGAAAATATGGACCATTTTAGTGTCCCTGATCAAACACAATAAAATTGTTACTCAAAAATATTTTGAATTTTTTCTAGAGTCATGTACATATTGCTGAATATTTGTATAAAATTTTATGACAATCTGAGCTATAAATAAATTATGAAAATTCAAATAGTTGGCCATAAATGACAAAAATAACTGCTGGACAACATAATTTTTCTCCCTTAGTAGTGATGAAAAACTAAGTAGATGTAATGATTTTAAGCTAAAATTTTTGTAAAAATCCATCATATAGTCAGTGACCTATGTTCCAAATTTCAGATCATTCTGACCTCCATTTTGGAAGTTAAAATTCTGAAAATGATGATGTGTCTATCAAATCCGAATTTGAAATTTTCCTTTAGTCACGTCGAGACATGCAACGCTTTGATCTTTAATCATCGTGACGTGTAAAACTTTGAAACCCAACCTATGATCCTTGATTGATATGATATATATATATATATATATATATAATATTAAATTTTATTCCCTTGCTAAAATAAATTTTCTTCTCATAGGATTAAATGGCCCCCAAGAAGACCCGTAGTATCCGAGATTTGTTGCCCTCTGCGAGTGCACCTCTCCCTACGACTCCCGTAGCAAATATGACTATTCATGAAGAATCAAGGACGACTCCTGAAGAGCAGGATGAGAATATGATAAATGAGGATGAGTGGGCGATGTAGGACAAGTTGCTCTACCACCTCCTTATCCAGTTAATATGGGTGGTGCAGGACCGAGCACTCATTTGCCATTATCTCCAAATACGATGCATGCTAACTTCAATGGACCTAACATTCAGCCCTGGGATGCAGCCTTTGGGTTGATGACTCAGATGGCGGCCACGATGAAATAACAACAAGAACAATTTGCGGCTCAATGGGATATGTTAACAAATTTGAACCAAGCCCCTCAAAATCATCGAAATTCTTCACCGCATGGAACCGAACCACTTCGAGAAGTAGATATACTCGAAAAATTTACCAAGCTACGTCCGCCAATTTTTAAAGGAGCTTCTGATCCATCAGTTGCGGAAGATTGGCTTAAATAAGTCGAGAAGACTTTAGAAGCTATGAATTGCCCTGATAACCAAAAGGTTCGACTCGCAACATTCATCGTGCAAGGCGAAGCAGATGTATGGTAGACAACAAGAATGGTACCAATTGGACATTTTTGGACTTGGAAAGAATTCCAAGATAAATTCCATGAAAAATATTTTCCCAAGGCTTATCGAAACCAGAAGATGGCAGATTTTGCGAACCTACAGCAAGGAGCGATGACTGTGGCTCAATACATGGCCAAATTCGCTGAGTTGTCAAGATATATCATAAGACTAGATGAAGATTATAAAATAACAAGATTTGAAGAAGGTCTTCGTCAGAATATCCGAACAAGATTTTGTTGTGCAAATATTCAGAAGTACTCTGAAATTATAGATAAAGCCCTTCGAGCCGAGAGAGATTGTGAACATTTTCTGAAGTCAAAGGTAGGAAGCCAAAGCAGAACCGCGCCAAATCAACAACAACCTTTGGAGAAGAGACAATGGACGCATGTTCAAACAGCACCATCAGGAAATCAAGAGCAACATTTCTCTGGCAATTGCTCGTATTATGGAAAATATGGACATAAAGCCCAGGTGTGCAGGAACAAACTTAAAGACATGGGGGTGACACCGCTTCAGGAAATACCTTCTAGATTGCAACTTCCAGCACCTACTCAACAATCGGGTCAAGCGTCGCGTGCATTACCTTCTAAGTCTCCACAGAATCAACATAATAGGCCTCAACCTCCTACGTCTCAAAACCTGGGAAATCAACAAACTAAAATGCAGCCGTCGAGAGCTCGGGTTTATTCTATTCATTCCATCACACCGGCAAACAAGCCTGAAGATAACCATAATGTCGTGGAAGGTACAATTGATATAAACGACATTTCAATTTCTGTGTTGTTTGATTCTGGAGCTACATTATCTTTTGTTGCGTCATCCATTATAACTTCATAAGGGTTAAAACTAGAAAGACTTGTAAAGAAGATTTCTATGAAGTCTCCCATAGGAAAACCTATTATTTTAGATAAGATTTGCAAGTATGTTTCGGTCATATTAGGAGGGATTCTAATGATAGCTAACTTGGTTGTCATGGACATGTCTGGATATGATATTATTTTTGGTATGGATTGGCTTACCCCTAATCAAGCCAAGTTGGATTGTTACGAAAAGATGATTAATTTTTCTGTACCTGGAAGAAAGCCATTTACAATTCAAGGGAAGTAGAGGAACGAAAGGATCGAGCGTGTTATAATGTTAATGAATGGAGAGACACCAAAATTGTTTATAGACCAAATTCCAGTAGTAAGGGAATATCAAGAAATTTTCCAAGATATACTGGGTTTACCACCTCGTAGAGAAGTAGATTTTGGTATTGATCTTCTGTCGGGATCAACACCAATATCTATGTCTCCATATCGAATGACGCCTGTCGAAATGAAGGAATTGAAGGAACAACTAGAAGACTGAAGGCTCGAGGATTCATATGACCGAGCACGTCACTGTGGGGTGCGCCGGTACTGTTCGTGAAGAAAAAGGATGATACTAGACTCTTATGTATTGATTATCGTTGATTGAATAAGGTGACGATTAAGAACAAGTGTCTCTTACCACGCATTGATGATCTGTTTGATCAGCTGAAGGGAGCTCGGTATTTCTCCAAGATTGATATCATCAGCGGCGAATCAAGGAGGAAGACATCTATAAAACGACATTTCAAACACGTTATGGACACTATGAATTTTTGTTTATGCCCTTTGGACTAACCAATGCCCCAGCAGTGTTCATGGACCTGATGAATAAAGTATTCTAACTTTATCTGGATAACTTTATCATTGTATTCATCGATGATATCTTGACTAGTGAAGAGCATGACCTACATTTAAGAATAGCATTACAGACTTTAAAGGACAATCAATTGTATGCTAAATTCTCTAAATACGAATTCTGGAAGGAGAGTGTTAATTTCCTTGACCATGTTATCTCAGAAAAGGGAATTGCAGTAGATCTAGCAAAGATTAAATTCGTGGTGAACTAGGAATGACCCACAAATGTCTCAGAAATTAGAAGTTTTCTTGAACTGGCTGGGTATTACAGAAAATTGATAAAAGATTCTTTGAAGATTTTTGGGCCATTGACAAGTCTGACTCGGAAAGGACTACCATTCAAATGGACTAAGAAGTGTGAAGAAGCTTTTGCCGAGTTAAAGTGACTTCTAACCTTCGCTCCCATCTTTACTCTTCCGAAAGACGGACTGATGTTTGAAGTACATACAGATACATCAACAAAAGGTTTGGGTTGTGTACTGATGCAATTTGGTAAGGTCATTGCCTATGCATCAAGGCAACTTAAGCCTCATGAGCGTAATTACCCAACTCTTGACCTGGAATTAGCCGCCATTGTGTTCGCATTAAAAATTTGGCAATATTATCTGTATGGCAAACAGTTTGAACTTTTTATAGATCACAAGAGTCTTCGGTACTTATTCTCACAGAAGGACCTGAATATGAGACAAAGAAGATGGACAAAATTCCTGAAGGACTACGATTTTGAATTACTTTATCATCCGGGTAAAGCAAATTTAGTAGCAGATACTTTAAGTAGAAAAGAGTATAAGCAGAAGACTATAACTAGTTTGATGATCCACGAATAGGAAACGTTGAGTTTCATAAGAGAATTCGACATCAAACAAAATCTCCAAGAGCAGAAGGTTGAGATATGTAATATTAAGGTGAAACCGACTCTTAGAGATCGGATTATCGAATCGTAAGCTAATGATGAATGGTTGCTAAAAATGGTAGCCAAATATCAGGATAATGAAGAGTCTGAATGGAGTAATAGGGCAGATGAAGGGATTCGATACCAAGGACGTATTTTTGTACCTAATGTCCCAGAGTTGAAGGACGAGATTTTGAAAGAAGCACATCGAACCAAGTTTACTATTTACCCTGGAAGCACGAAGATGTATCAGGATGTGAAGAAATTGTTTTGGTGGCCGAAAATGAATAAAGAGATCGCAGATTATATTTCTCGATGTTTTATCTGCCAACAGGTGAAGTCAGACCATCAGAATCCATCAGGTTTGTTGCAGCCATTGAAAATACCTGAGTGGAAGTGGGATTGTATTTCTATGGATTTTATAGTTGGTCTCCCCAAGACTCAAAAAAAAGTACGATGCGATATGGGTGATTGTCAACCAACTGACAAAGTCAGCATATTTCGTTCCCATCTGGATCAACTATTCGATGGATGAACTCGCTAAATTGTATATCAGGGAAGTTGTAAGACTCCATGGCATCCCTAGTTCTATCGTGTCAGATCGTGATCCTCGTTTCACTTCGAGATTCTGGATCAGCCTTCAAGAAGCTATGGGAACAGTACAGACTACAGTACAACATATCATACGCAATCCAATGGGCAGACCGAACGTGTGAACCAGATATTGGAAGATCTATTGCGTGCATGTGCCCTTGATTTTAAAGGAAATTGGGATGACAATTTACATTTTACTGAGTTCGCCTACAACAACAGTTATCAGGCAAGCATAGGAATGACCCCATATGAAGCTTTATATGGGCGGCCTTGTCGTGCGCCTAATTGTTGGACCGAAGTAGGTGAGAAGAGTTTGGTCAGGCCAGATATTGTTCAGGAAGATACTGAAAAGGTCGAGATCATTCGTAAGCATTTACAAGCTGCGCAAAGCCGTCAGAAGAGTTATGTCGATAATAGAAGACGTGATCTAGAATTCGCAATGGGAGATCATGTATTTCTGAAGGTATCTCCGATGAAGGAACTTATGCGGTTTGGTATAAAAGGAAAACTTACACCTCGATTTATTGGACCTTTTGAGATTCTTGAACGTGTTGGAACAATAGTATACCGACTCGCTTTACCTCCTCAAGTGGCAAGTGTTCACAATGTTTTTCATGTATCGATGTTACAGAAATATGAACGAGATGCTTCCCATGTTATTGAGTGGTAAGATCTTGAGTTACAAGAAGACACTTCTTATATAGAGAAACCGGTTCGAATTTTAGACCGTAAGGAGCATGTCATACGTATAAAAACTATACTGTTAATCAAAATCTTATGGTTACATCATGGAGCAGATGAAGCATCTTAGGAATCAGAAGTAGAAATTCGTACGAAGCATCCTCATCTCTTTGAGGAATGACCTCAGGTAAATTTTGAGGAGGAAATTTTTTTTTAAGGAGGGTAGAATGTAACACCTATATTTTTTAAAAATAAAATTTAAATTTTAAATTTTAAATTTTAAACTTTAGGTGGGAAAGAGATTCACCGATCTCGTTATCCTTCCTCTAATCTCTCGTCATACAAAATTCTTCGTATCTCGTAGTTCCCCAACCAACCATCCTTCTTTAAAAAAAAAAATTTTTTTTTTAAAAAAAAAACATAAGAAGAGTTATATTAAAACTGAAAGAAGCAAGGAAGAACTCGTAGGAAAAAAAAACGTAAGAGAGAATATGAATTCTATCAAAACTGAAATAAACTAATGAAAAACTCGTAAAAAAGGAATACGGAAGGAAAGGTGGGAAGGAGGAATTTCTTTGGAATTCACTTATTCAAGTGAGTAATTTTATATTATTTTTTCTTTGTTTTATTCATGTAATATGTAAATTGGCATGATCTACACATTGGATGGATTGGATCAATCAAACATTCATTGTATAGGTTTAATTAATTCATATAAAAAGGTATGCGCATGACTTGCTAAAGTATAGAATGTAAGATTTTAAGGTATGCGTAGGGCTTTAAGGGTAATATGTAGAATGTAATATTTTTTTGATAGACAGAGACCATTATGATCCGTACTGTTCATGTGTGTTATAACAATTAATTATATAATATTTTGTTAAGAATCAGATCGACTCGACACCTTAATGGACCGTACTGACATATATCTATCAATCTTCTTCCTTAACTTAATGAAGAAAAAAAAAGATGGAAGAATAATTCTCTGCGCATGATACAATTTGGCACAGAGAATTATATGACATAATTTGAAATGTGTGATCAAAATATCACCATTCATTAGTTTCTTAATATTAAAATAAATTAAAATGTTAAATTTTAGACAGATCAGACCATTGGATGGGCAATATTGATCTGAATAAATAATAAATCATACATTTTATTCATTAGGTGTAATCGTAAGATTTAAAGAAAATTCTTATTTATGTGATTTTAGGAAGTCCTAATTCAATTCAAACCATTGGTTTACGGAATCATCTCTACCACATTAAGGTGAGTGATCGCGATGTGTTTCCCATCCATTAAGTTAAAATAGATGGATTGTTTGATGTGTTGTATTATTGTCCTAATTTAATTGTTATGATTTAATTTACATGTATTCTTAGTTGATCTAAAAGACTATGTGATTTCTGTATTAATAATGATATAATTTGATTAAGGTGTTAAACTATGTTGATTCAAATGTGATAAATAGTCTATGCAATACATGATTCATGATTTCATGGTGCATCTATCAATTGCATGCACAACATGTGCTGGATTCCTGGGGGACCTCCGTAGACAATATATCCTAGTAGAATTGTTACTAGAAGCCTACTATACTAGTGGAAGCATACTCAAGGAGTAGATGTGGGCCTTGCCTATGCCTACCAAATGGTAGAAGCCTGCCAAAAGGCAGATACGGGTTGACGGGTTTCCAACTCAAGCAAGTGGACGGATTCCCACTTGATGCATTATTGCATTGCATTTGCATTTTTTTAAAATTTATAATGTGTATGTGTAATGCCCTGGAAATCGGGGGTCGCGTATACACTCAGCTCCCGAGTTCCCGGGGTCACTTATGACTGGTTTTTATTAATATGCGTTTAATTTGGTTTAATTACGCAAATCTAAAATTTTCTGGAACATGAAGCATTGCAACACAAGTCTACTGAAATGAAAGAAATCCATTATATATACAAGTCCAAAAATATAAATGGGTCGCACAAGGCGTTGCCCAACAAAAGTAACAAAAGAATACTATGTCCAAAAAAAATAAGAGTGAGCCCACGGCTCACCAATCCAATGCCGCATCTTAAACTGGTGGAGGACCGTCCATCAACTGGAAGTAGGATAGCTCGTCTTCCTCCTCGAAGCACGCCCACTAGGCTCCTTAAGCCCTGAGTCACCTGCATCTATGAACGGGTCTAGTTAGTGTTTTAAAACACCGTCCAAGAGTGGGAGTGAGTAATCAACTCAGTGTATACTATTAGTCTTAAGTTATAACAGGCATCAATTGTAATATGAACTTAATGAAAAGCAATCAATCATCAACACCTAACAACTCTTATTAAATACGCATGCATACAGGATGATATGATGCATGCTCTCGCCACAACGCTCTCTCGAGCGACTCCATCTAACGATCGCATATGACCACTCCCTCAGAGCGACCTCGACTTCCGAGTCGCCACCCTAACTAATTCGATGCAATGCGATCTTGTTAGCCGAGTTATTAGTTAAGTCCATTCATCCAGCAGGTTGGAGAATCTGATACACCCCACGTATCAATGCCCTAAGCTGGTTGCGAGGCTAAGGCCCCATCAACATGTGAGGCCGAGACCCCGCGGTCCGTAATCTCGTCGGGTTCCTCATCCCCGACTTCAAGCACATGAGGAGTGCCGAGAGAAAGGGATCACTCGCGGTGACTACGGGGAGGCGCGGTACCCCAGTGTAGGCTGACAGCTCAGACACAGTGTCTCATTCCACCATGCCCGACTCACGAGACTGTGGACCAATTGCAATCTAGTTACCAATGGGCTACAATGGTTATAAGGTGTTCCAGGTTCCATACATAAGTGAGCAAACAGGGTTAACAACAAGATTGGTCAGATAGTAGGCTAGACCGCACGAGCAAGGCGAGCGTGAGACGAGTAACTTTGGGCACAAGGGACCTATGTAGTCGAACTACGGCCACCCGAACACTCCCGCCCAATCCATGAATCTAGCCCTAGCGTAGTCCTACCGATGGAATTACCTTCTCTCATCATGTTCTCGACCAACCCAAGAAGGTGAAAGGGATCCATAACATGCCAACTATGCAAGTCATCAACTAGCATATTAACATCATATTTTCATGCATCTCAAGCATACGAATCAAATGCTCCTAATAAGCGAGCTATCGATATCATGAAACAAAGTACATGTGAGTGGTGTGGATTTGTGAGGAAGTTAAGCATTTCCCCCATCTCAAGAAATCATGTGCACAAGAGTAATAAATCATACATACTATGAAGCACAATACATGGGAAAATCAATCAAGGCATGAGTATGTAATCATCCATACACACAATCATGTGAGAGGCAAGAACAACATCATGAAAAAGCTAAGCATGCACATCCATACCATTCCACAACATATGATTTCCTAAGATTTCTCTAGAATTTCAAATATAACATCCAAGCAATCAAAATCATTAAGCTTGTACTAAAATTGGTGCTAGGCCACCTAAGATCAATAGTCTGCACCTATGGTTCGTCGCAATCTTGGAAATGACCTAGAAATGCCGAACTCGGAGTCGATTAGCCGGAGTCCCTAAAACAAAGCATTGCATGTTAGAATCTCATGCAAATCCTCCCTCAACATGAGGGGTTTCCAAGAAGATGACAGATTTACCTATCAAATCGATGGAGAGGGGTTCTCCCGGTTGTGGATGATGGATTTTCTTGAGGGAGAGGTAGGGTTTTTCAAGATGGGACTTCCTTGGGCCCTACTTTGATCTATGGCCCACCTTCACTCTCCCTTCCTCTCTTCTTCCTTTCTTCTTTCTCCCTTTTCTCTCTTCTCTCTTTCCTTTCCTAGGGCAAATTCGTATGGGGAGAGGGGTGCCGAAAAGAAACCCCTTTTATAATGTCAGATTTGGTGTAAATGGCCCCAAGCTTTCACAATTTCTTAAAATAGATCACTAGGACTCCCTATTGGTGTTGGGGCAGCCCTAACGCCCCTCTGGCCACCAAACTTGGTGTGTAGGTGTCTCATGGCCCAATGAAAGGTCATGAAAAGTTTGAGAACAAATGGATGAACAAGTATGGGGTCTGAGCATATGATTTTGATCTTTAAGTGGCCCTGTGGGGGCTATTTCGGTGATTGGAGCGGTTCTGCTGGCCCTCTGGTGTAATGCCCTGAAATCGGGGGTCGAGCAAAGCTCAGCTCCCGAGTTCCAATGCATCACTTATGCAACATAGATAATGATGATTATGATGAGAGCATTTAAACATGAATGGGATTATACCAAAACAACATATCATACTCTAGAGACAGTTAAATTGCAAGCGGAAGACTGTGATAGATGTATAAAATATATAAACTATAGTAAGTCTCCAGAGTGTGATAATGTTACCAGGTTAAAGAATGACAAGTACAATTCAAAAATATACAAAATGTGTAAGGAGATCGAATGAGAGAAAACAGAAAGGGTAGAGGGTAGGTACAACTGTAAACGTTGGAAGTGAATAGGTTGTGACCGAAAATGAAGGAATGGGTGATTGGAGGGGAGGTTTGAGAGAGAAAACAAAAATTTTGAGGGAAAGGGAGAGCTTGGAGGGGTGATTTGTGAAGGAAGTGTGCATTTGGGGTGGTTTTAAACCACGACCCATGTACCAGGGGGTCACCCTAGCCCCCAAACAGCATCGGCCCAACAGGCTCGCCCGCCCGGGCCCGAAAACCGGGGAGGCCTCGTAGACTTGGCGAGGGCCTCGCCACTATCTGGAGTGGTTGGCGATGCCTCGCCATTTGGACGAGGTCCTCGTAACCCCTAGGTCCCAAAAAGATGTGGGGCCCACCCTGAGTCCCCCTATAAGTGCTCCGTTTGGCCCCCGACTCCATTTGAGGCATTTTTGGGTCCAATTGGCAAACTGAAATGACTTTATTGGACGTGTAATATATGATTTTGAGGTAGGAGACGCTATTCTATCCAACTAACCTATTTATTTCACAAGATTTCATAATTTGAATGGTCAAAAGTCCAATTTATACATATATTTACTATTTATAGTAAAATTTTTGTTTAAGTATTATTCTTCATCATTTATACGTTAGGATTTATGTCTAGTATGAAAGGACTTAGAAAAAGTTGAAGAATGAGGTGGTGAAAGGAGAGATTTTGAAGGAAATGGGTTAGACTTTAGAATTGAGTTCTGATAAGTTGTTTTCAATATCTTGGTTGATAATTCATGAGAGTGGTGAGATTGATGAGGGATGTTACTTGTAGAGTAAGAGCTGGATGGATGAAGTGGAGATGTGCCTTTGGAGTTTTATATGATAGCCGCATACCAAACCAACTAATGGGGAGATCTTCTAGGGTAGCTATAAGACCATTCATGCTTTATGGACCAGAATCTTAGGCTGTTAACCGACAACATGTTCATAGGATGTGTAGTTGAAATGGGGATGTTGAGATGGATAGGTGTCTTCATAGATAACAAGATAAGGGAAAGTAGGCATTGATGCTTTGGCCATGTGAGATGGAGACCAAGAACAACACCGGTTGGGGGTGAGTTGGTTTTAAGTTGAAGGTTCTAAAAGGGTAAAGAAAAGGCCCAAAAGGATGCGCTTGGAGGCAAAAAGAAATGATTTGATGATCTATGGTTTAACTGATGATGGTCCTGGATAGAGTGGAATGGTGGAACATTTGAACTTAAATGTTTTCTTCCCTTTGTGGTCCTAGATTTTATTATTGTTGCAATTCTTGTGTGGCCTACTGAATTACTTAGTAGCAATAGAGATCCGGTCTGTGATGGTGGTGAGATTTGGGTGCAGCTGGGTATATGAATCATAACAAAAAAATTTAGAAGAACTCACAATTGTAGACTAAATTACAATATTCAGTCTCGCATGTCGGCGAAACTTGGGATTCTAATGTGATTTCTAAGTTTTATCGCCCCTTTCCTAATTCAGAGTGCGTCAGAGTGCGTCGTGTTACCATAACCCAGGCCCGGTTTAATCCAAATCATGCTCTGATACCATCTTGTAATGCCCTAAAAAACGGGGGTCGAGCAAAGCTCAACTCCCGAGTTCCAACGCATCACTTATGCAACATAGATAATGATGATTATGATGAGAGCATTTAAACATGAATGAGATTATACCAAAACAGCATATCATACTCCAGAGACAGTTAAATTACAAGCGAAAGACCGTGATAGATGTATAAAATATATAAACTATGGTAAGTCTCCAGAGTATGATAATGTTACCAGGTTAAAGAATGACAAGTACAATTGAAAAATATACAAAATGTGTAAGGTCCTCTAGTCAACATCCCTGTGACCCCGTCGATCAAGACATAGCTCACATAAAGCCGCCAGAAAATAGCATATACGAGAAAGCATCCTCGTCGTCACAAAGTCCAGCTCCGCCTCAGGAGTAGCATCGCCATCTGCAACCAGACAAAGTCTGGTGGGTGTCCGAGACACCGTCCCGTAACGTGGGAGTGAGCGATCAACTCAGTGGAACAATAAAGTATAGGTTAACATGTTATCAATTCAGTCAAGCAGTAATGATAAAGCAGTACAATCAAACAATCTTAACTACTCTCATTAATGCAAGGATAAAATGTAGTCATGATGCATGCCCTCACCAACATACTCCCTCGTGCGACACCATCTTACGTTTGCGGCATGCGTTCATCCCTCAGTGCTCCACATTTTCCAGGCACATGCAGTGCCATGATGAGCATGATTACCAAGTTGTTATTAGTCCATTTCAAACAGCAGTATTGGAAAACTAGGGTACCTCCCTTATATTATTCTCAAACAATGATCCATTCTAGGGTCGTCAATCCTAGATAATCTCATACGATGGTGTGTTTCTAAGTCGCTGTCAGGGCTATTACACGGAATCATTGCACCACTCCTCCATCACCTTATCAATACAGGCCTAGTTTATACTCTGTTTACTACGGGAAGGCTCGTCGCCTCTCCGCAGATTCAGAGTATGCTCGAGGTCACTACATCGGGTACGGTCAGGGCTGTCAGGGCTATTACACGGAATCGTTACACCACTCCCCCATCACCCATCAAAACAGTGTAGGCCGACAGCTCGAATACAGTGTCCCATACTACCATATTCGGCTCACGAGTTTGGTTGCTCACTGGTCACTATGGGGAGGCACATGGCCCCAGCGTAGGCCGACAGCTCGACTACGGTGTCCCATACCACCATGCTCGGCTCATAAGTCTTAGCGGATCGAGGTACCAAGGTTAACGGGGTTGTACTGGTAAGTTCGGTACCTTAGGTTCAAGCAGTAGCGTCCAAACATGGTGAACATACATTAGACAGATCGAGTTACTTGATGAGCTCGGCTAGCTCGAGCGCACGACAAGTTAAACGACATAAAGTGTATAAGCACTTCACGTGGCCAACCACTATCGTCAATCGAAGTACGACTCAGGTTCGTCGAACACATCTCACGTGGTGAATGAATCTCAGTCACAAATTCAATCCCGTTACCGATTGCTTGAACTATACAATAACCCCAATCACATTCAATTACGGAACAATTAAAGCAGTAATGGATCAAGATTTCAAATCATACAATTAATTATCCAATATTATCCGCTTAGGGTTGTCAGGGCTGTTGCACAAAATTGTTATACCACTCCCACATCACCCTTCACGGCCTTTATGGAATACAACTTGAACATGAATTTAAACAAATGCATTACATAGATAAACATACATCATAATCTACGGTTCATGGAGGAAAGCATACACATAGTTAAAGGAGTTGAGAATCATACCTCAACACCCTTATACATTACAATGGACTAACTACTTACTCATTCAGACATTTCATCAAACACTTTAGACTACATACATCAACATACACGACGTATGTTGATGACATAGGTATTAGGCCAAATCCTTTCACTAGGAAATTGTCCCATTTATAACACGCGTGCCCCTACGACGGATAGTCATAGCAAGCATAAATCCAAGTTTCATATTCATTCGTTCATTTTCACAAACACTTGGGCTACACTCTTTAACATACATAACGTGCATTGGCCGTGGCGTAATTTAGTGCAAATCCTTTCGCTAAGGGATTGTCTAGTACACTTCAGTCATGATCTTGCATTCAATACACATGGCAGGCACAAATCATGAATCTATTTTCATTCAGGCATTTCAACAAACACTTAGGCTACACAATATAACATACTCAACGTATGTTGATAAAACATGTATTAGGCTAATCCGTTCACCAAGAAGTTGATACACATGTATCTAGCATACATAGATAACAATTAATCATGGTAAGCATAAATCTGTATTTCATACGTATACGGTATTTTCTACAAATACAAGAAATACAGTACATTCAACATAGTTAATGTATATCTGAAAAATGAAACGGACAACACTTTGTACATGTGCAATAGCATCCAGATCATGAATCTATCATTATCTAACATTGAAAGCATTGAAAACCATAACTTATACGTCTAAGGTTAGCACCTTACGCCGTAGAAGTGTAATGAACTCGACAAATTTGCTAAGCTTCTATCTACGGTGATGTGGCAACCTATAACATGCTTTAGGTTAGTTATTTCATAACCTACAACTATCAAAACCCCAAAATAGATTAGGGTTAGGGTTTCTTACCTAGAAACGAAGTCGAAATCGTCGGAAAAATGATTAGAAAGGGATAGTTAAGCTTGTATAGCGGCAAGGTAGAGTGGCAGGGAGATGCTCCCACTTCTCTCACACTTTCTCTCTCTTTTCTCTCTTCTCTCTCCTAGGTTTTCTCATATTCGTATGGTGAGAATGAGAGAGGGTTTAAGGTCCTTATATAGGCCCAAAACTCTCCAAAATAGACCCAGGGTCAAGGTATACTTAGGTTATGTCCAAAGGGCATCTGTTCCAGCTCAACGGAGCATTTCCGGAGCCCCCCCTTGAGTCAAAGGTCGGACTTAAGCTCACAGACATTAGATCTAGGTCGAGTTATGTTTTCGATTTGATTGAATTTACAGATTGCCCGTGGTGGACCAGTTTCAGTTCAACAATCACTAAGACTCGATCACGGCCACAAGTACACTGCCATGTGTATGAAATTTTTCCTGATCCGATGGTATATTTGGGTCAAATTCTGATGGTTTGATTGCTTATATCAAGCCCGCAAGTGACAAGTCTCAGATTACTTAAATTTATATATTTATTTATAAAATATCCACGTTTCTCACACACTTCACTCCGGGCTTAAGCGAATAGCCGTGAGACACTATTTGGATTTGACTTCCGAGATGGTTGTCAAGCCCAGCAAGGCGGTCCTAATTCTATAACCTCGTATTATTCGGACTTTCGATATGTGGTCCAGATCTAATACGGAGTTTCGTGACTCCCGAGAGCAGCCAGGTAATGAGATTGATCCTAGATTTTAGGGTAACCTAACGTCACTGATTCTACAAGTTTTGGGTCTTACAGATCGTATTTAAAGTGGCTTAAGTGAATTTCATAGCTAATTTAGTTTAGCACTTAGTTACTTTGTCTAATTTCTAAAGGATTTGGTCCTGAGCGATTTCTGCCTGAGGTGGCACTCGGGTCTTTATACAGATTTCTAAAGTATTGTTCTTCATCACCTAAACTTTAGGATTCATGCCTAATATGAAAGTACTTAGAAACATTTAAAGAACACGGTGGTGAAAGGTGAAATGGGAGATTGTGAAGGAAATGGGTTGAAATGGGATTTGAGACTTTAGGATTGAGTTTTTGAGAAGCAATTAAGGTGTCAGGATCAGCCCATTGCCTAAGTACATCTAACTCCAAGTTGTTAAAAATCTGGGGTGTTACAATCTACCCCCCTTAAAAATAATTTCGTCCCCGAAATTGGCTAAAGGTAATAAGTAAGAATCCTATTATTTCATTTGCCTAAGACTTATTGATTTCAAGTTTATATGCACGGTAGGGTGTATATTGTGCATGCTAGTTTAGTACATTTTAGGCACTACCCCCCTTAAAAATTTATTTCTTTATCCCTTGCTTATTCCCTAATAAGTTGATACAATTTATTCCATTATCTATTTGACGTCTTAACAACAATTCCCACCTATTTAGAGTAAGATAGCTGTTTTTAATGTTTGACCAACATGGAGAGACGGTTATAGTGGGCTTGATCCCGATACATCAATCATCTACCTGGCCAGGGTAAAAAACTCATCGTATCCCTTCCGAGTCCTGATAGATCCTGATCTTCTGCTCAGCCAAACAGTGAGTCTATTGGTAGTTGCCCAGGATTGAGAATTGGGTCAAGCCGCGAATGCTTCGCAACTTATATTTCAGTAACTCCGTAGTCCAATCACTCTAAAAACTTAGGGAATGTCCATCAATAAAAGGTTCAAATGTCCTATTTCTCGGGTTGCCTTTTAGGTCTTGGTCTAAGAGAGTCCTCGTTATTCTCTATGTCCAAGGAAATGGTGAATCAAATCTTACTAGATCATCCTAAAACGGTTTCTCATAGTAGAACAGGCTTCTATTATGTTCGTATTCAACGAGCACAGTTGTAGAAACGTTGACCTTGGCTATTGTAATTCAGTTCGTACCCATTGTTAGGCCTATTTTGTAATATGAAATTATTTAATACTTGAACCTAAATTGCTTTACATTTTAAGGAAGATTCAAATCCTATTTAATGACCTATCTTTATATGTCCATTTGATCCTGGGCCAGTTGGGCAAGGGTCCACCACGTTTCTGTTGCGCCACTTTGGTCAAACGGATGTATTAGCTGACCTAACTAGACTGGGCTCATAATATTCTACCCCCCTTAAAAATTGTTTCTACTTTCAAGGTTTAAGATCTATGTCCTGATCCGTATGTCGGAATAAGGTGTAATCTAGGACCTATCCTTGACATGAAACACGTCTCAAAGGCGAAGTAACAAACTTTTGGTTGTAAGTGGTTTGACCAACACGGAAGGAAAGTTGTGTAGTGGGTCTGAGTCGGTTAAGTCGAATAACTAAGTCTATTATTCAATTGGCTTAGCATAAGTAATTAGTCATTTATCTTCCTTAGCCTAACCAGTAGTCTAGTCTTAATTTAGGAGTAGCGGTAATCCACTGGTTGTAATCCAAAGTCTATACTTATACACTAAATGATTTTATACCCTTTCTAATATAAGAAATTATTTTATCGTTTAGGGCCAAAGTTGTCTGATTGAAATTGAGTTACCCGAACTTGAATGTAACTACGCTCGAGTACTACACAAATGACCACACCAACTAAGGAGGTTCTAGGGTTCACATTATTAATTTGTTGGATTTTCTATACGGTCAGGTCTGTCGAAATCTAGGAGCACCGCTCTAGGTCCAAAACTCCAAGGGCCTATTTGGCCAGTGGTCTTAAGTTGTATTTAATGGGCTTGCATTGCTAATCCCTCCTCGAGATTGGGAGTGGCATGGTTGGTAAGAGGGTAGGTGGGGATTAATTTTATAGGTTTTGGAAAATAAGTCTTGTGTGGGAGAGTGTGAGATAAGATTTCCAAATCCTAGGATAATGAATTTCTAAGTGTAATTTGAAAGAAAAATTCGGGATTTACTTTTAATTGCATACATTCCAAACATGGTGTCGAAAACCATGGGATACACCCAATTTAGGGACAATACTTGACACATACATTTATTGTTACTTTTACAATTTTATCCACCTTAAACTCACCCAATGCAGTTAGCAGAATAGGCCCTAAACGTCCCAACATTTGGAGGTTGTGAAAGTTATAGGACACAAAAATGTGGATTGTTGTGCCCATATGGGTGTGAAATGGTTAGGCCAAGAGGAGTAAGGGATGGGTGTAGAGGAGTAATGATGGAGGGTGGAAGGAGTTCGCAGTCAAGTACAACTCCAACTTGTCAAGCATTCTATACATGACAAAAGATGCATGACCAAGGCTTCAAACATCTAACATTCTACCAACTACTATACCCATCAACATGAAAACATAAACATCTAAAGACGGTAACCCATGCAAACTTCAAAACAACAGTATAGATGACTAGACATCCAAGAAAAAGTGAAGATAAGGGGGAGTAGGGGCTAGAGTTTTTGGTTTTCCACGAATATGAGCCTTAACAGAGGTTATACATGCCCAAATGACAGAGTTTGAAGAAAGGAAATGAAAAGATGGGAGGGGTTGAGAGTTTACACGATTTTGAGTTTCAAATGAGGGGGTGTAGGAGCTCGAATGAGAGAAAACGTAAAGGGTAGAGGGTAGGTACAGCTGTAAATGTTGAAAGTAAATGGGTTGTGACCGAAAATGAAGGAATAGGTGATTGGAGGGGAGGTTTGAGAGAGAAAATGAAAATTTTGAGGGAAAGGGAGAGCTTGGAGGGGTTATTTGTGAAGGAAGTGTGCATTTGTGGTGGTTTTAAACTATGGCCCATGTACCAGGGGGTCACCCGAGCCCCCAAACAGCATCGGCCCGACTGGCCGGGCCCGAAAACTAGCGAGGCCTCGCCGACCTGGCGAGGGCCTCGCCACTCTCTGGAGTGGTTGGTAATGCCTCACCATTTGGGCGACGTCCTCGTGACCCCTAGGTCCCAAAAATATGTGGGGCCCACCCTGGGTCCCCCTGTAAGTGCTCCATTTGGCCCCCGACTCCATTTGAGGCATTTTTGGGTCCAATTGGCAAACTGAAATGATATTATTGGACGTGTAATATATGATTTTGGGGTAGGAGACGCTATTCTATCCAACTAACCTATTTATTTCAGGACATTCCATAATTTTAATGGTTAAAAGTCCAATTTATACATATATTTACTATTTATAGTAAATTTTTTGTTTAAGTATTATTCTTCATCATTTATATATTAAGATTTATGTCTAGTATGAAATGACTTAGAAAAAGTTGAAGAATGAGGTGGTGAAAGGAGAGATTTTGAAGGAAATGGGTTAGACTTTAGGATTGAGTTCTGAGAAGTCGTTTTCAATATCTTGGTTGATAATTCATGAGAGTGGTGAGATTGATGAGGGATATTGCTTATAGAGTAAGAGCTGGATGGATGAAGTGGAGATATGCCTTTGGAGTTTTATGTGATAGCCGCATACCAAATCAACTAATGGGGAGATCTTCTAGGGTAGCTATAAGACCATTCATACTTTATGGACCAGAATCTTAGGCTGTTAACCGACAACATGTTCATAGAATGTGTAGTTGAAATGGGGATGTTGAGATGGCTAGGTGTCTTCATAGATAATAAGATAAGGGAAAGTAGGCATTGATGCTTTGGCCATGTGAGATGGAGACCAAGAACAACACCGGTTGGGGGTGAGTTGGTTTTAAGTTGAAGGTTCTAAAAGGGTAAAGAAAAGGCCCAAAAGGATGTGCTTGGAGGCAAAAAGAAATGATTTGATGATCTATGGTTTAACTGAGGATGGTCCTCGATAGAGTGGAATGGTGGAACATCTGAACTTAAATGTTTTCTTCCCTTTGTGGTCCTAGATTTTATTATTATTACAATTCTTGTGTGGCCTATTGAATTACTTAGTAGCAATAGAGATCCGGTCTGTGGGTGCAGCTGGGTATATGAATCATAACAAAAAAAAAATAGAAGAACTCACAATTGTGGACTAAATTACAATATTCAGTCTCGCATGTCGGCGAAACTTGGGATTCTAATGTGGTTTCTAAGTTTTATCGCCCCTTTCTTAATTCAAAGTGTGTCAGAGTGCATCGTGTTACCATAACCCAGACTTGGTTTAATCCAAATCATGCTCTGATACCATCTTGTAATGTCCTGAAAATCAAGGGTCGAGCAAAGCTCAACTCCCGAGTTCCAACGCATCACTTATGCAACATAGATAATGATAATTATGATGAGAGCATTTAAACATGAATCGGATTATAATAAAACAACATATCATACTCCAGAGACAGTTAAATTGTAAACGGAAGACTATGATAGATGTATAAAATATATAAACTATGGTAAGTCTCCAGAGTGTGATAATGTTACCAGGTTAAATAATGACAAGTACAATTTAAAAATATACAAAATTTGTAAGGTCCTCTAGTTAACATCCCTATGACCCCGTCAATCAAGACACGACTCACATAAAGCCATCAGAAAACAACATATACAAGAAAGCATCATCGTCGTCACAAAGTCCGGCTCCGCCTCAGGAGTAGCGTCGCCATCTGCAATCAGACAAAGTCTGAGGGGTGTCCGGGATACCGTCCCGTAACATGGGAGTGAGTGATCAACTCAGTAGAACAATAAAGCATAAGTTAATATGTTATCAATTCAGTCAAGCAATAATGATAAAGCAGTACAATCAAACAATCTTAACTACTCTTATTAATGCAAGGATGAAATGTAGTCATGATGCATGCCCTCGCCAATATACTCCCTCGTGCGACGCCATCTTACGTTCGCGACATGCATTCATCCCTCAGTGCTCCACATCTTTCAGGCACATGCAGTGCTATGATGAGCATGATTACCAAGTTGTTATTAATCCATTTCAAACAGCAGTATTGGAAAACTAGGGTACCTCCCTTATATCATTCCCAAACAATGATCCATTCTAGGGTCGTCAATCCTAGATAATCTCATACGATGGTGTGTTTCTGTAAGTCATTGTGGTACATTGCATACGTAATCGTTGCACCACTCCCCCATCACCTTATCAATACAGGCCTAGTTTATACTCTGTTTACTACGGAAAGGCTCGTCGCCTCTCTGCAGATTCAGAGTATGCTCGAGGTCACTACATCGGGTACGGTCAGGGCTGTCAGGACTGTTATACGGAATCGTTATACCATTCCCCCATCACCCATCAAAGCAGTGTAGGCCGGCAGCTCGAATACAGTGTCCCATACGACCATATTTGGCTCACGAGTCTGGTTGCTCACTGGTCATTACGGAGAGGCACATGACCCCAACGTAGGCCGACAGCTCGACCACGGTGTCCCATACCACCATGCCCGGCACATGAGTCTTAGCAGATCGAGGTACCAAGGTTAACGGGGTTGCACTGGTAAGTTCGGTACCTTATGTTCAAGCAGTAGTGTCCAAACATGGTGAACATATATTAGACAGATCGAGTTACTTGACGAGCTCGGCTAGCTCGAGCGCACGACAAGTTGAACGACATGAAGTGCATAAGCACTTCGCGTGGCCAACCACTATCGCCAACCGAAGTATAACTCGGGTTCGTCGAATACATCTCACGTGGTGAATGAATCTCAGCCATGAATTCAATTTCGTTACCGATTGCTTGGACTATACAATAGCCCCAATCACATTCAATTACGGAACAGTTAAAGCAGTAATGGATCAAGATTTCAAATCATACAATCAATTATCCAATATTATCCACTTAGCTAACCGAGCTGTTGCACAAAATCGTTATACCACTCCCACATCACCCTTCACAGCCTTTATGAAATACAACTCAAACATGAATTTAAACATATGCATTACATAGATAAACATACATCATAATCTACAGTTCATGGAGGAAAGCATACATATAGTTAAAGGAGTTGAGAATCATACCTCAACACCCTTATACATTACAATGGACTAACTACTTACTCATTCAGACATTTCATCAAACACTTTAGACTACATACATTAACATACACGACATATGTTGATGACATAGGTATTAGGCCAAATCTTTTCACTAGGGAGTTGCCCCATTTATAACACGCGTGCCCCCACGACGGATAGTCATAGTAAGCATGAATTCAAATTCCATATTCATTCGTTCATTTTCACAAACACTTGAACTACACACTTTAACATACATAACGTGCATTGGCCATGGCGTAATTTAGGGCAAATCCTTTTGCTAAGGGGTTGTCTAGTATACTTCAGTCATGATCTTGCATTCAATACACATGGCAAGCACAAATCATGAATCCATATTCATTCAGGCATTTCAACAAACACTTAGGCTACACAATATAACATACTCAACGTATGTTGATAAAACATGTATTAGGCTAATCCTTTCACCCGGAAGTTGATACACATGTATCTAGCATACATAGACAACAATTAATTATAGCAAGCATAAATTCATATTTCATACGTATACGGTATTTTCTACAAATATGAGGAATACAGTACATTCAACATAGTTAACGTATATCTGAAAAATGAAACGGACAACACTTTGTACATGTGCAATAGCATCCAGATCATGAATCTATCATTATTTGACATTGAAAGCGTTAAAAACTATAACCTATACATCTAAAGTCCACATCTTACGCCGTAGAAGCGTAATGAACTCGACAGATTTGCTAAGCTTCTGTCTACGGTGATGTGGCAACCTATAACATGCTTTAGGTTAGTTATTTCATAACCTACAACTATCAAAACCCCAAAACAGATTAGGGTTAGGGTTTCTTACCTAGAAACGAAGTCAAAATCGTCGGAAAAACGATTAGAAAGGGATAGTTAAGCTTGTATAGTGGCAGGGAGATGCTCTCACTTCTCTCACACTTTCTCTCTCTTTTCTCTCTTCTCTCTCCTAGGTTTTTTCAAATTCGTATGGTGAGAATGAGAGAGGGTTTAAGGTTCTTATATAGGCCCAAAACTCTCTAAAATAGACCCAGGGTCAAGGTATACTTAGGTTATGTCCAAAGGGCATCTGTTCCAGCTCAACGGAGCATTTCCGGAGCCCCCCCTTGAGCCAAAGGTCAGACTTAAGCTCACAGACATTAGATCTAGGTCGAGTTACGTTTTCGGTCCGATCGGATTTACAGATCGCCCGTGGCGGACCAGTTTCAGTTCAACGGTCACTAAAACTCGATCAGGGCCACAAGTACACTGCCATGTGTATGAAATTTCCCCTGATCCGAGGGTGTATTTGGGTCAGATTCTGACGGTCTGATTACTCATATCAAGCTCGCAAGTGATAAGTCTCAGATTACTTAAATTTAGATATTTATTTCTAAAATATCCCCGTTTCTCACACACTTCAATCCGGGCTTAAGCGAATAGCCGTGGGACACTATTTGGATTTGACTTCCGAGATGGTTGTTAAGCTCAGCAAGGCGGTCCTAATTCTATAACCTCATATTATTCAAATTTTTAATGTGCGGTCCAGATCTGATACGGAGTTTTGTGATGCTCCCGAGAGCAGCCGGGTAATGAGATTGATCCTAGATTTTAGTGTAACCTAGTATCACTGATTCTATAAGTTTTGGGTCTTGCAGATCGTATTTAAAGTGAATCAAGCGGATTTCACAGCTAATCTAGTTTAGCACTTAGTTACTTTGTCTAATTTCTAAAGGATTTGGTCCTGAGCGATTTCTGCCTGAGGTTGGCACTCGGTTCTTTGTACGGATTTCTAAAGTATTGTTCTTCATCACCTAAACTTTAGGATTCATGCCTAATATGAAAGTACTTAGAAACATTTACAGAACACAGTGGTGAAAGGTGAAATGGGAGATTGTGAAGGAAATGGGTTGAAAGGGGATTTGAGACTTTGGGATTGAGTTTTTGAGAAGCAATTAAGGTGTCAGGATCAACCCATTGCCTAAGTACATCTAACTCCAAGTTGGCAAAAATCTGGGGTGTTACATCTGGCCATGAGACTTATGGGATAGGTGATCCATGGCCCGATGAAGGGCCATGCAAAATTTGGGAGCGATCGGATATGGTGTTTGATTGCACGGGTCCGCTTCGCGATCAATGATTACCATTCCACGATCGGGTCCCAGATTTAGTAGACGAGCGTAGAAAAATACATTAAACCTTCACCGTAAATGTGGAAGAGATCCGACGGCTGAAATGTCTTATATCTCAGTTTCAATTAAGAGTGTCGGATTCTGAAACTAGTGGGCTGGGGTGAGCTACACTTTGCAAGTGCCGCTGGGACAGCGTGGATAATTGACTTCTGGATGTTTACTGGGTCCGTGGTCCGCGTTGGACTACAAACCCAGTGAGATCTATGCTTCCCTAAATTTTTATAATTTTTCAACCTTTCTTGATCGCGGTATGGCCCGTACGGGCTGTTGCTAGGTGTAAACAGACTATCTGGCTTGACGGCCCGTAACTATCTGGCTTGACGGCTCGCACTGTCCCATCATAACTAGAATGGTCCACCCCAATATAAACTAACATTGAGTGTTAATGGTCATTAAGTGATATTATAAGTTAATTAAAAAAAAAAATTTAAGGATTTTTGGAAATCCAAAACAGTGAAAATCGAGGATGTTACAGTATATTTTTGGGCATTCTATTATAATTTGATGTAAAGAACTATGTCAGAAATTCTCACTAGGCCTAGCCAGCTTATCCTTTTTATTCATGGAAAAACCGTACAGATGTGAATGAGGGTGAGCCGATGGCTCAAAAACAGGAATACGTGGCCAAGCCGGAGAAGGATTTAAGGGACACATGACCCTACTTGACAGAGGAAGAAATTACTGCCTTAGAGTAGTCATGATTTTTTTAAAAAAATTATATTTGATTTTCTTAGATTGTTAATTAATTTTTTTGAAGTTGTTGGACATGTTTATTTCATTTCATAAGACCCCGAATGGGAAGATCCTTAAATATATTTATGATTGGTTATTTGAAATAAATTGTTATTTCTTGTTTATGAGATGTTTCTTAATATGAATGAAATGTTGATTTACAATAAAGTTACTGGATAAATGAGATTTTTGTAAGCAATTTAATAGTTTAAGTACACTTAGTGTATAAGTCATGACATGGATATCAAGTCCAAAGTATATGTTAAGTACCCGAAATCTGGGTCGTGACAATTATCTCACCATTTCTTATGGTGTAGTCAACCAGAGATTAGGATCAACTTCATTTTTTTGCCCTTGCCTTGAGATGAGATGGAAAGGGGATGAATGGAGTAAATATAAAACAAATACATTACGATAAATCCCGCAATGCCCAACATGTCAAATATAATGAGAAACAAGAGGGATAGTGTGTTCAAGTTTTACTAAAATACAGCAAGCCTCTCATTTACTTCTCCACAGCATCATTAGTTGTTTCTTTAGCTCTTTTTTTAGAAGATTAAAAGTATTTCTCTTCTACAGGTATTAGAGTCTCTCTCTCTCTCTCTCTCTCTCTCTCTCTCTCTCTCTCTCTCTCTCTCTCTCTTTGAAGAATAACTTAATTTTTTTTATTTTTTTGTCATTCCTATTTATTTTGATCTAGTCATTTTTTCAATTTGTTACTCAAAATTATATGTAAATATGAATTATTTGATTGTATCTAATATCATATATTATCAAGAAATTGACGCCATACTTATGCATGCAAATCATTTTAAAAAAATTACTCTATTTTTTTTTTATGGATAATGATATTTTAATTTTCTATTAAATACTTTAATTTATTTGTTCATACAATTTACCTAAGTGGTTATAACCCTATGAACGGTTTGGATGGCATATAAACATCATAGTCAGCTCAAGGTTTCAACTGTGGACATTTATGTTCTGACTGCTTCTTTGGCATGGCCAACCTCAGCATTGGATGAGCCTGATTTTTAGAATCTTATCCTATAGTGGTCTTCCAAAACAGATGGGTGGAGTGGATTTATCACAGTCCGTAGGCCCACACAACCCGGCCCAGGTATATCTATGTGGTCGAGGTCATAGGCAATCTGCTTCCTGTCTCCACGTGCACTATATGGGATCCAATGGCCCATCAAACTCTGACAGAGTATCAAATAATTCCCAATTGCATGTATGCTCTCTTTCTACCTTGAAGTAAAAAATGTATTAGTATTCGTATTGTTCTTTCATATCTAAACAAACATATCAAGAATGCTGGGAAATATTTGAACTGGTCTTCGTGTAACTGCTCTGTGAAGTGTCGTTGGTTGTTGCTGTGGATAAGTCTCTAACACTCCCCCTCAAGCTTAACTGTGCAAATGCAATGTTCAGCTTGTCGCGAAGGAGAGAGAACCGAGAGGAGGATAGTGGCTTGGTAAAGATATCAGCAACCTGATCTTTGGTAGAAATGAAGCGGACGTCTAATGTACCACGAGCAACCATATCTCGAACAAAATGAAAGTCTATCTCAACATGTTTGGTTCGAGCATGAAAAATCGGATTTGAGGATAAATATGTGGCACCAATATTGTCACACCAAAGAATTGGATTGATAGAGGGAAGCATCTCAAGTTCAGTCAGAAGAGAACATAACCATTTGAGCTCGGCCGCGGTATTTGCTAATGCTTTATATGCAGCTTCGGTGCTTGATCGGGCTACAGTAGCTTACTTCTTACAACTCCAAGAAATTAGATTACCCCCAAGAAAAACACAGTAGCCGCCTGTGGAGCGTCAATCATCCCTACTTCCAGCCCAATCCGCATTGGAGTAGGCTTGTAGTGAAAAGGAGTGCGACTTTTGAAATTGGAGGCCAAAATCCACGGTGTGTTTGAGGTAGCGCAGTAAGCGCTTGGTTGACTACCAATGGAGGATTATCGGCTTGTGAAGAAACTGAGAGAGCTTGTTAACTGTGAATGCTATGTCTGGTCTGGTGATGCAAAGATATTGAAGAGCACCAATAGTGCTTCTGTAAAGTGTCGGGTCCGAAAATGCTTCACCTTCATAAGCCGAGAGTGTTGTAGCTGTGGCCATAGGAGTCTGAACTGGTTTTGCCTCTAGCATATTGGTACGTTTCAGGATATCCATGATATATCGATGCTGAGATAGAATGAAGCCCTTGGAATTTTGAATCATTTCAACACCAAGAAAAAAATGTAGTGGACCCAAATTTTTAACAGCAAAGTCATAGTGTAAAGCTGATAGTAAATCATCAATAGCTGTCCGTTTATTGCTTGTTATGAGAATATCGTCCACATATATAAGCATAAATATTTTGATCATGGAGGATGTGTAAACAAACAAGGAAGTGTCGGACCGAGTACCTTTAAAACCAAGATCAATAAGCTTGTTGCTGAGTCTAGCAAACCAAGCCCGGGGGGCTTGTTTTAGTCCATACAAAGCTTTTTGTAATTTACATACATGGTTGGGGTACTGGGGATGAAGAAAACTAGGGGGCTGAGACATATATACTTCCTCTGATAAATTTCCATGTAAGAAAGCATTTTAAATATCTATTTGATGAATAGCCCAACCAGCCGAAATAGCCAAGGAAAGAACAGTATGCACCGTTGTAATTGGGAATTATTTGATAGAGTCCATGGTTACTCGGGCCTTGAAGCAGCAGACTCCCCGTAGCTCGATCCTTCAACAAAAAATAAGATGGGTGGAATTCAAAAAATGTATTAGTATCCTTGGTGAAGGGACAGAAAGCGATTTTTGCAAATATGGGGAACATGTAACACATTTTTTAGTTGAATTTTAAGTGAGGGAGTGGAAATTTGAGTGGTTCCAATATGATGAATAGGAAGATCATTACCATTGCCGACACGGATTGTGTCAGATCCTGAGTATTCTTCAACTTTAACATTCAGATTGGCAAGTTCCGAAGTAAGATGCTGTGTAGCACCCGAGTCTGGGTACCAATTTGCATCAGTTGTATTTTGTGATGTGGACACATATGCTTGGCCTTGAGAAGAATCCCGCTGGTATGATTCATCATACCTGTAATAACAGTCCAACGCCACAATACCCATTTTGTTGCAAACTTGGCAAACGGGACGAGAGTTGTTGGAAGAGGATGAAGAACTTCGACCACGCCCCCTGCCTCGGTTGTTTCAAGATGGTGAGTTCTAATAATTTCCTCGTCCAGTGTGGCTTGGAGAGCCGCGACGATTGCCACGACCACCACGATTTGTGGTGTTGCAGGATGTGAAATTGGCATTTGCGACAGTTAGATCAACTGTGGCTTGATGTTGCTCCAATCGCTTTTCATGAGCAAGGAGATGACCATAGAGGTCTTCAATGGATAGAGGTTCAACTCTAGTAGTAACAGATGTGACAAAGGAGTCATAATCTGGTCCAAGGCCAGCAAGAAGAAAAGAAACAAGCTCATAATTGTTTAATGGTTGATCAACAGCAGCAAGAGTATCGGTGAGGTTCGTAAATTGCTGGAAATAGAAGTTGGCTTTTTTGAGAGTAGCGAGCTGAAAATGTATATTGGTGATCCGGGCATGAGATGTGGAGGAAAACATGCGTTCTAGTGCAATCCATATTTCTCGCGAGGTGGTACACTTAACTACATGAGATAGAATTTTTTCCGTGAGGGAGGAGGTAAGGGCACTCAAGATGAGTTGATCTTGAAGGTGCCAAGAGTGGAAGGCAGGATTTGGAATGATTTGGGTTGAGTCATCACTTTCGGAAATATGAGTAGGTGGTGCCGGCAGTGAACCATCAACATAGCCAAATAGATGAGTGCCTTTAAGATAGGGAACAATTTGGGCACGCCAGAGCAAGTAGTTGTCACGACTTAGTTTGATGGTGATAAAGGGGTGAGGCATAAGAGAGGTGGGTGGGGATGGAACGAGAGCAGAAGAGGAGGCCATTGAGATCAGACGTTGGTCACTTAGGCTTTGATACCATTTGAAGACTGAATATATTTGGAGAATTGCTGCCTTACCTTAAACACAAGTGTAGGCGTGTATTTACAGAGATGTAAAATATATTATATTACAACTGAGTCATGAAAGATAGAAGCAAAGGAATACATTTGAATTTAAAATTTTGAATTGAAACCGATTTTATATCTAAACAAACGTATCAAGGATCCTGGAAAATATTTGAACTGGTCTTCGTTTCGTAACTATTCTGTGAAGTGGCGCTGGTTGTTGCTGTGGATAAGTCTATAACAGTAATAGAACTAGTACACTGTTTTACTTTTGGTGGTAGAACAAGTACATTTTTTTAAACTTTTGGTACTGAAACGGTACACTTTTGTACAGTTAGGAATTAATACCCACACGCCTCTCATTCTTGAGATGGAGACAATGCTCGGGTCGAAGGCGGCAATCGTAGGTTAGGGCTTCTAGTTTGTACCAGTAGGGCCCATTTTTTTGTGATCCAAAACGCTGACGTAATGACCGTTACTATGGATGGGCCACAGACTAAGAATTCCTTAGATTGAATTATCATAGATATGGACTATCTGACCTTTTGAATGAGGACCATTGATGTATTCGCTTTCAACCGTTTCTTTGAGTGCTGCCTATCTAGCGGTTGAGGGCCTTTTCATCGGGAGATTTTAGGTTCATGGACCACTGACAATGGGGCCCATGTGATTAATAGTGAAAAAGGGCCCCACTTGTATGAACTGAAAACGCCAAAGGTACTGTACAAACGGTTGAATTGGTACAGTAGACACTGCTGTCCTATTCTCTTAACCGTCTATTTTTGGAATTTTCTTAGGACAAGTCATTGATTGTGAGGACCATCAGATCGGTGGTTTCAATCACCGAACCATGGCCTAACATGAAAGGACTCTCAAATCGAACTATCGAAGAGAGAGTAACAGTCCAGATCCATTCAAACACCTGAGTTATAATCTCAGAAGAGATCAACGGTCCAGATCCACCAACCGAATCCAATGGCATGACTCCCCGGATCCAACGGTTAGGATTTCTGTATCAACATAATATTCTGGGCCACAATCCATCCATAGTTGTGTGCACGGGAATGCCTTTTTAGTCAAAAGGACAAATTTACCGTTGATCCAGGCCGTCCATCTAGCAGGTCCTCTCAATGAATGGCTCGGGTTTGAAAATCAAACTAATTGGATGATTCCATTCATGTGGATCGTGTCCTTCAAATCGATTCAATAGGAGAAAATGATGGATAGGATCATCAATCGGTTCCATGTACAAAGGGCTACATGCAGATCTGATGATCCACTAGATGGAAGGATGGATGCAACTCTGGAACTGTCACATGTCAGGTGTTGATGAGTAGCATCCGTTCCCGATCCAACGGTAGGGATTAAAGATAACCTCTCATGGCACTAGATCGATTAGCTATCGGGCAAATAACAATACAAGCGGTCACTGATTGGTCCACCTATGGCCGATCAGGGTCTTTCAGATGGGCCCACTTGAACGTTGGATCTAACTCATTCTTAGGCTCATGCCCTAAAATGATCTCTCCAAATGAATGGACGGTGTGGATACAACACATACATCATTGTGGACCCAAAAAACGTAGTGATGTCATTTCAGAACCGAATCCTTATCCGAAAAGCAGACTATTTACATTAATGAGCTGGCTTCGGGTTTAGGCCGACCCGACCTGACCAAGTCTATCAACAGGCTAGGTTTGGCTAGGGCCAAGGTCTATGTAAGCTCAGACCGCATAGTAAGACTTGAGCCCAAGACCGGTCTAGGCCCATTATGAGCTAAAATGGACAAGCACAAGCTTAGCCTGTCAGTTAATAACTGGGTAGGAAAATGTTAATTACTATTTATAAGTTATTTAATTTAATTAGTTATTAAATATATTGAAGAATAAAAATAAAAAATTGTGAAATTTTTAATATATGCTTGGTAGCCATGAACCATTGAGGCCGACGAGTATTAAAATACAGCCTCGGGCCAACCCGATTAATAAACGGGCTTCACTTTTAGGCTCGGCCCAGGCCCTCGTATCACAAATGCCAGCCAAAGTCCAGCCCAAAGCAGAACTGGACTTAAATCGAGGTAGGCTAAATGACTCGACTCGACCGAGTCGACAACCCGAAACAAAAGTATCTTTATAGCAATCTAGTTATCACTTGTATCATAAAAAATCAGTGGAAGAGCTGCAGGCCCACCCATGCAATGTCAGAGCTTAGGCCCAAACAAAGCATCCTTAGAGCTCCAGCCATCGTAGTCGAAAGCCGGGTGGGTCTAGGTTGGTCCACAAGTCTCAAAGCTTCTGCCGACGGCTTGATATTTGGGCCTACAGGGAGGTCTGGGCCCACCATGTGATCCTAATATAGGATTACAATGATCATTGATCAGTGAGCATCACCAGAAATGGGCTTTTCATGGCCTCAAGAAGGCTTCAATAGGAAAAGAGAAAAATCTGGGCCTGGTTTAAGCCCATTAAGAAGACAACACTAGAAAAACAGGCGATGATGATGCCATGGCCTTGAAGATGGCCCCAGCAAAGAACTAGATGGGGCCCATTTAAATTTCAGATTGTTTGGTAACAAGAAGATAGACTACTTTAGCTAAACATTGCATAGTGGACCTAGGTCAATTCGATCCGGACCCAGATGGCCTGGACTGTCGAGATCCATTGTTGGGTTCAAGCCCAAGCCTCGGTGGTATCTGATCCAGGTTCCACCCTTAGTTTTTTGAAAGCTATCATATTTAAGTATGTATTAATTAGTTACTTTAGTAATCATTTAAGGGTGGGATGCACACTATTAGGCTCTGCTCCGTAGAATGCTATTAAAAGGGCCAAAAATAGTAGAGAAAATGATAATATTACCCATTATATTCTTTAATCCAGCTTTATTGCAAAGCTCTGAATGTGTGGTCCTGATTTTGCATTGTTGGGCCTCTTTTGTTTTGTGTTGCAACCGTTAATTTGAGGTTATCGGTCGATTAGCGGTACGTTTGGATGTTTAAGAGTCCGATGGTTGGGCCTAGATTCAATTTGGGCCCATCAATTCAACTGCTTGGGCCGAGCCCACCATACTTAAATCAATTCACAATTTTGATTTTGAGAAGCCCAGACCCGGCCCATTTTTTTATTAGGGTCAATTACGGTGTTTGAATGAATCTCCACCATAAACGTTTCCATGTACAGAAAATTCATCATCTCTTGGGTCCACTGTGGAAGATCATGGCCGAAGAACCGATTGGACAATTCGACAGCCCAACAATGGACGATCGAGACAGAAATCGCTAACGTCTCCCATTTAACAAGCAAAAGCTCATTAGTTGGGCAATGAGAATCGTCCTACAAGTGCAGTTTTTGTGTTGTGTCACACCCCAATAGGATCCGTGGATTCCCATTACTAAACATTAAGCATGTCTATGGCCGAGATTGGAGCAAGCCGAAAATTTGGAACCACAGCAAGAATAGAAGATTGAAGGGCTACTATCAATGATTAGAGTTTCTTTTCTAGATTGATAGTATTATACATACAGAAGCACTTATCCTTAAGGTTTTTATTCTAGTTGATTTCTGTAGCTTTGTATTTTTTTTTTTTCACAAAGGGTTTCCATGTAAAATATTTTGTATTATACGGTTGATTACTTGGTTATTCTGCTTTCTTTTATTGTTCTATCTCCGTTGAACTTGCTTTCGCAAAGTGTCGCATATTAATGACGATGTTAAATTCAAATTTCCAATACCTAGGGTTGATTTGGATTTGTTATGGCGTCTAAATCTTAACATGCGCTTAGCTTTTATATGAAAATTTGGAGGAGGTTATCGGGTTTACTTTGGCATGCATGTGGATGTATGTGTCCCTGGCTTTGTATTGTTGTATTAGAGTATAAGACTCTAAGTAGAAGTGGACACCAGATGACTCGATTTGGCTAACTCGACTCGTCTGACTCATTTAGATTCGACTCAACCCAAATCAAATGGGTTTGTCGGCCCGAACTGAGTAGGCTTCGCTCAATCCGAACTCAAACTAGGCAGAGTTCGAGTTACCTAGTAACTCGACTCGACTCGATCCGAAACCTGACACTCTAACCCTACCCGCCACACCCTACCTCAACCCAATCCCAAAATCTCTCTCTCCCTCCCTCATCCTCCTCATCTTCCTAGCCAGACAACCACCCACCACCATCACCCTCCTCCTCCTCTCTCTCCTCTCTACTCTCGGTCTCTCCCTCCCTCATCTCTCAATCCGACTCGATGCCCACTCAACCCAACTCGGTACGTCTAATCGGATCAGACTCAGTCCAGATCAGTCCAAGCCCGACCGGAATCGGATCGAGTCAGGCATGATGGACTCGGTATCAAGTTCAGGTCAGGCCTATTTCAAAACCGGATTGAGTCGAGTCAGATCTAACTCGGTCTGACTCAACTCAATGTCCATCTCTAACTCTATGAGGTCGTTTGACACCTTGGATTTGGAGGTAAATGGGCGCATTTCAAATCCAAATAGAAACATTTTGCGTTTGGCATTCCTAGATTTGGAGGTAATTGGAATTGGAGGTATTTCAAATGCACTCATTTTGTGTGTTTTGAAATCTCAACAAAATATTGGAAGTCCAATATAATCCAAATGAAATCTACATTTTGACTTCTTTTCAAAGGTAAGAGAGTCACATGTGTAACAAAAGTGTCGCTAAGCTATTAATCTACTGTACATGTGGCACGGCACACTAATAATGCCCCAAAACAATCCATTTATCACCTACAACACTAAGATCACATCAATAAAATGATCCAAACCATCCAAATTTTAGACATTTAAATAGACGGTTAAAAAACATTGAAAAGTCACTTGTTTGTATCTTTACATTTGTGTTCCCCTCAAGGCTCAACATTTCTTCATTCTTTACCAAAGTATATATTTCAATGAACTTATAACAACCATTCTATCAAATATCCCATTATATATATAATGAAAGCTAATTTAGTTAATCAAATCTATGTCCTATGAATATATCGAAGAATTCTTGTGGGCTCAAGCACCTATTGTGACATGAGTGCACAGGCATGTGTGAGTGTGAGAGTGCGCATGGAGAAAAATAATAATATATTAAAGAATTCCGGTGTATTCCAAATACAAGCTCCCAGATGAAAGATTTTATCATTCTACTATATTTCAACCGAATACAATTGAGGATTCTGAGTCACCTTAATTCCAATATAATTGTGATTCGGATTCCAATGCATTAATAAAAATCCAGGCAACCAAGCAGGCCATATAATTAGCTGCTATCTAGATAGATTCGTTTGTATCTACAAGTTTATCTCTACAGTGCATCACTATTCTATATATTCTTATTATTGTCACTAAAATAAGCTAGTTACAGTTTAAACCATATATATATAGTCTCTCGTGGTTTAACACTGCATGAAGGAATATTCAGTGCGCTTGAATTGCACAACTTTCATGCATTGTGATATATCTCTTTAATTTTTTTCCCAGTAATATCTGTTGTTCGGTTGCTAACAAAGTAGCAAAAATTAGATTTAGTGCTAAATCTACCATGTTGTCTATTATTATTTTGGCCATGAGCATGCAAAATAGGAAATGAATATGGAAAATTTTCCACTTTTTTTTTTTTTTTAAATAGCGATAGTGATTAAAATTGAGGAATGATCTCTTTGAGCACTATAAATTACAGTACTTTTAATTGGAAAGGCTCAGTTGGACAGTCTATTCAAATAATTTAAGCTGTCCATTAAACCCCAAAGACATTTCGTACGCTCTCATGCCATATTGCTATGATAAGATTATCTAATCATCTTTTATTTAGCCCTTTTCTTACAATCATTTTTTTCCAGCGACGGATTTCATGGTTATGATTGCCTAACAAAAGTGGTTATTACAAGTCATAAGCAACATCCATGGTGGCCCTAAAAGGTAAATAGATCAAATTTCTAAATAAACCCATTTTTGTATAAATGATCTTGACCAATGGTATTAGAGGCCATTTATCAAATGGTTAATATTTGTGAAATCAGTGTGATGTTTTCATGGTAGACCCAAAATGTGGGTTGGATCTAGTTTAGATTAATGAACTGTTCCAACGCAACTAGGAGTAGCAGTACTTGGAGAGCACCGGAGAACATCTCATGAAAATTCTATGAATTAATATTATCTTATTTATGGCAGAGATGTGATCTCAACTAAAGGAGAGGAGAACTCTTTCTGTCATATCAATCAAAAAAGAAATCTCTCTTTGCATACTTTCCCATCCACTTATCTTTGTCTGCATTTAGAATTATAATAAAAGTTTCATAACTAAGCTCTAACCTTATATATGATTTCAATAGAGAACTGTGTCATGTGCAAATCCACGTGTGCAGCAAGGGTCACATGATCCAAGTTGTTAAACAGGTGGACCCCACAATGTATGTCTAGGCCGAAAATGAGTTGGTCAAATGTCATTGACGCTTGCATGCTTGTATCCTTAGAATTTCTTTTCTTTTCTTTTCAGTTTAGTAGTCCAAGTGCTACAGGAAATTGTTTTATATGCATCCATGAACTATTCATCACTTGTTATTAAGAGAGGAAAAGGCAAATAGTTATAGAATTACAAACAAAAAAAGAAAGAAAAAATCAGCACAAAATACTAAAAAAATGTAAATATTTGACATCAAATGAGAGAGTTGCCATGTCAGCAGCCCTTCATTCAAACGACTTAGGATTTCATATATTAGATACCGTTGCAGTGGAAAATTTCGTCGTGAGAATACCACATCCTTCCTATAGTAGTTAATGTAACGTTGACTAATAGAAATGAGTATTAAATATGTAAAATTATCGTATCCTGTGTGCTGAAAACGTGGGCTAATAACAATTAATAAATTCTATCTCTAACCACTTCCATTGGTCTACTCACAATTGACTATGCATATGTCATTTCACGTGTGCTTGTGCACAAATCCCAATGGGCCAATAGCATTTGATTTCTTTCCATGTTTGGTTGAAACATATTTCTTATGCAAACATAATTAATCAAAACTAGATAGAAAAATATTTAATATTTAATGTGTATGCATTTTTCAAAAATATTCATGTTGACAAAAAAATTTAATTTATAATAGGGTTTTGATACTTTGCTATAAGGATATGCATTCAAATATGCTCTTTCAAGAGGCTTTCATTAATTCAAGAAACAAATATATTTCAAGATGTAAATTAAGATTTTATCTTCAAACCGTCCAGATCTTCAATGAGGTTAATGTACCAGCTATAGCCTCTTACATATAGGCATTTGATATAGCAAATCGAGCACCTGAATAAAAGAAAATGATACATATCATGTATCCTAAGATGCATGGGTTTCAAATAGCTATGTAATCTTGTAGCATACATAAATTTGATCATTCCAACATTGTTAGTAGTCTCATATATCAAAGATAGCGAAAAGATTAATCCATCAAACCACATATTAGCGCCTGTTACTTGGCGAGAAGTGGGGGCCGTTGCACAAAACCTTAGGATCTAGCCTCCTAAAAACACCAGAATTACGGGATATAATAAAGCAATGAAATAAATCAAATCAAGTTGAGGTGAAGGTCTGGAATATACCTCACATCCCTGAAGACCAATATGCAGCCCACATCGGTCTTCACACAAATATCATCGACCCTTACGATCTTCGATATGCCAGAATTTCTCATCTTCACGGTCCTAAAGTCACCTGACTTGTAGCTTGTGAAGAAATCCCTGCATGGAGTCGCATGAAACGAGGCTCCCGAGTTTATCACCCAGTCGGTGTCCTGACTCGTAGCCGTGAGACAAACATCATGATCTGTAGAAAGAATAACTACAAAGTCGCCATCTGAAGCGACCATAGTGGAATCTGATTCATTTTATTTTCCTTTCTTGTCATTCTTCTTCTTATGACATTCATGCTTATAGTGGCCATTCTTGCCACAATTTCAGCATTTAACATCCTTCATGTTACTCGACTTGCCTCTTGATTTATCTCAGGCCTTCCCGCCATTTCTGTTCTTTTCTCTCCCTATCACAAGGGTCTCTTGTTGAGTAGACCCCTGAAACATCCTCCTTGTCTCCTCATTGAAGAGACAACTAGTTACCTGTTCCATGGACATCTTTCCGTCTGACGCGGAGTTACTTAGAGACACCACCAATGTCTCTCAACTATCAAGCAATGAGCTAAATAATAGCAAAGCCTGTAATTCATCGTTCAGGACCATCTTCATAGCGGAGAGCTGGTTCAATATATTGCTAACTTTATTCATGTGCTCAGTCACAGAACCATTATCTTTGAACTTAAGATTTACAAATCGTCTTATCAAAAAAAAATTATTGTCGTCTGTCTTCCTCTCATATAACTCTTATAATTTCAGCCATAGGCTAGCGGTTGAGGTCTCCGTAAACACATGGTGGAATACGGAATTATTCAGTCATTGTCTAATAAACCCCACCACCTTCCAGTCCAACTTCTTCCAATCATCATCTGACATATCCTTAGACTTTGCTAATATGCCTAGAATTGGAGCATATAAGTCCTTGCAATAAAGCAAGTCCTCCATATTAGCTTTCCATATGGTCCGTTAATAACCGTTGAGACTGATCATCCTTGATGAGCCACCTTTCATAATTCAGAACTGATCTCACTCCGTTCAACCTACCTGAACGCTTTAATACCACTTTGTTGGGGACCGTTGTACAAAATCTTAGGATATAACCTTCCAAAAACACCAGAATCATGGGATATAATAAAGCAATGAAATAAATCAAAGCACAAACCACACGACAAAAAAGATTTTATGTGGAAAACCCTCAAAGAGGTAAAAATCACAGGACCTTATCCAAAGCAACAATTCACTATGAATGTAACTCTTCGAATTTTTGCTATTTTGGGTTTGCCAAAAATCCTTTAAAAAAATTTTAATAACTATCCACGTCATCACTTACTGACCATTAACACTCAATGTTAGTTTATACACGGGTGGTACTAGTAAAGAACCACACAAGTCCGATTAACCAACTGTAGGAAGCCAATGAATTCGCCCAATCACTTAAACACCAAGTTTATCCACATGATTTGCTCATACAGAGCCTAAATCTAACCGACCTACCACTGATTAATCAAGACAATCATAACTAAATTAAAAGATCTATCCAAAGCCGAGTTAGATAAGGCCCGGATCTTGACTAATGAACCAAATCAACCCCGTTACTCTTTTAGCCTAAAATCGATAGTTTAAAGTAATCATGACCAAATCTCCACTTTTACTAATTATAAATAGGCCACACTATGAACATAATTAATCCAAACCCTAATCATTGCCCATGAGAAATCTCAATACCTAATTCATTCCATAAATGCCCTGATTTTTCGAACAAGCTTTATATCGCTCGTTAGTGGGTCACTAGTTTTGAAACTATAGAATAATGTTCATCTCACTGGGCTTGACACCCATTGCGGGTGACGAACCAAGAAAGTGCCTAGAACGGCTCAACTTAGGCCGGAAGCTAAATGCTTGCAACGTGCGAATCCCCTAAGCCAAAATCTGAAACTTAAGTGAAATAGACCTTTCGCTCTCTCGTGAAGTTGTGGCTTTCCGACCGTTTAGATCACAACCAAACTCGAGGCATGAGTTAATGATATTTTCCTGCTTATATCCGTATATCCGTAGCTCCGATCGACCATCGGTGACCATTAAACAGACCTCTAATCATATCTGTCAATCGGCGCATCCAAATGGCAGGTCGATCATGGCCATACGTAGATCATCATTAGGGCTAACTATCATACAGTGTATATCAATATATATACCCCATAGTGAGCCCAAGAGGTTAGAAAAATCCTCCCATAGGGCTGGTATAGAAAAAATCCAACCCTTGAAGCCATTTACACCAAATCTGGCACTATAAAAGGGCCTCATTTGGGCACCCTCTTCTCTCATACGAATTTCATACCCTACCTTGGGTGAAAGAAAAGAGAAAGAGAAAGAGAGATGGAGAGAAAATGAAGAGAAAGATAAGGGAGAGTATTTGTGTGAGTGAGGAAAATCTTGATGCTTGTAGGGTTGGTATTTCCTCAACTAAATCGGTGGCTACTACAAAACCTCCACCAAATTCACCCATGCCAAGAATCGGAGGTAAGAATGGTATTTCTTCAATTAAGCAACTGTAGACACTGAAAAATTGGCGTCCACGCTGATTTGTAAATGTTATAGTTAAGTAGTGGGGATGATTAAGCTGATTTGTGAATGTTGGAGTCGCCACTAGCCGAATAATCTCAGAATTCTGTAGTCGGCTAGAACCACGGAATACGTAAGGTTGGAGAAATTCAAAGACTCTCCGACCTTAGATTGACTCCTGATCTGCGATCCGGGATTCCGAGTAAGGGGCCTCGGTTACAAAGAGGGAAGGTGTTAGGCACCCTCTCTGCCCGTATAAATGTACGGTCTCTACTTAGTGTGGTAAAATAGTCTCAAGGGATGATGATGATGTTGTGGTCATGATGGGACTAGTCACATGTGGATTTCTGATGTAGCAAGATCCGAGATTTCGGCAGGCCACAGAACATACGTCCGACAATGTATCTAGAGGGCGGATGTGATAATGCTTATGTAAAGAGGTAAGAAAAATGGATTAGATCACTAGGAATTTCTAATGTGACAGGATCCGATGTACGGCAAGTCACAGAGCATACGTTCACTAGAGATCTAGAGAAGCAGGGGGGTTTAGAAGGGAGTAGATGTCATGATGAATGCTTGTAAGATGATTGATCCTTGGCTTGATTCTTGAGTAGGCCAAGACATAGACTGAACTATGATCAAACTGGGCTAGGTTAGATGGGTTGGAGAGGTTTGGAGGAGGGCTAGGGGGTGGTTAAGAAAATCTGGACTTAGGAGGCTTGGGAGCTCCTTCCCTCTCCCTCCTCTCTCTCTCTCTCTCTCTCTCTCTCTCTCTCTCTCTCTTGGATGAGAAGGTGTGTTGAAATATGAAGAGGAGAAGGCTATTTATAGCCTTCTCCAATGGTTCTATTGTAATTTTTATGTTTTAAAGGGGTGAAATCTGATGTGGTAAGTAATGATTGGTGGGGAGGAGAGAGACGCCGCGTGGCGTACTCCCATTAGCTATAGAGGCCAGTAAAACTGTAAATAGTGGAGATGGGAGGGGTAAATTTCAGGAAAAGTTAACTTTTGGACACTGGGACAGCTGTCCACACGCGGGCCGCGAGCGGCAGAGCTCGAAGTACCGCCCGCGGTAGTCCGACTACCGTCCAGGCTAGGTTGGGTCCAAAACTCATGTGGCTGGCTCCACGCACATTTTTTGAGAGGAGGCGATAGTTTGACTACCGCCCGCGATAGTCAAACTACCACCTCGGGTACAGTTTCTCCCAAAATTTGACCGGTGGGTCCTTTTTCGGGTCCTGAGAGTGAAACAAAGTCCATTTTGAATATTTGGCTTTAAAATGGCTCAAATTGGCTCGATTGTGACCTAAAAATGGACCGAAAAATAGGTTGATTATAGGTGAAGGTCTGGGTATGCTTTGGCTTGAATGATAGCTTGTGATGACTTAAATTTGGTTGGGGTTTGGATCAGGGTCTTGGTTAAGGTTAGGGTTTAGGCTGGTATATGGGCTTGGTTTAGATTAAAGTTTAGTTTAGGATATGCTCATGGTTCCCGAATTGTCTTAGCTTTCTCAAGATGTTATCACGGGTAGGGTGTCTACAGATGCCCCTCTTAAACCGAGGTTGCGAGTAACTGAAGGTCAAAGTAAGTGGACACCCCACCCTTCTGGTCAGAACAAAGGGTAGCGACTCAAATCTATTGCTTACCATTGTATCATTGTTAGTCGACTGTTTGGAAAAAGATGACTTGCACATATCACGAGGGTTGAGGAAAACATTGTGATTGTCTCCTACGCATTCGTCGCGGCTTTACGGATCACCAATCACAACCTTTTCACATCGAATTGTTTACAGCATTGGAGGGTAAGTCTGAAAAGTAAGGGCATCTGCACATTTGTCGCGGCTTTACTAGGATTCCCGTACTGTTAGGTCTGTCATTCCTTTGCTATATAATCACCCTAGGAGTGTTCGTTCCATTTGATCGTCAAAGTGGTTAGCTGCCCTACGCGTTGGTACGGCCTTATGGGGAACTCACTACGCCGACTTGGACTCCATCAAATTTTGCGAACATCCCGAACTAGGTATGTGCAGGTAATCTGTTTGTCATGCAATCTGCTGAGTCTGACACTTTGGTTACAATGGATTGTCTTCACTTCAAGTTTGATTATTCTTTCTAGAGATAGATCCACTCATCTTACTAGCATTTGTACGACTGCCCAGTTATAGAGATCTGGCCAATCGTACATGTATCATGTACGGACTCGATCGTCCTTCGGGGAAACCGGAAGAGATCGGGTCTTATTTAACTGTTTGCACTGACCGCAACTGGAGAGCATGGAAGATTCCTCAGTGTACTGCGCGACGCGTGCGTCTTTTGAAAGTTTTTGTTTGAAAGCTATTCCCTTTGGAACTAGACTCCTTGGGGATTTTGTTTGGAGATATTTTTGGATTTTAAAAAAATATCCATTCGATCACGCGGGTGGGCGTTGTCGTTCGGTTTTTATTTTCACAAATTAAGTAAACAGTCGCGTTGCCTCCACTAATGAGTTGGCGGGGCTAACGGTTTTTATTTTAAGATATTTTGAATTTTTTTTTTTGAAACATCCGTCCGATCTTGCGGGTGGGCATCGTTGTCCGACTTTTATTGTACAGTGATCTGGATTGAATAGCCAGATGGCCTCCTCTAATGAATTAATCGGACAATTGGGGAACATGGGCCTGATTTGGACATGTGGGCCTAGGACCATGGGCCTTGAAATCGGGTTTGTGTAGTGGGCCTTGCTTTGGATATGTGGGCCTATGAGATGGACTTGAAAATATGGCCTTTGAATAATGGGCCTTTGATCAATGGGCTTGGTGGGCCTTTGTGAGATTTGAAATATGGGCCTCTGGGGATTTGAAACGTGGGTCTCTGGGGCTTTGAAATATGGGCATCTAGGGCTTTGAACTTGTAAATCACCGACTTTGTTGGCTGCTTGTCCTGTACATGCATGTATGTTTTTTTTTTTTGTAAAGAAAGGAAAGCGATGTATAGAAAGGAATGAAAATTTTGTTTGTGCCAAATTTGTCGGTGTTTGCTTGTGTCTGAACTTGTGCTTGGATGATGGAATTAGAACATTGAACTTAACCCACGTCAAATCCGGTATTCTGAGTTGTTTACTAGGGATCCCGATTCCCTGAGAGTAGCGCATACCCGGATCACACCCCTTGGATTTGGGTAGAGTCTGACAAAATTCTAATCCGGGACTTATCTTTTCCTTGTGCTTCCTTACGTTGCTTGTTGCCTTGGCTTCTCCTGTACCTGCACTTTTATTTTTATTTTTTCTTTTTCTTTTGTAGCCATTTTTGCACATAGCATCTTTTCAGGTTTTCGCTACGATCGGCTTTCTCGTCATTTTTGCCCATGGCGTCCTTTCAGATTTTCACCATGTCCCGAGTTTTTGCTCTTGCCTGCCCCTTGGCAGCTGTGCTCTTTTTACCTTTGGTGCCTGTTTAGGTTTTCACCAAGTCCGCTACATGTCTGCTGTTTTTACCCGAGGCGCCCTTTCGGGTTTTCATCTCGCCCGTTTTGCTTAGGCACGTTACTTTTCTTTTGATTTTTCTTTTTCTTGTACAAAGGCAAGAGGCTAGACTCCATTCATTGCCGGCCGACTGGTGAGCTGCCTGACTTTATTTTTAATCACGATCGTGAAGCTGTTGACATTAGGTTAAACTATCTTGAGGGGAAATGGGTTGGTGAATTGTGTTCTCACTTATTGGGTTCGACTCTTATTTTCTTTTTTTTTCTTTTTTTTGGACTGCGTGCTTTATTCGTCCATTTTTTAAAATCTCTTTATCTTTTTTTTGTCTTTTTTTTTAATCCTTTATTTTTTAGAACACTTATTGGAGGGAAGGAATGATGATAGAATGTACCTCAGGATGCTAACATTTTGTCGTTTGACTTTAGCTTTACGATTGTGGTTGTTGACATAGTCAGGTAAGATTACCCATGGTAGATATTCACGTTGTCGGAATTGATGGGCTCTGGAAGATTTTTGCACCTAATAATGTTGAGATGAAGGGAACCTCTCGGAAGAACTTCGCAGATGATCAACAGATCGTCTCAGGATGGCCTGGAGTTGCCCCCTGGATCTAGTAGGCGCAATGATAAGATGTACATGTTACCATGTTGTTAACCTTTCTTTTAGACTTGTTTGTCGTTGGTCCTGGCAATCGTCGTGTGTTTTATGTTTGCGAGATGTAGTTGGTTGCATCGAGCTTACCACCAATCATTTTCATTGACTTCTTTTTCATTTGTACTGATGATGTAGGATGTTGTCGCCGCCCGCTTTTGTCTGACATAAGAATATACTCACGACCATTGGATGTCTTTGGGTTCATTCTTTCGATGATGTCCACACCCCATAATGAAGAAGGGCTAGAGTGTTGACAAGTTATAAAGACTTGAAGCATGCATATGGATCAGTTGTGCAAGCTTTGATACTTGAAGCACTTCCTGACATGCTACAATAGCTTATCTCTATCGTTCATCAGTAGGACTCCATCGTGGACTTCAGACGTGATCTTGATAGCTTTGCTTGATGGGCTTGACTTCTGGCTTCATAAGAGATGGTGTATGACTAGCTCTTCATTCGATCTAGGTAAGGCTTCATAGGAGAACGCAAGGTTGGATAGCCCTGGCCTTAAGAATTCTGTGATCCTCTACTTGTATTCACGAGGCGAGGATCTCTTGATGCGTACTTTTCTAGGGAGTCAGGGGATCCCAAGCTTACAATTTCAAAATCGTCTGTCACGACATTAACCTTTGTTTCAAACTTTCTAATGGAATCCTCAAGCTCGAGAGTCGAATCATCATTTTCTCACATCCTGGGCTTCGTTCAAACCCATGAGTTTGAAGTTCAACTCTAGATCAAAATCATATGAGTCGACTTTAAACTCGGGTGTTGTAACAGACGCATTTGGCACTTATTGCTTGTGAGTTTTGAAAGATTTTCTATTGTTTTTTAAGAAATTTCTGTTGTTTTTGGATTTTGACAAGTATCTGAATTTTTTGACATTTTGAAAATATCTAATGTTTTTGGCCTTTTAAAATTTTTTGATTTTTTTTTGGATTTTGACAAGTATATGATTTTTTTTTTTTTTTTTGGTGTTTCGAAAATATCTAATGTTTTTGGTTTTCGAGAATTTTTTGATTTTTTTTTTCATTTTTTTTTTTTTTGAGAAAGACGGCGATGTGAATCAGGGATTGCCTGATTCTGTTCGAGGAATAAAACATTATTTTCTTTTATTGTGCCGTCCTGGAGATTGTGAACCAGCTATTGCCCTGCACTCCCTCCCCTCAGGAGGCAGGGCCAAACAGATCAGTAGGTGGGCCCTCATTGTTATACCCAAATGTCGTGATGAGTTTGAGATTGGGCTCCAAGTTGGTGTTGGATGTCACTTTCCTCAGCTCACCCCCGATGCATTGTGAGTCTTTAGATTCTTCCTACTCAAGTGGGACCCAGTCTATGATCTAGTCAATTAGGGAAAATTCTTGCCCCTTGCCCAAGTCATTTTCAAATAGCCCAGTTGGGCTCATTTTTCTCATTTGATCCTCCACGGTGGATCTCAGCCTGTCAACCGAACAGATGATCCCTTCTCTGATGGATTTGATTGATGTGTGGATGAAAGGATTATTCTCCTCTTGCCGATCTTGCCCTCCTTTGATACATTTGTGCTTCGTTATCTCACCCTTAAGAGGCTGATATCCCAGTCCTGTCATGCCTATATTTTCTTGATATTCGAGCTGATAATAAAAATGTTGGTGCTCGACTGAAGGGAAGACATAATTTGATCCAATGGGACACGCAAGAGGCATGTAATTCACAGTCTCGAACTCGATACCATGGTATGGGATATCCTCATCAGACCATTGTATGTCTATGATTGGGATATCTAGCTCTAGATGGTTGACTGCTTCTATCGGAAAGATTTGTTCGGGATCATCCAAAACGGTCAGCGCCTTGTCTCCGAAAATATGCTTGGCCTTTTGGTGAAGAGTCGAAGAGAGAGCCTTGACTCAATGGATCCAAGACCGATCAGGGAGGAGATGAAATGAAGTTATAATGTCAAAGACCATATGATTGAAGTTGGGCCCTGATTTTGCTAGGGCATGCGGTATGTTGATCGGGGAAGGAGATTTCTCTTGGAGCATGACAGTTGGAGCAAGGGTCGGATAGGCAGATGGTGCCCCTTGCGAGACAGAGGATGTATGGATTGGATTGATCCGCGGTGGTTCCTGTAGACTTGGGGGCATGGAAATTGGACTAGAAGGAGATTCCCCTTGCATATTTGAGAGCGAAGAGATTGGACTGGCAGGGTGTGCCCCTTCTAGACTTGGGGGAATGGAGACTAGACCAGTTGGAGATGCCCCTTGCGTATTTGAGAGCGAAGAGATTGAACTGGCAAGGTGTGCCCCTTGTAGACTTAGGGGAATGGAGACTGGACCGGTTGGAGATGCCCCTTGCGTATTTGAGAGCGAAGAGATTGAGCTAGCAGGGTGTGCCCCTTGTAGACTCGGGGGTATTGTTGTTGGGCTGGCAGTGATTGAATGGATGCATTGGACTAGATTGACCGGGGGTGGCTCTCCTTGACTGATATTGTTAGTAGGGGTTCCTGATGAACTAGGGCATACTTAATACGATGGCAGGGGATTCTGAAGGGTGTAATTGGTGGTGGCAACAGCAGGAGGAGTAACCACAATCATTTGGTTGTCAATCAGATCTTGGACCACATGTTTCAGGGCAAAACAACGGTCTGTTGTGTGGCCTCGGCATTGGTGGTATGCACAGTACTCATTCTCATTATAATTTAGTGGCAGAGGGTTTGGTGGGGAGCTAGGTAGTAGCGGAGTAAGTATTTACCTTTGGACTAGCATGGCTAGTATCTCACTATAAGTTTAAGCTATCGATGTAAACTGCCTAGGTTCCCAGGTCATCCTCATCTGTTGACCATGATTGGGGTACTGAGGAATCTCCATCTGCTGTTGTTGTTGCCATTGTCCTTCTTAAGGAGCGAATTGAGCACCTTGGGTGGAGGCGACAAGGTTGTCTTCTTCTGTTGGATGGAGGTCAGGAACACTTCTGTTACCATTCTCATATCCAGTAGGCCTTCTTTCCATATTCTGTTATACTGGGGGGCCTGATGAGGCCACCAGGGGGAGATTCTCCCAGCCCTTATTCCGGCTTCAACTTGTTCCCCAGCACGGATGAGTTGGGTAAAGTTGGCATATGGATATGAGACGAGGTATCCAAAGATACTCGAGTTTGCCGAGTCGATGATCATGTACATTTGCTCCTCGTCATCAATGGGTGTTTTCATTCTGGCAGCCATGGCCCGCCATCATCCAATGTAAGCTGATAATGACTCATCGTCCCTCTGCCTTTAGACAACAAGATCCGCCCTTTTGGGTGCCGCATTAAAATTATACACGAAACGATCAAGGAAAGCTTGGGAAAGTTGTTCCCAAGTCTTAATTCGATGGTAGTCTAATGACGTATACCAATCTAACGCATCGCCTTTCAAGGATTTTTAAAATAAACGGATCAACGCTCCATTATTACCTGCCAGAGTATTAAGCTCTCCACAGAATGTTCTTAAATGGTCCATAGGACACCCCGTACCATCATACCTTTTGAATTTTGGAACCTCAAAGTTTTAAGGTACCCTGGCATCGGGAAAGGGACATAAGTCCCTGAATTTGGTGGATGGATGATCCACTCTTTGCTGCCTTTGTAGTTTCCTCTGTACATCGCACAATTGCTCTCGGAGTTCTGTGAGTTCAGAAGAATCATATGAGAGGGGTTTTCCCCCTTGAAATTGACCAGATCTCCTACTAGGAAGAGGATGTTGGTGATCTTGTGCTGATTCTGTAGGGAATGGTAGAATGTGATTTGCTGGAGGAGGAAGGGAGGAAGCAAAAGGAGGTTGTGGGGTTAAACTATTTTGAGCACTATGCTGTGTTGCCTGTATGTCCGGTATGGCGCCTGGCACTAGGCGAAGCAATAGTTCTTACATTGCTCGAAGTAGTAACTCTTGCGTGGTTGTATTGGTCTGTGGGTCTGTTGGAGCTGCTGAAGGTGTCGATGACGGTGCCGGTATCGGTGTCGGTGCTTAAGGAGCTGGCAGAGCTGCCGGCTCTTTTTCATAGGTAGCCATAACTGCATGGGATTGAGTGGTCGTGGCTAGGATTGATGCTCAAACAAGTGTAAGCCAAAGATATTTTTTTTGTTTTTGTGAATGCAGTGATGATGTCCCTTGAGATTATAGTTCCACACACTTTTGAGTCGAGTCTCAGCTAGTGCGAGCTAACAAATCCCCAGCAGAGTCGCCATTCTGTAGACACTGAAAAATCGGCGTCCACGCTGATTTGTAAATGTTATAGATTAAGTAGTGGGGATGATTAAGCTGATTTGTGAATGTTGGAGTCGCCACTAGCCGAATAATCTCAGAATTCCTCAGTCGGTTAGAACCACAGAATACGTAAGGTTGGAGAAATTCAAAGACTCTCCGACCTTAGATTGACTCCTGATCTGCGATCCGGGATTCCGGGTAAGGGACCTCGGTTACAAAGAGGGAAGGTGTTAGGCACCCTCTCTGTCAGTACAAATGTACGGTCTCTACTTAGTGTAGTAAAATAGTCTCAAGGGATGATGATGATGCTGTGGTCATGATGGGACTAGTCACATGTGGATTTCTGACGTAGCAAGATCCGAGATTTCGGCAGGCCACAGAGCATACGTCCGACAATGTATCTAGAGGACGGATGTGATGATGCTTATGCAAAGAGATAAGAAAAATGGATTAGATCACTAGAAATTTCTGATGTGACAGGATCCGATGTACGGCAAGTCACAGAGCATACGTTCACTAGAGATTTAGAAAAGCGGGGGGGTTGAGAAGGGAGTAGATGTCATGATGAATGCTTGTAAGATGATGGATCCTTGGCTTGATTCTTGAGTAGGCTAAGACATAGACTGAACTATGATCAAACTGGGCTAGGTTAGATGGGTTGGAGAGGTTTGGAGGAGGGCTAGGGGGTGGCTAAGAAAATCTGGACTTGGGAGGCTTGGGAGCTCCTTCCCTCTCTCTCACTCCCTTCCTCTCACTCTTTTTCTCTCTCTCTCCCTCTCTCTCTCTCTCTCTCTCTCTCTCTCTCTCTCTCTCTTGGATGAGAAGGTGTATTGAAATATGAAGAGGAGAAGGCTGTTTATAGCCTTCTCCAATGGTTCTATTGTAATTTTTGCATTTTAGAGGGGTGAAATCTGATGTGGCAAGTGATGATTGGTGGGGAGGAGAGAGACGCCACGTGGCGTGCTCCCATTAGCTATGGAGGTCGGTAAAACTGAAAATAGTGGAGATGGGAGGGGTAAATTTCAGGAAAAGTTGACTTTTGGACGCTGGGACATCTGTCCACACCCGGGCCGCGGGCGGCGGAACTCGGAGTACCGCCCGCGGTAATCCAACTACCGCCCAGGCTAGGTTGGGTCCAAAACTCTTGTGGCTGGCTCTACGCACGTTTTTTGAGAGGAGGCGGTAGTCAAACTACCACCTCGAGTATAGTTTCTCCCAAAATTTGACCGGTGGGTCCTTTTTCGGGTCCTGAGAGTGAAACAAAGTCCATTTTAGATATTTGGCTTTAAAATGGCTCAAATTGGCTTGATTGTTACCTAAAAATGGACCGAAAAATGGGTTGATTGTGGGTGAAGGTTTGGGTATGCTTTGTCTTGAATGATGGCTTGTGATGACTTAGATTTGGTTGGGGTTTGGATCAGGGTCTTGGTTAAGGTTAGGGTTTAGGCTGGTATATAGGCTTGGTTTAGATTAAAGTTTAATTTAGGATATGCTCATGGTTCCCAGATTGTCTTAGCTTTCTCAAGATGTTATCATGGGTGAGGTGTCTACAGCAACCTAGTGTAGATTTCTAGTCATTAACATTGTTTTTCTTGATTTTGATTTAAGAATTGGTGGTTTTACCCAAATCTCCAAATCCTAAGATCTCAAAGAATGGAAATCTCCTCTTAAGGTGCGGACCATTATCCCTAGGTGACCAAGTACCAATTTTACGATAAATTTAATGATTGTAGATGTTAGATTGATGTGCATGAGTAATTTAGATAAAAACTAGTTAGGAACCTACATGCTAGGTCTACCCAACACGCAGGCGATGATAAATTGATGTTTGATTGGTCCTCAATTCGTTTGGGCATGAAATTTGTGCTACATGTTCATTCTTATATCTAATTTCTGCATGTTCTCCCTTGTTGTATGCATACTTACATTTTTCCTGCTATATTTTTCTATATTATGGATGATGTGATATCTTTTGCCTCTTAGGTAATCCAACACCACACGCACACACAACTAACTTATGCTGTTAAGAGTAGTTGCGTTCATCTTAATATCCTGAAATTTTATGTTTAATGTATTGTACACATAATTCTATCTGTACTTGAAGATAAATATTTAGCCGCTTAGAAGTGATGTTGAATACAACCCATTCTCCCGGTTGGTCAGGAACTGAGAATTGTCAGGGTGGTCCCGTTGGTTAGACCGCCCTGTAACCAGACTGACTAATTTAGGCGGACACGAATGGGCGACAGTAGTAGGACTACATGGGTTGCTTGCACCCGATGTCGTGCATTACGTGCTCGCCTTAACTTGGGCGGTATAGTCCACCGACTGACCAACCATGCTTGTTAACCATGTTTGCTCATGCCTATTTGGAACCTGAAACACCCCTTACCCACCAACGCCCACTGACAACAGCTGAAAACTGATCCATAGTCTCGTGAGCCGGGCATGGTGGAATGAGACACTATGTCCGAGCTGTCGGCCTATGTTGGGGTGACGAGTCTCCCGGTAGTGATCACGAGCGATCCCACTCCCCACGTGCTTGCAATCGGGGGTGGGGACCCTGATGGGATCAAGGATCGTGGGGTCCTAGCAAATGGATGAGGGTATCGATATCGTCGGGGTGTACCAGTTTCCCTAACATGTTGGATGAACGGAATTAACTAAATACTCGGCTAACATTATTCATGCATCGCATTAGATAGGATTTGGCGACTCGACAGTTAAGGTCGCAATGAAGGAGTGTTGGTCATACGCGACTGTGAGACGAAGTCGCTCGAGGGAGTATTGTGAGTGAGGTCATGCATCATACACAACTCATGCATATGCATTAACAAAGACTAGTTAGTGATATATGAATGTGTGCTTTTCATTAAATTCATCATAGAATTATTATTTGATGTAACGTATGGCTGATGACACCCACTAAGTTAGTTACTCACTCCCACTCTAGGACGGTATTTTAAAACACCAACCAGACCCTTTACTAGATGCAGGTAAGGCAGAACTCGACGAGTCAAGCGGGGTGAGCATGAATGAGGAAGAAGAGATTTCCTACTTCTAGCTTATGGATGGATTACCGTAGACTGTGCGAGTTATTTATGGGTTGTTGAGTAGGGATATAGCGCACCATTTCTTTTGGACATTTCTTATATAAATTTTATCGGGCGACGCCTTGTGCGACCCGTTTGATATTCCCGTCGATTTGTATTCCTTAGTCGCTTTTATTTCAATAGATTAGTTGTGGTTGTGGTTTATGTTCCAGCCGATTTATTTATTGCTCATTTAAATTAATTTATGTACAAATCACCATAATTAGGATATAAGTGACACCTGAAAATTTAGAGGTCAAGTTCCTACACGGCCCCTGAAAACCCGTGGTGTTATAATGAAGTATAACATTAGAACTGATCATAAGCACACACCGCTTGGATGAAACCTTCTTCACTCACGCAGGAGTGGATAAACAATAAGAGAATAAAGAAAAACTGAAAGATCTCATCGATCACGAGGGCGTAGAAGCGTTGAGACATCGACTGCGAAATAAATCACCTCCACAAGCAGAATCTCCCTTTCACAAGCTTCCTCTCTCTCTCTTTTTTTTTTTAATCTCTCTCACCTTTGATAGCACTAAACCCTTTAGAAAACCCTTGCAAAGCTTTAGGAAACTCTCTTGCATTACCCTCGAATAACCCCAGGACCCTTATTTATAGTTTAGGCAACTTCCTTTCGCACCCCTTGCAAAATCGCCTCAAAGTTAGGCAATCCGCACCAAATCCGAACTGAATCTGCGTAACCTCAACTAGTCGAGTAGGGTCCTCGACCAGTCGTATAATGTGGAAGAATTAACACAATTGGTCACTGGACTTTGAGTCGAGACAGGCCCTCGACCGGTCAAGCCATAAGGAGGAAATCCCATCAAGAAGGACCTCAGTGCTTGGCGCTTAATGATCAATGCCTGACACAAAGCCAGACTACGGAAGAAATGTAATGCATATAGTCCTTAAATAATGCCTAAGCGAGTGGTGCAGACTCCTTGGAGCCTTCTTGGACAAGCATATAGCCTTGGAGATAATCTTGAGTAGGTGCAGTGGTTATTAAATTACTCAAAATTCATTTATTTTACTATAGAAATGTGTCCCAAAAAGCTTGGTATCTCATGCCTATGAAGCACGAAATAAATAGGTATTGAAAGGTACGCAGAAACTTCTACTGGAAAACTTCCTTAGGCTTTGATACAATTAAAATTAGATAGCCCATTTATTTAATCATGTTGCATAAGTTCTTCATCGACAGTCACCGTGATATGATCATGTATAATCTTTAACTAACCCATCTCTATATACTCATGATCTTGGGATGCATACTGAAATAGTGCCCTCTACCATCATGCATATATAGATAATATTATCAGATGTTAAGTCACCTAAAGAACTAACCTACAATTGAAATAATAATATAAAGTATAAGGCTTATACTGTCTAGGAACTATCCCTGTTATCTTATATAAGGCTTATCCTATTTAGTTCTATGCTCGACTGATCATGTCAATCCTAGCTAATGCTCTGCTCTCATCATGTGCTGCTCCTATTGTAAGGACGCGAACTGTCAACTACTTCGTGGGAGAAGTGACTGAACGCTTTAATCCACTTTCATTTATAACACCCTCAATGTGTCCATCCAAGTGGGAACAACATGTATACATCACCACATCATGCTAAATCAAATGATGTTAACATGCTTAAAAATAATCACAACCACACATAAACTACACGTGTGATGAGTAAACTTTGTGGGGGCCTACCATGATGTATGTGCCTCATCCATGCCGTCCGTCCATTTTTCTATCTCAATTTAAGGATGAGCCCAATTTAAGGGCATTGAACGTGGACCCTTGAAAATTTCTTGGGGGCTATAGAAGTTTTGGATCAAGCTGATATTTGTGTTTTCTCTCCATCCATGTTTGTGTGACCTAATGATCAGATTGGATGATAAATAAACATCCTGTGCACTAGGAAGGGCTTCAACAGTGATGTAACTATCCCCACTGTTTCATGTGGTGTGGTCCACTTGAACTTTATATATGCTTCGATTTTGGACTCATGCTCTAAAATGAGATGGTAAAAAAGATGAACAGAATGGATAATACACATACATCATGGTGGGCCCCACACAGTTTACTCAGGACACATGCAATCCGCGTCCCAAAACATATAGTATCAGATAACCATCACTGTAATCTAATGAGTGTAATCTATGTATGTGTCCAGCAAGTCTGATTTGTAACTCGTAATTTAACACATGATACATGGCCCACTTCTTTAAAGGACAATCATGGCCCATTTTTCAACGGTCCATACCCACTTGTCTACATGTTGTACTGGACCATACTTCAAAACTCTCGTCGAGAGACAACAATAAAATTTCTACCTGTGGCCTGCGGATGGATGGCTGAGAAGATGACTACATACACCGTCCATGTTGTAGTCAAGGTGGATCGAAACACCGCGTTGAAAGTAAACGTAGGAACGCTACGTGATTTGCGCGAGTAGCTCCTTATGGGCGATTTGCACTCCCATTGGACCACGTGTGCAGTGGAGAGAAAAAATGCTCCGTGGGGCCCATCTTGATGTGGTCCATTCCGTAGTAAGGCAAATCTAAAATTAGAGAGCACTTATCATTAATTACAAAAAACTTTCAATGATGGTTATTCGCATCCCACTTTTTGCCGTGTGTGGCCCACTTCAGTTTTGTTCCTGCCTGGTTTTTTTAGCTGTCATGTCTTAAAATTATCTGGCTCAACTGATGGACGGAGTTGATTTGACACAGACATCACTGCGGGCCACTAAAAGCTCTTTATTTCACTATTCGAGCCATTGCCTATGTGGCCCAATCAGAATACAAATCACACTAATGGACAATTTAGGGAGGGCCGAATGCGCGCTGAGTAAACTCTGTGTGGCCACCGTGATGATTGTGTCTTATCTACACCGTTCGTCCTTTTTATCTGCTCATTTTATAGCACGTTTGTGTCTTATCTACACCGTCTATCCTTTTTCTTAGCTCATTTTATGACACCGTTGTGTTTGTGTCTTATCTACACCGTCCATCCTTTTTATCAGCTCATTTTATTTCACGAGCCTAGAATTAAAACATATCTAAAGCTCAAGGGGACTACACCACAGGAAAGTGCGGGGATAACGACATCCATTGTTGTGATCTTCCTAAGGGCCCACAGTGCTGTTTATTTGCAATCCAACCTGTTCATATGGTCACGTGAAAATGGATGATAGGAAAACACGTATATCAGCTTGATCCAAAATTTCTGTGTACCCAAGTACTTTTCAACGGTAGGTGTTCTATTCCAATATTTTCCTGTCGTGTGGTCCACTTAAGTATTGGATATGCTTCAATTCTAGGTTTATAGCATCAAATGAGCTGATAAAATGGATGGAGAGTGTGGATAAGAAACATACATAACGGTGGGCCCCACACGGTTTACTCAGTAGGCAATCCGCGTCCCAATTTGCGCCAATCACGTGAGCATTTCTTTATAACACTGGTCAAGGTCATGATAGCCGTACACGTGTGCCAGGTATGAGGAGGATAGAAAGGCAACAGTACACAAAACTCCCGCCCGTGGAATTTCAAACGTGAAAGCGGCAATGAGTCAACGGTCCACGGCTTTTGGTACACAGGCGGGAAAGACACGTGGGAGTGATTATACACTCATTGCATGTATTAAAAAGCTCATCTCCTTTTGAAGAACGGAGCACTAGTCACTTCTTTTAAGAAGGTTTAAAGCAAATAAAAGTAGACCATAGAAGAAAAAAGAGGGAGCATTTTCCACCGTTAAAGCTCAATGGTAGATGGCCCAGTGTCCCTTTGCAAGTCAAAAAAGAGACTAACCCAAAACCCATTAAAAGAAGAGCCATATGCATGCATTGACCAGGTCCGCCTAAAGAGTGATCTTTTTTAGCCCTGGATTATTGTGATTGTTCATGGTCATCTCCTAAATGGTGGTGACTCTAGTTGCCGTACACGTGGCATGCATGCCTGGCCATCCATACCGTCCATTCCATCCACCGGCAGGCGTTCATGATGTTCAGACAATCTGAACCATTGGATTCTGTGTGGTGCGCCTGTCAGATGGTTCAATTAGTGCAATACCCATGCACGTGGCACCATATCATCCAATCCATCCATATGCCGAGGCCTGTGATAATCAGATGATCCAAACCATTATAGATGCCGAGACTCAGAATGATCAGAGAATCTGAACCATTTGATTGAGCATTCTATTTAGGATGGTTCAGATCATTCAAGGATATTCCACAAATTATGGTGACTTGGATATTCTACATGTACGGTAGATATATGGGTGGCCACCATTTAAAAAACAATGGACTACCAACATAGTCTTGTCCATCTTTTAATCATGTAAAGGTTGCAAATATATAAAGTTTAGTTATAAAAATGTATACCACCTTAGCAACTCCACTTTGGCCAATCTTTCCAATGGGAAATTAAATCACCTTAGAAGAGGTTCTCATAAGAGTTATTGACATTTGTTCACATGTGATCGAATGAATCCAATCCGTCCATGCAGGTGGGCCATCGAACTCTCAAAAGCGTGACCCAAATGGATGAAGCTGGTGGTAATGCAAAACGGAGCCGGATTACCTGCGACCTCGTCACATCAATTCCTGCCGTAGGAAACAAGTTATGGCCCACCGTAAGATTTGTGAGAAATCCACCCATCCCTCTGTTTTGCCGCCACATTTTAAGATACAGGATAAAAAATGATGTAGATCCAAAACTCAAGTGGACAACGAAACATGAAATAGTAGGGATTGAAATGTCTCCGTTGAAACATTTCTAAGTTCCACTTTGATGTTTATATGCCATATGCCATACAAACGGTTAACGACACAAAAATATTAGCTTGATCCACATATTATATGGCCCTACTAATGTTTAAACCTTGAGCTTTCAATCACCACTTTTCCAATCGTGTGGCTATTTAGTTTTGATCTGCCAAATTTTGGTCTAATCACGTTTTGTGATGAGATGGAAAAGCAGATGAACATGGTGAATTTCTCACAAAAATGCCCCCCTTAGCTTCGGTCCGCCTGATGTTCCTGCGGTCTTAGGTCGCTGGCAATCCCCGTCCATGCAAAAGGAACTCAAACGTGAATGAGAATTTCCCGCAAAAGTCTTACACAGGAAGTTCCTGCAATGGGATGCTAAGAGGGTATATATATATATATATATATATATATATATATATATATATATATATATATATATATATATATATATATATATATATTTTTCTTCATTGTCATTTAAAAACATTAGACCAAAAATCAGATGAATTTAAAACTCAAGTGGGTCACATGAGAGGAAACGTTCGGTAACAACCATTTAAATATTTATATGGCCACAAAAGTTTGGTATAAGGGAAATAGCTATGTGTTTTCACTTTTTTTTTTTTTTTACACACGCACACACACCCCCACACACTCACGCTAGTGGAATTTCACCACCTGCGGATACCCGAACCCTTGACCGGGTGTTTTCACTTCATTCCTGTGCAAATGATGGCATATAAACATCACGATGGAGCTTAGGAAGTTTTTAACAGGAGAAAAATCTCTCTAATTCTCCTCCTCATATGTCAGCCTTGAGTTTTGGATCCACCTGATTGGTATAATCTCCTTAAAATTATCTGTAAAAACGGATGGACTTAGAAACACTATGGTAGGCCCTGCTTAGCATCTCAGCGCAGGAACATGACGGTGGAATTTTCAACAAAGATGATGATAAATGCTCCATCCTTACTTACAAACGCGGTCCAGTGTACCGGACAGAAGTGGGACCCTCTCGTTGTATTCATGATATCTAACCCGTCCATCAGGTGCACGAGCTGAAGATAAATCCAGTTGCCAAAAATCAGCCTGAACCAAAGCTCATTTTCTCCACACCACATGAAACAAGTTGAGAGCGGATATCCACTGTTGATTTGAATACGGGGCCCACTTGCAGATTATCTGCAATACAGGAAATTCAGACACTTCAGGCCTGGATAAAAGGTCAGCCAAAACATCACTCTATTTTACAACTCAGGTGGGCCCTGGTGGAAATTCCCTCCCATCATGTCACCTGTTCTGTGGCCCACCTGAGCGTTGGATCAGGCTGATTTTTGTTACCTGCTAGTAACATGAGCTAATGCTTCTGATGGACATGTTGGATTTCCTTCCTACATTGAGTGGGCTCCATATCTGAGAAGTACCATAAAGCTTACGGTGGCACTCAAAACAGCTGGAGGGCACCTCAAGTTAAAAATTCACGTGAGATGGATGGCTGATCTATGGGTTGCTGGTTACACCGCATACTACTGTGTATATACACTACCGTCAGCCCACATTCCATCCACGGCCAGCAATGATCACGTGGTTGGGACAAAGGTAGGCAACTATAGTCCATTGCAGCATGGCCCCACTTGGAATGAATGGTGGGCGAGTGCATTTACACCATTATCCAGTAAATTTACCCAGCTTGGTTTGGTACATAAGCTACTTACCAGCTCAGATTCTTCTCTCTTTTTTGTCTTTTTATTTTAATACACTTGAAAATACTACCCGGAGATCTGAACTAATAATCAGATAGGGTATAACTTTGATGGACCATAGGCCAAAACCCCAACTGATCCAATGATCCCGACCGTACTAGTTCAGACAAGAGATCAGAAACGTTGAATCTTACATGATTTTATTATTATTATTATTTTATGTAGATGGGATCTACACCAAGCCCATGTCCTGAGCGTCTTGATGTGGCTGTCAGGGGTCGTTTGGATGGGCAGAAGAGATGCCGGGGAAAACGGTTTCCAGGAAGTCAGAGTATGCTATTTTTGATCGAATCATCTAACCATGTTACCATAGCATGAAAAATGGCTGACCTATGTTGAGTATGCTAGAAAAGGTTTGATCATGGGCCATTGGCGATTACACAACCATCTTAAAATCACTTCAATTAGATGATTGTAATCATCCAATCAATGGCTAAGAAATGGATTATCAATGTTGATTGTGTTGTGGAAAAGCATACACAACTGAAACTAGTCAAACAAATTACAATAAAAGAACTTTGTAAAGAATTTTATAAATAGAAAAGAATAATCTTCCCATTTTATAGTTCTTCATTCACAAAAATAAGAGAAATCAAAACTACAAGCTTATCTACCTTACCATCTCTCTACACGGAGAATTCACTTATCAACCTCTTTACATGTTTTTCTCCTCTTATAGACGATGTGTCAAGAGAGAGCACTTGTCAAAACCTAGAATATATAACTAAGCTTTGTAAGTATAAGCACAAAAAAAAAAGATATTTCTAGGTTGAGAAAATGCTCTATGTATTTCACATGTAACATGCCACCGTCTCAGTAGATTGTACTTAAAAAAGGCTATGGTACATTCATCACATCAGTTCGCCCTTTAGATTACCATTTCTCTCAAAAATCACTTTAATTAGATAATCTTAATCATTTGATCGAATGGTTAGGAGAGTGAATAACATATAGTGATCATATAACAAGATGTACAATCATTAATATAAACCAGCCTTCAAGCAGGGCCCACACTTAATTTTCCTTCTCTCTCAAAAAAATGACTTGAAGTGGATATCGTAACAATCCTATCAATCGGTTAGAAATGAACCACCTATACTAATTATGATAGAAAAAGTCCAATTATTGAGATGAATCATCCTCACGTGTGGCTTGCTTTTTGTTATCCATCCAAATTCACTTCGGATATCTTAGCAATCCTGCAATTGCCAATGAAATGGACAGTTCGTACCGACTATGCTAGCAAACATCTGATAATTTATATGGAATGTCCACCTTTAATTGCATAGCCCTCGAGGATCCATATTAAGTCTACCAGAAATGCATTGATCATTGATAAGAATAGGGTTAGCCTGATGGCCCAGACTGATACGGTTCCAATTCCAGGCCAATGCCAACCCCGGGCCCAACCCATGGACAACACTAGTTTCTCGTGTGATGCACTTGAGATTTAGATCTACCTTATTTTTGGGATCATGCTCTGAAATAAGCTGAAAAAATAAATGGACGGCATGGATAAAACACATAAACCACGTTCTGCTTAACTGATTTTGAATCAGAAACTGAAATGTAGAATGGACAGCTTATTCCACAAAGAAATCTAGTTTAACTCCTAGATTATTTGAGACCCATTGCTTTGGAACCAAAGGATAGCCATTCAAGAGCCATGACCCACCCTACAATGTATCTTGACTTGCACTGTTAGATTTGAACTCGAGAAAGGATAATTCATCTGACCGGAACCTTCCAAGCTTCTTCTTGGACCGCTTTTTATCTTGTTATTCGTTTGGTTAGAGGGAGAGGTCCATCCAAGTGAGGCTTTTGTGGTCGCAGTGAGAATTGGATCGATCCGGCCCTGGAAAATTAAGCAATGGTGCAGATACAAGGTACCCTTAAGATGGTTAAGATCATCAAATCAACATAATTTTCTGGGCCATGCCTCATCATCAATCGAATCGATGGTTGAATGGTGAAGATCGTATCCTCATCTCTACCGTACGTACGGTTGACGATTATAAAGATACATACAAAACTAAAAAGCAAAATCCAAGCATCGAGACACGTGACCACTACAAACGAAACAACTTGAAAGTTAAAACAATGTGTTATTTGATGCGCTGACAGAGTATAAAGATACATACGCGTGCACACAGCTACGTTGCACTTGGCCTCCAAGTACTCCATTACAAACCGTCCAATTAGTGGGAAACAGTTTTTGGAGGGAAATCTAACTGAAATCATTATTCATAATGCCCAAAATGGCGCCATCTGAAATAAAGTTAAAAATACCACAAATCATCACTCCAAACTCGAGCTATAATATTCCAATTCATATGATTTTTGTTCTATGATCTTGTTATTGATTGGGCCACGATTTAGACGGTTTGGATTGAATTTTAATTTATGAATGTATGGAGTATAAGTTTCTGCACGAGTATGGATGATCATAGTCTATCAGATTTGAATGCATTCTGACCTAAAACCAACCCGTACGAATAATGCCGGCCTACCCGACCACCACATATCCCCAGGTTACCATTCTTCTAGAGAAAGGACGAGAATTGCCCGTGCCCTCCGCCGAACCGGATTCGGTGAGGACGCGGATCGGCTCGTGTAGCCCACGCCACCCGCTGCCGTGGGAACCCGGATTGTGTTGTGAGGGTCCCACCACCTTTTTACCGTGCGAAGACTCTGTCGGGGACATCATAATGTATGTGTTTTATCATCCTGTCCATCCATTTTTCTGACTCTTTTCAGAGCTTAAAACCAAAATTGAAGTATATCCAAACCTTTTAGTGGACCACACTTCAGGAAACAATGAGAAATGAAACCAACATTGAAGAATATCCAAACTTTCTAATAGACCACACATGAGGAAAAGTGGAAAATGAGTGCATAACTTTGAAAACTTCTTTTTGGGCTATTAACTTTTGGATCAAGTTGATAATTGTGTTTTCCTTACAATAGGGTTGTTGGCACTTGATTTGTTTAGTACGAAATGACTTTTCATTATATCAAAATAATTATGCGAAAAAGAAATACTTATAATCAATTATAAATAGAAATTGCAAAATGTTTTTCTAAAAGATGAATTGATTATATTAAAATAAAAAATAATATGATATAAAATATGGACTTAAATTACAGTTAAAGATTTCTACTACTGGATTATATTTAAGGATTATTACTACTAAATTATTGATATTCTTGGAATAGAACTAAGTTATGATAAAGAAAAATAATTTGATTTGTTTAATTGAATTAGTGTGAGATGACTTATTTTATTAGATTCCTTATCATTTATATATTTCTTCGTGGTTATTTCTCTAACATTTATCTCTTCATTAATCGATTATTATAGCTTATTTGTTGCCAGGTTGGTATTTCGGATTATTCCTTCTCTACTTAACATGTCCTTTTAACTTTTCTATCCACTCGATCACCTTTTTCCTTTGGACTTTTTAATTGTGTCCCGTCATCAAATAACGTTTATCATCATATTGCCCTAGTTGTAATTCTTTGAAAAGCACTTTAAATATCTCTAAAAATCTTCCACATACTACATTTTCAATGCAACGACGTGTGTTTTTTTTTCTATTGACTATCATAGGGACAATAAAAATAGGGTACAACAAAATTCTATATAACCCTATAAATAACTTTGATGACAAATAAACATTACCATATATCCTAAGAAGGTTTTAATGGTTGCCGCCATTATCTCCACTGTTTTCTATGATGTGGATCACATGAGCTTTGTTTATGCTTTATTTTTTTGTTCATGCTCCAAAATAAACTTAAGAGAGAGAGAGAGAGAGAGAGAGAGAGGAAGAAGAAGAAGAAGAAGCTGGCATGGAAACACATAAATCATAATTGGGCCCATAGTCTTTACTCCACGAAAAGGGAAATCAACACCTCACTAGTCAATCAAAGCCCTTTAGCCATGACATCAAAAATCAGAATAAGAAAGGCTTTGATAAATGAGATTTGATTGATTGATTTAGTTAATCCAATAATTTCAAAGATACTTTGCGTGGCTCATTTCCCACGGCTGGCCTTCATCCCTGGTAAGGCCACTACAGTATTGCGTGACATTGAAAACTAGTCCAGCCATGAGTACAAAATGAGATAGATCAAAAATTCAAGTGAGGTACTACATAAAAAATGAGGATTGACTGCTCACCATTGAAAACTTCACCCAATATTTCAATAAGGCCGATGTTAAGAGTTTTCAGTTCATCTAATGACCTTATGAAAAGTTTGAATGGCACATATAAATCACTACAAGCCTTAAAAAAGTTTCGACAGTGGACATTTTCATCTCCAGTGTTTCCTACAATGTGGCTAATTAATCTTTTGATCTAATTCATTTTTTAATTCGTATCTTACTGGAGCTGGAGAAATCGATGGATGGTGTAGATTTCTCATGGACATCTCCATGAACCACAATTAGCTTTGTTGAGTGTATGGGAGTTGCAAATACACCTTGTCAACTAAAGGCCTATTTGGCTGAACGGATCCCACAGGATTATGAGGGATGAGATGGATTTTAAGGTAATGATGGTGGTGGATTGGTTTAAGATCATGGGATTGCCATATCCAAGGATAAGTTCACCAAGTCCATTTAGCATGTCCAGCATATCTTGGGATTTTACTTTCCAATCCGTCCAACCAAGCATGCACAGGCACGTTTAAACAAGATTAGGAGGGATGGAATCAATTTTAAGGTAATAATGGTGATGTCAAGGGATTGGTTTAAGATCCATAAGTTTGTTGTATCCGAGACAAGTTCATCAGGTCTGTTTGGCTCGCGTGACATATCCCGAGATTTTATCATCCCATTCCTCCTAATCTCATGGGATCCATCTGGCCAAACACAGCCTAAAAGTTAAAATAGAATCTTACTATTTCTGTTTAGTTTTGGATTTTCATAATTTTGGACTCGTGACATTAGCTGTTCGATGTACAGAGTGGATTTCTTACTAACATCTCATCGGGCCAGGGATAGCTTCCGCACACTGGTACGACTTTTGGACCCGGACACGGGCAACTCACGTTCCGCCCGATCTATTCGTGCCCTAATAGGTTCTCACGTGTCAAGCTGCCCGACTGCCCGGATTTCGATGAGAGTAGAACCGTACTGATAGAGTATGAAGGATCATACACATGCACCCGCCTAGCATATGCGTTTCAGATATAAATCTCAATCCAAACTATAAAAGAAAATTAATCCTAACCGTTTGACTGATGGGCATTCCATGCTGGTTAAAAGAAAGCATCCAACGGTCCAAATTATATTTTAAAAAAACCATTAGTAATATTGTTATATTTTTCACATAACCGAATTCAATTTTTTTCATCCGATACATCCTCAGAATCTTCCACAAATTGGACAGTTCGGATTGATTTGATGTTTTCATATGCGCCCTTAGTGGAAGGTGAATGTGTACAAGACACCATAGTAAACAGAATATCAATCCCTTTTTCAAATATTCTCACTCTAGTGCCTGTTCCATTCTCTCGCCGACAGTTTCCAAAAGATTTTGCAAAGGAATCCAGCCTTCTACAAAATAAACTGAGAAAAGCACGGCAGCTTCGGAAAGCTGAGAAATGTTCCAGTATTCTTAGGTCACTGTTAGTTACAGTACTCCTAGTTGTATTAGTCCACTTGGACAATCCAATAGACTAATCTGAACTGTCCATCAAGAACCTATCTTTTGGAGCAATGAGGACCCTATATTAGGCTCCCATAGAGCAATCAGGACCTACCAATATATTGGTATGTGCACCATTGTTTACAACTAATAACCATCTTTGTCCCTCCTCTTCAAGTAAATGACAAACACGCCTTAATTAATTCAACTTATTTGTTGAAATCCATAAAATGCCAGCCCACAAATCAAAGTAAGAGAAATCCAACCTTCACACCACAAGAAACTGAAGAGAATTTAGAGATTTATTACAAATTCCAAGCCCACCCATATTTCACGGTTGATAAAGGATCTCCCAACTAATAGTGTGGATTGATTTTCCATTCTAATCATCCCGCAAAATGCTTAGAATGAGCCTATTTACGAACTCTATTGGGCCTTAAGAAGGAAGAATAGCTGAGGCCCCGAAGGGAAAGAGAGACATGATTACTATGCTTATCTTACGCCTCGTCTCAACTAGATTTAAAGATTTCAAGATCTTAAAGTGGTAATATTGTTATTTTTCTTAAGAATATCGTGATATTTTTTAAAATGTTTACTATATTTGTTGCAATACCAGTCATGAGTAAATATTTCCTAGTATCCTAATGAAAATGTGCATATTTCTACTTAACAGTTATACTCTGATAGTAAGAAATGGTGACTTGAGTATTAACTAGATAGCCATGTTTAGATGGTTAAAGTTAAAAGCAGACCAGATTTACCTTAGGCTCTTTTAACCACGGCGGATTCTTACTACCCCACTAGGACCTAATTAGAGTCAAATATTTGGTAGGGACTCTATGGGACCTACTGTGAACTATACGTTTTATCCATGTCATTCACCTTCGTGATCCCAAAAAAGTGGTAGATCAAAGGCTCAAGCGGACCACACCACGTGAAGCATTGGAGATTGAACTCTTATTATTAAAAACTTCTGAAATTCCACCGTGATGTTTATTTGTCATCCAACTCATTCTAAGGCCACCTAGACTTGTAGGAAGGAAAACATAAATATAATTAAGCTTGATCCAAAAATTTTATGGCGCCTAAGAAGTTTCCAATAATAGGCTTTTAAATCCCCATTGCTTCATGTGATGCAGTCCATTTGAGCTTTCCATCTACCTCATTTGTAGGCACATGTTATAAAATGATTTATCAAAATAAATGAATGGCATGAATAAAACACATAAATCACATTATGTCACAGATAGCTGTTGAGAAAAGTCTTAAATCTAAGGTTTTGAGGTCGTTCGACCGGTCGTGGGAAGCTACGACTGGTCGTGGGAGACGCTCGACCGGTCGTAGGTTCGAGCCCTTGTACGACTCAAAGTCCAGAAAGTTTTGCTTTTTTTTACTGTAGCTAGGACTGGTCGTGGGTGGTCTACGACTAGTCGTAGGGTGAGCTACGATCCGTAGGAGAGCCAGACTAGTCGTAGGTTACGCGGTTTGTTCCGTAATTTTGAAACCGCGGATTTGAGTCCTTTCAAATACCTGGGATGCGGAAGGAAGTTTCTAAACTATAAAGTATTCTAGGGTTTTTTAGGAAGGGGTGATGAATGCTAAGGCTTTCTAAAAGGGTTCAGGGGTTTAAAGGGTGTAGCAAGGGTGAGATTCGAGGTTGTTTGAATCGGGTAAGTCCTTTCTCTTTGTAATTGATGCTTTCATAGTGGTGATCTGTCGCTTTGTCGTGGTTTTTCCTGAGGGTTTTCCACGTTAAATCGTGTTCTTTTCTTGTGTGTGCTTGGTGCCATTGGATTATCATCCAGATCTAGACTGTGTGATTCATGAGCCAAAATCCCAACAAGTGGTATCGAGCAATCGGTTGGGACACGATCGAATCGAGGATTAGTAATAGCCGGGTATGATATTGAGAAGTATTCGAGGAAAAATAATTTTGAGTTATGGAAGATCAAGATGATGAGTTCCTTAATCAAGCAAGGCGAGGATGGTGCTCTTGAGGAGCGGAAGTCCACTATGAGTGATGGTGATTGGAATACTCTTGATAAGAAGGCATTATCATCGATCCGTTTATGTCTCACGGATGAGGTTCTCTACAACGTCATGAGGGAGAAAGCTCATGCTAAGTTATGGGCGAAGTTGGAGGATGTTTATGCGAAGAAATCCTCGAAAATCGCCTGCACTTGAAGCGGCGGTGGTATAACTTCAAGATGGCAGAGGTGGAGATCTGAGGCTCACATCAGCAACTTTAATAAATTGGTTTGCAAAGTGCTTTGGATATGGAGGAAGTGATGAAAGATGAAGAACAAGCATGTATGTTCTTTGAATTTCTCTCCCGCACATGAGTCATTCAAGGATCTATGTGCGGCATGAACAAAACTACGAGTGTCGACAACATGTTATCTCGGCCCTTCAAGGGAAGGTATGAGACATGCCAGACAAACAACATGGGGACGTCTTCGATGCACTTGTTTACGGTGGGTAGAATTGAACAAGGTACGTGTTCTTCAGGTTCTAGATCCAAATCCAAAAAGGGCAAAGGAAAGGTAAAGTGCTGGAATTGTGGGAAGGAAGGACATGTGAAAAGGGATTGTGAAAATCCTAAATCTAAGAGGGAAGATTCTGAGGCTTCATGCAGGGAGGCTAACACTGCCATGTTAGATGAATCGAGTGGATGTGATGGCGATGTTTTGTCTGTGTCTTCGCTCAGACGGTCATGCGATGATCGTAAGGACGAGTGGATGCTAGACACAGGGGGCATCTTTTCACATGACTCCTCATCGGAGTTGGTTCACCAGCTATAGGGAGTGCGATGGTGGACAGTGTTTATGGGCAATGGCTTTGCTCGTAATGTTGTGGTCCGTTGGTACGGTGCACATCGGGATGTTTGATGGGGTGGAGCGTACCTTGGACGATGTAGAATCGATTTCTCTTGGTGTGCTTGAGGCAAAAGGATGCAAGTACATAGGCATTGATGTTGCTCTTAAGGTATCCAAGGGGGCACGGGTAGTCATGAAAGCGCAACGATTCGATCATGTTTACAGGTTGATCGGGAGCACTTCAAAAGGTGGAGCTACGGTGGATGTAGCGGATTCCACCTCTGCACGTGTGTGGCATGATGGGCATGGCCACATGAGCGGGCAGGGCAGGAAGGCTGAGACGTGCGAACAGGGATACAGAGCAGGTGGAGCAGCCACCTGTGAGAAGAACCACATGGTATGATCGCAGGATATCGGCAAGGTACATGGACGACTCCAATATGCAGGGGATTCATCTTCTATTCGATGGCTCTAGGTGAGCCACGATCTGAAAAGTGGAAGGTGACTATGGGCGATGTGATGGATTCGTTGTACCAGACCGACATATGGGAGCTGGTGGAGCTTCCAGTGGGCCGGTGAGCGGTTGGATGCAGGTGGATCTTCAGGAGGATATAGCATAGATACAGGGCAAGGTTGGTAGCGAAGGGTTATGCTCAGAGAGAAGGGATCGGCTTCTCAGAGATATTCGTGTCGACGGTATAGAAGTATCTATCAGATCCGTGATTGGCACCGGTTGGCCAATGTGATCTTGGAGCTATGATGTGAAGCAGAGATAAGAGAAGAGGTCCTACACGGTTGAAGATTGAAGACTTGGTGGAGATTGTTGAGAAAAGTCTTAAATCTAAGGTTTTGAAACCGGTCGTGGGAAGCTACGACCGGTGGGAGGAGACGTCGACCTGGCCGTAGGTTCGAGCCCTTGACGACTCAAAGTCGAGAAAGTTTTCATTTTTATGTAGCCTATCAGGGTCGTGGGGTCTCACGACCAGTCGTAGGTGAGCTACGACACCGTAGGAGAGTCGGACTAGTCGTAGTTACGCGGTTTGTTCGCAATTTTGCGCGAAATCAGCGGATTTGAAATCGGGATTAAGGAAGTTTCCTAAACTATAAATAGGTATTCCTAGGGTTTTTCAGGAAGGGGTGATGAATGCTAAGGTAAAAGGGTTCCAGGGTTTCTAAAGGGTGTAGAAGGGTGAGATTCGAGGTTGTTCGAATCGGGCAAGTCCTTTCTCTTTGTAATTGATGCTTTCATAGTGGTGATCTGTCGCTTTGTGCCGTGGTTTTTTCCCGCAAGAGGTTTCCACGTTAAATCTGTGTGTTCTCTTTTCTTGTGTGTGCTTGGTGCCATTGGATTACCATCCTAGATCTAGATCTGTGTGATTCCGCAGGCCAAAAATCCCAACAATAGCCTCTATCATGATTGCCAGTCTCTAGGTAGGTCCTGGTGAGGGTACTACCCAATTCAGGCCCCTTTATTCCAACCTCTACGGTGTCCAGCGTGATGTTTGTAGTATCTCCATTTTGCCCATCTATTTCACTGCCTAATTTTAAAACATGAGCATAAATATGAGAGAGATCCAAAACTCAAGTTCAAGTGGGTCACAAAATCTCACGGGTGTAAATAAGCATACATTGAAGCTTTCCTATAGCCTATCATGATATTCATATATCATCCAACCTATTCATAAGACTATTCTCTCCTTAACTAAAGTAAAACACAAATATCAGCATCATCCATATTTTCTATGACCATAGAAAGGCATCCACGGTGGGCGTTTAATTTCCTATATTATTTCTCATTTAAGTCTTGAAATGAGCTGGCAAAATAAATTGGAGAGTAGATATAAGATAAACATCAAGGTGGGCCCCCTTAGGGTGACAGGAGATTACTGTAGCTCAGGGCAAGTCACATCCTTGGATACTGATGTCTCAGTGAACTATACAAACCACAGATATTCATGAAAGTGAAACGTACGTTCCCATGCTATTTAATAAATGGGCCCCACCCTGCATTTCATGGGCTGGCACATTAGCCAACATTAGTAATTACCTGTAGGTAAATAGTACTGAGCCTACAACTCATTAGACTGGGACACTCAGTCATGTACCATTTTTCAAATGTCAATGCCCGCAATACAAGAACTAGGTACTCTGGCAAGCTGCGATGGATGATAAGCAGGCACTAAAAACTTAAAAATTACAATCCTGCTATACAAGTAACTTAATCCAAACTGTTCAAATTATATTCTGACACTTCAGATGTACCATCAACCAGAAATAACAGTGATATGATTATCTTACTGTCAGTTTGATGTCCATATATTGGACAGTTAAAATTGGAAAGTACCCAATGGTCCTATTTTCACAAACAAGCGTCTGTAAATCAGAGGTTAGAATTGGTCAACCAATCTCATATTAGTACTGTGAGTTAGCAACAGTGGGTTCCAGGTATAAAAAATTTATGTGCCTGCATATCAAGTTTCGTATACAGCCAGAGTACATAAAGTAACTACCCAATAGGAAATGATACCAACCCTACAACTCAAAATTAGCACATGGGTCCAGACCATCCACTAAATGGAAAACTAGCTGAGTCGACTCGGACTAGGACGAGTTGACTCGAACACTGGTCAGATTCGACCGGTTCAAATACACCCTGTTACCTACATTAGTTATCCGGACTTGGGTGAGTCTGGTCTATTCATCTGACTCAGCCGAGCCATGACGCAACTCAAAACTGGACGAGTCTGATTGAGCAGCCTTAGACTAGAGGCTGGGATCAAGTTTTCCCATTTTTTGGACGGTTATGATTTCAGCTAAGCATACCTGGAAATCGATTCAGAGTTTTTGGCCAAGGTGGCCACTAATTCGACAGTCTATCACAAATGCTTAATTTAGGTTTTCAAAGTGGGGCCCATGGTTTCAAAATCCAGACCCTTGGTCTGCTAAGTCCCACATTGGATGGACTATGCCCTAATTAAAAATCTGTAATATTGTATGATTCCAGCAGCAGCATTTGGACATTTTTCAGTCGAATGTGTGGCTTCCCGTGGCATGGATTGTCCAACAATGGGGCCCATTTTTAAACTGAAAACAATGTACACTGTCGGGAGATTTTAGCCGTACATCATTTTAGCGTGGTTATTTGATACTCTGGTTGCAATGACGCATGATAGGCGGCCGGGTACTCAGAAATGGGACAGGAGGCATATATTAACTTATATTAATCGACTAGATTGTGGCTTCTCGTGGCATGGATTGTTTTCTAGAAATAAGGCCGTTGGATATTTTCCAGTCTCTTTTTTTTTTTTCTTTTTTCTTTTTTCATTTTGGGGGTTAGCTTGTCAGTACACACCCATGATATTTTCCATTCTCAACCATCCAATGAATGTCCAACAATCTAACGTCTGAATAATCGAATAAGAGTAATGTTTTGTTCATGGTACATCACAAGCCAGATGCGACATATCAATGGTCTGGATTACAGAATACATGGGTTCCACTTGACGTGATATATATATAAAAAAAATTATAATAATAAATACACGTTTACGCGGGCAGTGGATTGCATACTGAGTAAACTCTGTGGGGCCCACCTTGATTTATATATTTTATCCACTCCGTCCATACATTTTAACATATAATTTGAGATCTTGATGCCAAAAATGAAATATATCCAAATCTGTAGTGGACCACACAACAGGAAACAGTGTCAATTGAACGTCTACCATTGAAAATTTCTTGAAGGTCACAGAAGTTTTGGATCAAGCTGCTATCTGTGTTTTCCCTTCATCCATGTCTTTGTGATCTACGAACATGTTGGGTGATAATTAAAAAAATTAAAAATCACTGTGGGACCTAGAAAGGTTTCAACGGTGGAAATCATTATTCCTACTGTTTCCTGTGGTGTGGTCCAGTTAATCTTTTTTTATGCTTCAATTTTTGAATCAACGCCTAATATTATCTGAGAAAACGGATGGACGGCGTGGATAAACCACATACATTCACAGTGGAGCCAACAGAGTTTACTCTGTACGATAAAAGCGTACTGAGTAAACTCAGTAGGCAATCCGATTTCGTTTATATGGTGGAGAACTCATCCCTCATTAAAACTGTATTTACTGCTGAGCCTACCTCCCACATCTTACTTTCTATATGCGTCTATAAATTCCCAAACCAGTGGTGTTTCTCACCATGCATCAGAAAGTCCTCTCTCTCTCTCTCTCTTTCTCTCTCCCTCCCTCCCTCTCTCTAAGATTTTTCAAATGGCGTACGGGCCTCTATTTCTTTTACTTCTACTTGCATTTTCACCATCTATGAATGCTAACATGGAAGGTAGTGTGACATGTCTACAACCCCGTGTTGATTTTACTGTATAATACATTTCAGATTTTCATTTCTATCTTTTTCGAAATGGGTTTTTTCAAAGTTGAAGATTCAACCACATTTCCTCATTGAAAGTTAGTATTCAAAGCTAGAGATGGATTTGCAATAAGTACATATAGTTCTATCAATTTTATTTTTTTTCTTACTTGAAATGGGTATTTTTCCAACTCAAAGATTCACGACTTTTCTCATTAATTGCTATAATATCCAAGGTAGATATGGATTTTTAAGCTATAACTATTTTTGTACGGTGGAAGAGACACCACCATTTTAAAATTGGTGGTGAACTATCATAGACTTTTTTCTCATAAATTTCTATGGTTGGGATGAGATTACTATTTTAGTTAGCATGGCTGATATCTACACTCTTTTTTTTTTAATGGACACGCCCCATTTTTCTAGTTTTGGTAGGGGGGAGTGTACATAAAAAAATAAGAGTGTAAATAACATTTCCATTTTGTCAGGTTCTTTTCCATATGAAAGATTCATATGTCTCTCTCTCTCTCTCTCGCTCTCTCTCTCTCTCAAATGTAGGTGATGCTCTTTATGCACTAAGAAGAGCTTTAAAGGACCCAGGAAATGTTCTACAGAGCTGGGACCCAACGCTGGTGGACCCATGTACGTGGTTTCATGTTACATGTGATAAAGATAACAGGGTCACGAGGCTGTAATTCTCTCTCTCTCTCTCTCTCTCTCTCTCTCTCTCTCTCTCTATTCATCTTTCCAAATTTCTGTGGTGTTATTCTTCTCTTTTTTGGGCTTTAATATCACTTTTTTTCATGGAGGTTATTTTGGTAAATATGCAGAGATCTTGGAAATGCAAGGCTATCTGGTAATCTTGTTCCTGAGCTTGGGAGACTGGAAAAACTCCAATATCTGTGAGTATTTAGTCTTTTTGTAATTGTAATAATGATGTTTGATAAGCCCCACACGTGTGTGAGATAGGAACCTTCCATCAGGTGGGCCACACGTGGTGCTACTGCAACCTCTCACAGACCCATCTGAGAGTTAGGATGTGTTTTACACTAGATGGATAATTATACACTGAAGATACACTGAAGTTTAGTGTATGTGCTCTCCAGGACCTAATTAGCAGAAAGTTCCCATCAATCTGGGCCGTACAATAGGCAGGCCACGATGGATCAAAGCTAAGCCGTTAAAATATCTCGACAATCCTAACCATCGGATCTATTGACCATATCTAAGAACAGGCTATTATTCATCTGATGGTTAAGATTATCGGATCAGATGGGTGTGGTTCATGCGCTATGATTCATCCATCGGATGGTTTGGATCTGTGGTTATGTGTACAATATGGGACGTAGCACGAGATTCCTCAGATTGGACGGTTAAGATCATCGGATTTATAGGGTTCTCTTTGTTCGCAGGGAGCTTTACAGGAACAATCTGGTAGGCAGCATCCCAAAGGAGCTTGGAGGGTTGAAGAGCCTTTTGAGCTTAGATCTCTACCACAACAATCTTACTGGGCTCATCCCTCCATCTCTCAACAGACTCTCTTCCCTCAGATTTCTGTAAGCTTCTCTCTCTCACATACACAGAACCAATGTGTATATTGCCTGTATCCCGTGATAAGGTGGGACCCACCTCTTGGTGTCTAACATATTCATCTGGTCGGTAGATGATTGGTCCGGGTCCCTACCCCAACAATCCGATGGCGAATAATCCTATCGATGTTGCTAGTAAAGAGACGATCGTGACCATACATTTAACGAGAGAAAAATCTGATGGCTAGGATCAACCTATCGTGACATTTTTTTTGGGTATTTCCTGTACTTGATGGGGTCCATGATATGGACGGTTTGGATCACCAAAAACTAGTCCCCATTGTATATTTCATCACAGGTACACTGGATTTTATACGGTATGGTACATTCGGGACATTTGGCTTGGGATCACCACAATTTACTATAGTGTCCTTCCATAAAGGTATGCAGGCCAATTCAGACCGTAGAAATCATCAACCTCCCGGCCCACCAGTAGATCGTAGCCTAAAGGTCATACTGACGGAGCAATCTTAGCCATCTGATCATTCGGTACAAAATGGGCCCATGATTTGATGGTCCGGATAACCCTTGACTGACATTGTTGCCTAGTGTACAATTACGAAAATGCCCCTGAGCACTGATTTCTGTATGCAGGCGACTCAACAAGAACAGGTTGACTGGTAGAATACCCAGAGAGCTGACTACCCTCAGGAGCCTCAAGATCCTGTAAATTCTAAAATTCCCAAAGTACCCTTCTATCTCATTTTGCAATCTCAACCGTCTATTAACGAAAAGCCCAAATGAAATCTGTGCAGGGACGTCTCAGATAACGACTTGTGTGGGACCATTCCAACATCAGGAGCCTTCTCCAAGTTCTCTGAGAAGAGGTGATGACTCCACTAAACGACAAAAGAGCATTGATTTACACTGGAGTTAGGTGTATACGACTCTCTCAGCAGTAGCCAGGAATGCCAGACTCATAATATACAGTGTTTTAAAAAATGATGGTGACTCATCTACCGTACACGTGGCATAGTTGTATGGCAATCCAGACCGTCACAATGTCTGTGCAGGCCGGGGATGGAGTGTGACTCAAAAATCGCAGTGAGCATATGAAAGCTACTTTACATTTGACCGTCCTTTTGATAACCGTCAAACGGACGGCTAGGATATCTTTATCAGTGTGATTTTCGGGATATGATCCATCCATCATGTGCTCTACGGTTTGAATGGTTTGGATGTGGCGGAAAAAAGTAGTGAACTGACGTATGGAGATTTGTCCTGCCTGACCTTGTCCTTTTGTGGGTTCTTTTGCAGCTTTGAGAATAATCCACGGTTGGAAGGGCCTGAACTGATGGGATCTGTGAGTTATGATGTGGGTTGCAGCAACTGACACAGTATAATGAAGTGACTCTTTTTGGGGTGATGTGGAGCGTTTGGATTTTTGATGTAAATATATTGGATTCCTGTAGATTAGATTTTCTACAGGAGTTGGTGTGCGTTTGAAGAAAGCATGTCTACAGTCCTGTTGTATCTTCCACTACTTAACACTATGACTCCTTTTTTTTTTTTTTATGTTTTGTTGTTTTTTTCTTATTCAATTATTAATGGCACACATGATATCCTGGCACGTGTGAGACATCTGAGCCGTGCGTAAGATGATCCCCACGGTGCAGATGGCCTGGCACGAAAGTCATGCTGATCAGCTCATCAGACAGGTCGCACGTGCAAGAAAAAGATGGACGGTTGTTAGCATTTTATTTGCTTTTTTTAATGGTTCTAACGTTGGGTAACTGTGTCGGCTTCCACATGTTAGACCCACTTTCCATCAGAAAGTTTCTATAAGAGTGTAACATTCAAACCTTTGACCTCTCTCGAGTGTACTGCCACTACGAACAAGCCATGCGTTTGATTAAATGACCATTTATTCCATTTTTTATATTTAAAAACTATTAAAAAGCCATCATTACTTCTTGTTTTTCTTATTAATTTAATAATTAAATACCTAATCAGGTCGAGTCGAATCTTTGAGTTGACCTGACGCAGCTGGATAGAGGGGTGCACACGGGTCGGGTCGGTCCGGTTCTAGGATATTCGAACCGGACCTGGACCGTACCGTTAGCACCCTAGAACCGGAGCCGGACCCTTAAAATCCGGTTCGATTCCAAGGTTATGGGCTTTCTATAATTCGGCTCATTTGCATATTTTATTTTATAATCTAGCCTATTTCCATAGGTGTTGTGATTTATTTGATGAATGGTTTAGATATTGTGTAAGGTGTGCAAAAATATATGAAAACAAACAAATAGTACATTGTAAACTATAAATTACTAGTCAAATACGGAAACAATCAAAGGTTTCTTAGTTCGGTTCCACGGTTCGGATTTAGAAATGTCATTATGACCCACATTGAGATTGTGTATTTATCATCCATCTATTCGTAAGATCACACGTGGATGAAGGGAAAACACAAAATCAGTTTGATCCAAAACTTCTGTGGCCCTCGAAAATTTTCCAACGGTGTTAGACGTTCAATTCACACTGTTTCCTATGGTGTGGTCCACTTGAGCTTTGTATATGATTCATTTTTGGGCTAAAGCCCTAAAATTATCTGATAAAATGGATGGATGGAGTGGATGAAATGCATAAATCACGGTGGGCCACACAGAGTTTACTCAGTAGGCTGAGCGTACTGAGTTATTCAGTACGCAACCAGCTTCCTTCAGAACTATGCTGCCAAGTGCCAACAAGTGCACGTCACTTTGCCGGGCCCAAGGTTTCCGTTTTAGTACCGGATCTGATCCGATCTGAGTACCCGTTGGGTAGCCATCGGTTCTTTGGACCTTGGTTTCAGGTAAAGGCAATTAACATGGTTGGGCCTACTCATGGATGGATGAGATCGTACGTGTGATACTTGATGGGGTTCTCTTACGTCTGTGTCACCGTCCATTGTAATATACATTTTGGATAATGAAATTTAATAATAATAATATTGTATATTGCTAAATGTATATTATTCTTTAGAAGCCCACCAAGTAAGAGAGTGATTTTTGAGGAATCTCACTGAGATTTTTTCATTTTTCAATTTCTATTTTAACAGGAATCTATGTTAGTTTTCGGTATTCAAGTTTTAGTTTTCTACATCCAAACGTAGCCTTTAGTGCAATTGTTCATGTCCTTCTCAAGTACAAACTAGTTTCCTGATATTTTTTATTATTATTTTATTTTAACAGATGAAACTAACATACCATCCACAAAATATGAAAATTATGTATTCAATAGGAAAATATGTATCGGACGCCCATATTCTATGACCATGCAAGCAGACATTTTCAGATGATGATGAGACTTACTTTGTTCCACCATTCAAATCTTTTTTTTTTTAATTTTTATTTACGCATACACACACTCATGCCGGAGTGGAATTTCACCACCTATGGATACTCGAACCCTTGACCCGGTGTTGAAACTCCTCAGTCTGCCACCGGAGCAAGAGTAAGGATCCTTCCACCATTCAAATCTTAAATGCCCATTTCCATACTGGTGATCAAGATTCAGAAGTGGCATCATGGGTTTCTCCTGGGTACATGAATGAATGAATGAATGGTACAAATGGACGATAGGTAGCCCCTTGCATCAGAGGTTTAGGAATGTTGCTGATTGTCTCGTCAAAGTGGAGACATTACCAAAACATATGCTCATACACAAACATTTATACACATTATGTAGAGAGATGCACACAAAACGCCCAGTTGGTGTGAGGCCAACATGGTCTTTGTATGACATCTTGCCCCAAGGTTGTCCTTCCATGAACCTCAAAAATCAAGTGGATCCAACCATCCCATCAAATGGAGTACATTAAATGTTTGGATGACCCCGTTTTCTTGATGGTTCAAATTCAACTTGATTTAGAGCAATCCCATTTTCATGATGGGACAACCTTCAGATGTCATACAGATACCATGGTAGGTCCACACGCTCACTAGCTGGAAGTACAACTCGTGTGTGAGCATTTTATTCATTTATTTACTTATATATATAGGTATATATAGGTCTCTAAGTATCTCAAATTTTAAAAACAGAAATTTGCTACCTACGTATGGCCCAGATCCTCGAAAGGTGGGCCAGGCCTGAGTTTGATTCGGGTCCAGATTTTTAACCAGTCGGGTCAATTCTACTCAAAGGTTCAATCTTGTTTAACAGAGGCCAAGCCCACGACACCCACAACTACAATACTACCACACGCCAGACATACACTGCAAAAAGCTGCCAGCAAATTGAAATGGAAGCTGCCAACTATTCCCTTGAACAAGATTCTAGGGTGCTGCTGGGCGTTCATCCAAAACCAGAGGCTGAAAAATCATTCCCTTGGTATTTAAAAGTATCAATCTCAGCCTCAGCAAAGTTCAGGTAGCTGAGTGATTTTGTGGTAAATCAACTAAGAGACTTCACAGCCCCGGTGCATTTTCTGGCCCAGGCCTTAAGGCTGCTCAGCCGTGCTGATTTCCATGTTTGGCTTGGTTTATCAGCAGTAAAATTATAATGACAATATTTTTTCATTACTTGAACCTCAAATCATCACCACAAATCATCACCAAAAGACACCGTCATGGGTAAAAACGAATTAGCCACTAAGGAAAATGCAGCTCGGATATATGTGCAATGTGCGAGGACCTCAACCAATGCTAACCATGACACAGCATGAAATGAGAACGGACTCCTAGTTTTAGGAACAGTTTGGACCTAGTGGTCTGTCCAACACCAAAGAAGCTCGACCACCCACCGAACGAGTTAGGTTGCCATACGACTCTGGGTCGGCAACCTACACAACACGTAAGAGTTGGGCCTCGCTAAAGAATCCAGGTCAGCATGCTACCTCCAAGTTGGGTCAGCCAAGACCACCTCGACCTCGGCATCCTATTGTACATCTCCGATGATTCCAAATAATCAGACCTTATCTAAGAGAGATCTGCCCGAGATCTTCTCCAAAGATCTCGAAGGACATCCGCAACACGCTTAGATTCCGAGATCTTCGCCAAGGATCTCATGAGGTTCCCTCGCGCATTTGGGATTTGAATCCCTCTACGGCATGTCCTTACTAAACAGGGAGATTTCATCTACGTTACCATCTCTTCTTACTTATAAATAGAAGCGCCTCTAATGGTGAAAGGTACGTAGAATCTCTCACCTAAAACCCTTTGATACTACCAGACCCAGATTCCTAGCCTGACTTTGGCATCAGAGGGTCCTTTGCTCCAGGCTCTCTTTTGTCTTCCTCATGTGCAGGTACTCGAAGGTCTAAAAAAGGTGAAATAGATTTTTGCATAAACAATTTATTATTGTTCAAATTCAAGAAAGTGCAATGATTACAAATTCCTTAGGATGCATCTGCATTTGACTAACGATTCATATGTTTGGTTTGACAGTTGGTAAAATTGCAATGATGATACATTTCCTTTACATTACTAGGTAATTAGCAAAATAAACAGGTCCAATAAAACCTAATTGCCAACTCATGCCTAGGAGATCAATGGTATTGGCATTTTGTCCAGTGAGGCTCACATGGACATGGGACCAAAAGAAATTCAATTCCCAAAATCCAGACCGTCAACCAGGTGGGTTTCAACATGAACATGCGGTCGCTAAAACCAGAATCTCTGGCCTGAGGTTGCATAGCATGCTGGGGCTTTCAGTTATAACAAGAGGGGCATACTAGTACCGACCAATTCTGTTGATCCACCTATGATGGACCATGCCCCAAACTCTTCCATATTGGAAGATGGGAAGCTTCCAATCATGGACCTCCTTCCTTTTGGAGGTGAACCATTGCTATATAACTCTTTTCAATAGTCCATTCACAGACCACAAATTGAAAGGTTAGGATTGTATTATCCAGGAGTTTTCAGTGCATGTTCCAACATTCTGGATTACAGAAACATGCACCTAGTCATCAGACCTGAAAACCCGAGCATGCAATGGAGAAAGCCTCGTGTTGACAGGATATAAGAATTCGTCTTAGAGACCCACAGAGTAACATGCCAACCTGGAGATGTCCTACCACAAAAATCAGTTGGTCCATCCATTAAGTGGGTCATTCTATCAAGAATGGATGGACAGCATAGGTAACATAGCCAATGGTCCACGTTCAACAAACAAGTGAATCCAATGAGTGGACCAGCCTAACATTCATCACGATCAGGGCTACCTTGTTGACCTCTAGGATGCTTCACAGGCTTGCCAGGTTGGCACGTGTGTTGCATATAGGTGTTGGTTGGTGAATAACAAGCGTTCCCCCCCACCCCCCCCCCTAAAATTCCATGTGGTTTCTGAGCATTTCAATGCACTATTGCATTGGGTTCCAATCCCTATTAGCATAGACGTTGCTAAACAAGTCAAGGAGCGTTTGGATGCACTATCAAATTGAATTGCATTATCCAGTCTGATAAGGCGGTGAGAACCAAAACGCATCTCCTTATTTGGCACTCATTTTGACAATCTAAGCTTCAAAGTGCACTTATGTTACTTTCAAGTTGGACTCAAAAGAAATGTAGCTGCAGTTGAATTGCTATTTCCTCATTACAAATTCTATTTACCCTCCTGCCTTCTACATTAAACTGAATGTTTGCAATTCAATTCACTTGTGCGTCCAAACGCCTCAAAGTCCTGGCACCAGTCTATCAACTCGGTAGCCAAAGAATAATGCATTTACCGTAGTATTCCTCATTTGGGACACAAAAAAGCAGCCAGAGATGTTACGATGAAGGAATAATCATCAATTATTGAAAATGGAAATCTTTACAAGTGAGGGATGGGGAGAGTACCCATCATGATGACTGGGGATATATGTATGTACATTGCAAATATCAGACTCGACGGTGGTGGCCGAGTATTGACTTGTCAGTTGCTGATGTCGAAGTATTTGGGATCTGCTGGATAATGGTGCTCCACATGTAACTGCCATGGCAACAGCAAGCCTCAGACAAAATATCACAAAAAGACACCCCGAATGCATAACTGGTATAATTAAGGCCCAGTAAGAGGGAGGGCCAAAATCAGCCCTCACCAGTGGGGGCAACTAGGGGTGCACACGGTTCGGTTTCGGTTTTGAAACTGGAACCGAATGGCCAAGGATGTAGGTAAATTGGTCCTGCCAGCTGTCGATATGGACCGTTAATGTGAACGGGGCCACCTTTAGTTCTCATGCCTTTTGGAACCGGATCCGAACCGTGTGCACCCCTAGGGGCAACAATGTGAGATATGTCATCAGTTAACAACACTTGAAGTAATATTACATGATTAAATCTGCAGGTAGTAGTTCTGAGTTTGTTTTGGTGGCTGTCATATTCATCCTACTACTTCTAGCATAGGAAAGATACTCCACACAAAAAGGAATTTAAAAAAAAACACCATTTGACTAGCAGATGGCTTTTAAAATGTAGCTAAATGCTGCAATAAGAAGTACCAGCAAAATGTCTGGAAATCTCAGACTTCTGCTGGAAACTTTTTGCCTGATTCAGTCCAAGACTGATATAAGCCGAATTAACAGGAACAGTTACCAAAAAAAGAGCAAAATTGATGACTTGGCCATAGAGGATTTGGGAAAATCCAAAATAACGAATATCATGAGAATTGGCCAGACTAATATTTTAAATAAGTGTTTCTAAACCATCAAGATCTTCAAACAAGGTAAACGAACAGGTTAACATCCACTAATCATCACTCGATCCCTCTTGAGATAGGAAACTTCACAGTCGGGATTCCGAAGTACATCAGGTTGATTTGTATAGGTAATGACGGAAGATCCATTCTTGGATCACGTGCTTGATTGTTAAGACTTGAGATTGGAAGATATGAATAGAGAGCAAGCTAAGGGCATCGTACTTGGGACAACATATTACTAGGGAGAAGTTATCTAAATCATTTATTCCTTGTCCATACCAAGGCTTATATTGGTCAAGTTGGTATACCCACTATCCTGGAATAATGGAAAACAAACTGAAGGAAATATGTGCGACAACAGGATAAGTTTCTCCTTATTTCTTTGTACATGAAGACAAGGAAAAACCAGAAGCCTAAAAAGGGGGATTAGATGAAAAGAGGAACTGATGATCAGAACTAAAAGGGTAGGTGTTATACACATGATCAGCCCAAAGGGATGGGAATTGAAATGCCGGGATTGTAGAGTTACATGGAGTTGTTTCAGAATGGAACTCTGAACATTATAATTGGGAAAATTGGAACGAGCCAACAAGCACTGGCTGAAGTAGCCCACATGGGTTGAAACAGTCGACCTCATTGACAGCTTCTTGTTAACTGGATAAGGCGAGCCTGCCTACCCGAGTAGCGATGCTGGGTTTCCATGAGAGATGGGTAACAGAATTGAAAGTAATCTTGATCTTATCAACCTGGATGGAGTTTTGAATTTTTTTTCACCAAGATATAATCTCAGTTAGTGAAGATAAATGATTAGGGCAAGGATCCAGCATATTCTGAAGGGTTAGAAATTTGGAAACTGAAAATATGGACAAAAACAAGAAGTCGGCAAAGAGAAAACGAGAAAGGGCACAAGTGAACTTTGAGATTCTCGACCTCATGATGATGAATTGACAGGATAAGTCTTGAATGTTCATCATCTCCAGAGCATCACGAGTAAGAATACTGGATCGGAAACCAATTTCTACAACTTAAATTTGTTTAGATGGTCAGCTGAGTCATTAGTCCAATCGACAGATAAAATGACCATAAAAATGTGGGGAAATTACCGAAATACTCATATTATAAAAAAAAATTAAAAATAAGTAGTACAAATGCACTGCACAAAATAAAATATGGCACTTATATCTAACATGCTTCAAATTGACAATAATCAATAATCAATGTTTCTCCATTCTTGCTTCATCGAAAAAGAAAAAGAAAATGCACCCTTGCTTTCCCAATAAGCATCTCCCAACTCAATTTGGATAAGGAGGGAACCATGCAAAGTGCATAAGCTGGGAAGGAGAACATCCTCTAGTCTCCACCCAAGTAATGAAAACGATTATACTCTCAACCCTACAGAGTAAAAAAAAAACAGGTTACCCTACTTATGCGGTTGATTATTCAATAAGGGTAGTGACCCCCTTCCCCGCAGCTTGAAACTTTTAAATCAACCTGGGTTTTGAACTCTAGATTTGGATTCTAAACTGCACCACACCACCTGAACTACAAGCCCAAACTCATTAATATTGGTGAGCAATATTTTCCATGCAAGCAACAGCCCCCGCACAACTGGTCCCCACCCTGATCACTGCCATACTGATGATAGTCAGGTAATGTAGGATGAAACAATGAAAGAAGGACAAGCATTGACATTGACCTTCCACCATTATGGTCGGAGCCTTGCACACATATTCAAGGAAATTTCCTACATTGCTGTTTAGGGCCTGATTGTTTTGCTGTAAATGGTGGGAATTAAATGTAAGCTGTAACTGCGTAATTATTGCAAATGAAAAGTGTTTGGTAGAGGCTGTGATTACAGGCAACTTTCAGCCTGGTATTTACAGTTGTTGCAGGGGATATCTTCGTGATTTCCATTGGAAATCCAAGAGAAATCCCACTCGGTTCTCGAGGCTGATATGAGACATCTCTGCAACCCTGGTAGTCCTAACGCACACCTAAATTGGTACTCCCCACACTCTTTGGGCCCCACTGTGATGTATGTGTTTCATCCATGCCGTCCATGCATTTTTCAAGATTATTTTATGATATGAGCCCAAATTGAGTTAGATCCAAATCTCAAGTCAACCACATCACAGGAAAGAGCATTGATTGGATTCTCACCATTAGAAACTTCTTGGAGGCCACAAACGTTTTCATATGGTGCGGTCCACCTGAGATTTAGATATGCCTCGGACCTCCGGCATAGATAAAACACATACATCATGGTGGGGACCTAGGAGCACCGACCACTAGGTATGTAGAGTACCAAAACCAGGGAAATCATTTGCATTTCCCTCCTTCAACCAGGAATCAAATGTTGGGAATTAACAATGATAACTGATTTTATCATTCACTTTTGAAATCAAACAGAGAAAATAGCAGGGGTGAAATGGATGGAGGAAATTCATACCATTTACAATGGTAAGTAATGATTACTTAGTTGCCTGCATTTACAATTGGTAAATTGGAAACAAACAGGCCCTTATGAATTTATTTTCACGATCTACTACGTGCATAAAGCAGTAAGTCATAGGCAAGCTAGTTGCACAACTTAAGGTATTTGGGCCACCCGCACCTCGCCTAAGCCTCAGGTGAGACGACGGCCTTGGACGTATGCCCAGGTGCACCTAGTGCCTAGGTGTGGCCAAGGGTATTTTGGATATTTATATCAACTTAAGGTTTTAAGGCATAACAGATAAACCTCTTTTAAACACTTCTACCCCCTCTCTTGGGTTTTCCACAATATTTGAATGAGATAGAAACCTCTAAAACTTTTAGGGGGCGTTTGGCATGTGGAATTAGATGGGATTAAGTGGGATGGAATTGATTTTTTGCAATGATGACATGGTGTCAGAGTTTGTCTACAAATCCCATGGTTTAGTGGAGATGGTATGCCATGTTTGGAATGTAAATATTGAAAAGGTAAATCCTGGGGTTAATTTAAAATCACGTTTGGATTGATCCATAAATTTAGCAAAACCCACCATCCATAGAAGTCACAGGTTTGGAAATATCACAGACATCTTGTGTTGACTTCAAAAAGTCATGTGGACCCCATTGTGATGTGTGTTATATCCACACCATCCATCCATTTTTTTGTGATCGTTTTATGGCATGAGCCCAAAAATGAGGAAGATCCAAAGCTTACATGGACCACACCAGAAAATAGTAGAGATAATGACGTCAACAGTTGAAACCTTCCAAGGCCCACCATGATGTACTTTTACCCATCAAACCTATTCATAAGATCACATAGACTTGGATGAAGGGAAAACACAAATATCAGCTTGATCCAAAACTTTTGTGGCCCCCGAGAAGTTTTCAACAATGGGCGTTCAATCTCCATTGCCTTATGTGGTGTGGTCCACGTGAACTTTCGATCTACCTAATTTTTGGGCTCGTTCCCTAAAATGATCTTGAAAAATGGATGGATGGTCTAGATATAGTCCATATATCATGGTAGGACCCACAGAACTTGCTGACATCAACATACTCATCAATTGGATCCGCACTGTGCACGGTCGAGATGGCCTACTATATTTCAAATTTCAAATGGATTGAAAAGACTACTAATCCCATGTTTCAAATGGATTCTTCATAACCCTTCTCAATACACGTCCCATTTTCCAAAGCATATAAACCTAGCAATTGTTGAAGAAAACAAACATGGTGTGGGATTTAAATGATGGTATTTTCAATTCCATCCCACTTAATCCCATCTAATTCCATGCGCCAAACGCTCCCTTAGGGTTCATTTGGGAGAACAAACTCAAAATGTTGGATTTGAAATCCTGAATTTTTAATTCTGTTTGGCAGCATGAATTTTCAAAATACTAGATTTCAGACATTTCGTTCGGGAGCCTAGATTTTGACTATTGGATTCCTGAAATTATTTTGTGGTATATTCATGGGATAATGAATGTCATGAATTTAGTGCTCTCAAATATTCCAAACATTATGTATTGTGCAACATAAGATGATCATTGCACTAAGCCCATTGTAAGACAACCTTGGCCTAAAAATAATGTAATTTCAAACTTTGGTGGCCTATTAAAATAGACCCACTAATTTCATAGTCGAAACAAGATCCTTTGTTTCTTGAAATTTTGCGCTTGTTTGTTTCCATTTTACTACTTGTAAATGCAGACAACTGAATAATCATTATTTACCATTGTAAATGGTATGAAGTTCCTCCATTTCACCACTGATATTTTCTATGTTTGATTTCAAAAGTGAATGATAAAATCAGTCATCATTGTTAATTCCCAACTCTTGATTCCTATTTGGAGGAAAATGCAAATGCTTTCCATGGTATGGTGCTCCGCAGACCTAGTGGTCAGTGTTCCTAGGGCCCCCACTGATGCAACCACCCCACATCCCACACGTGCACACTCTGCACGTGTGTATAAGAAAAGGATCACCTTCCTTTTTCAGCCCATCACCACTTTCATTTTCTTTCAAATCTCTAGATTACGAAATTTCCTCTTTCTTTCGTATTTTTATTTTAGGCATGGAATAATTTTAAATATTTTCTTAACCAAGTATCTTCTGATTTTAGGCATTTTTTTAATTATAATGTTTTGTTATTTAGGTGTTTTCCTATTTTCGCAAATTTTTAGATTTCATAGCCTTTATTACAGATTGTAAGGTTTGATTATAAATAGGGCCTATGGCCTATGGAATAAACTAAGTTGATTAATATTCTCTTTATGAAATTATCTTATTTTCTCTACAGTAACTGTTGAGGGGGGGGGAGTGATCTCTAGTTCAAGGCTAGAGGATTGTTGAGGGATTGTTGAGCTTGCTCATGTTGAGGATCAAATATTGCATATTAGACCCCAGTTTTTACTTGATTTTACGTACATGATAATGTGTAATGCCCCATTTTAATCATGTTTTTGTTGCAAGGTGAATTTAAGAGCTTGGACTGAAAAGAGTGCTAAAGGCATGCATTTGATGCTCAAAAATCACCAAGGCAAGTAGGGGTGTACACAAACCGAGCTAGCCCGATTAGCTCGCTCGACCCGACCCGAAAAAGCTCAACTCGGCCTGATCCGGAACTGAGTTCGGGTCAGGACGGGCCAATTTTCTAGGCCCAAAAGTGAGTTCAGGCCGAGTTTGGATACCTCCCAGTTCAGCCCGACTCAGTTCGAAATCCGACTCGCCCCTACCCGACCCGACCCGACCCGACCCAGTCCAGCCCGACCCGTGTATGACTGTATTTAATTTGTATAAAATGTTTTATTTTATGCTTTGTCAAATGTATGTAAATGTCCTGACTAGTTAGATTTTTTTGTGGAGTCTATAGTTCAACTATCTAAATCGTTGATCGAGGGCCTTGTAATGGGACGCGGATTACCTGTCAAAGCCCTTCCCATGAACTTGCTGTAAGGTTCGAAACTAGCCCGAACTCAGGTTCGAAATTGGCCCGAACTCGCGCCGGGCCCGGTTTGGGCTGGAGATGTTGGCCCGGTCGGGTTCGGGCCTTGTGTGGCTGTTGAACGGGCTTGGACGGGCTGAGGCCAGTTCGACTCGGCCCAACCCGTGTACACCCCTAAAGGCAAGGGACGGATCTCAGGAGACCGAGATTGAAGAATTTACAAGCCAAAGATCCGAGAAAATCAAGTGATTGAAGATAAAGGAGCCTGAAAATCGTCCTGAATGCAAGATCATATGGTTCTCACCATCCGTTTGGCACGAAACTTTATAATCGACTTGAGGATCATAAAGTAACCGTACACGTAAAATTTCAACCATCGGATCTTTGTAGAAGTGGTCCAACGGAGTGTATTAGCCACTAAAAGACCATCTCGGTCATCCTTGGCAGATTGGGGCCAAATTTAACCGGTTGAGAGATCTTGAGAAATGAGGGTTTATGGTAAAATTTCACTTCTTTTGGACGGTGCAGTAGGTAGGAACAAACGACAGAAGTTTCTACAAGGGAGAGTGGCAAATTTGTAAATAAACAAACTCCACATGCATGCACGTGAGCGGAATAGAGGTTTGCTTCCACGGTGGGCATTACTTCGTTACCAGTGGATGGTGTGACCCACCTAGAGCTCGGATCTACTTCATAATTTGGCTAATGTGCCAACACATTATGACAAAGGCGGTGAAGGTTGTGGATCTGTCAAAAAATAACCACATTGGGGCCCACCATCACTGGAATTTGAAAAGAAAACAAAAGGAGTTTTGCACACTGACGTGTTGCGGAAGGAAGTTTTCAACGTAAACTCCACTCCACATTTCAACAGTGTGGCCAAGCTAGAACTCGGATTGGCCTCATATTTTAGCCAATGGGCCAGCACGAGGTGAAAAAAGCAATGGACGGAGTGGATTTTTTAGAAAATTATCATAATGGGTCCCACCGAATAACGCAGATCCAAGGATTCCATGCAGATGCAGTCGGCGAAAATAATGTAAGTATCTTGAGTTTTGACTCGCTGAACGATCAAGATCAGGATCGTGGCCCAAATCTGATCCATCCAAACCCAAGGACAGCCAAAACCGACCCCTTCCACGCTGGTAGAAACAATTGAAAGAAGAATGGTGGTCGGCATACGACTCCAATCTTGGCTACGTAAAGAAGACTGCGTAAAAGAAAGTGTTATTTCCTTTTCCACTGCTCAAGACGACCGACTTCACGTTGCTGCGAAAGGAGTGCGTAACTCCTTACGCACTCCACCGACTCCAATGCAGCCGACCTACAGACACCTATAAAAGAGAAAGAGGCAGGGCGTGTAAAAGGGCAAGCTGTGGAGCTGTAGGCGTAGACGTGAAAAAGGAGAGAGAGAGAGAGAGAGAGAGAGAGAGAGAGAGAGAGGTGGACGACCAAAGAGTTTTGTTGTTTTCTTCCTTCTTTAGTTCCTCCTCTGATATTTTTTAGCTTAATCATGCTCATGGTTGGCTAAACTTCTTAGCTAGGGCTAAGAGGTGAAGCTTGTGGCATGATTGGGATGTTTTCTTTGTTTTGATTCATGCCTTAATGAAATCTCTTGGATTCTAGTTTGATTATGAAGGAATATTTTTAGTTTTTAATGGTTTATTGTGACTCAAATTACAATAGATCTGCGATAGCTTGAGATATCTTCTTTTCATGTATTGAGATTGTGAAATTAGGCAATCCTGTTGTTCACCATCATCTCATGAGCATGGTTGGGTGATGGAATCCTCCTAATCTTTTCAATTCTCTTATGATTGGTTGTGGGTTTGGTATATTGTTGTTGTTTGCCTAGTCTCCTGGGCATGGTTTGGTGACGGAATCACTTCCCAATCTTCACCACTCTCATCTATTGATGATTAAATCCATGAGAAGTTCAGAGATCTGACAAATCTCTTCTTACCAATTGGATAGGATAGGACTCTGATTCCAGTTGTGTCCTTGAATCATGCAAGGTAGCTTTCTAATTGCTACAAGTGAATCCTTGGCACTCTAGTTACCACCTTTATTTTTATTAGTTTTTAATTAATTTATTCACAATTACTCTCTTAATTTTCCTGGTTTAGATTACATCTTCTTCTAGTTTTATTTCTAGTTACTTTCAGAATACGTACAAGGTTCAGTCCCCGTGGATTCAACCTCGGTCTTACCGAGATTATTACTACATCGCAGCCCTACACTTGGAGCATGATTAAGCTAAAAAATATCAAAAGAGGAACTAAAGAATGAAGAAAACAACAAAACTCTTTGGTCATCCACTTCTCTCTTTCCTTCTTCACGTCTATGCTCATAGCTCCACAGCTTCACAGCTTGCCCTTCTACACGCCCTGCCTCTCTCTTTTATAGGTGTCTATACGTCGGTTGCATTAGGGTCGGTGGAGTACATAAGGAGTTACGCATTCCTTTCGCAACAACGTGAAGTTGGTCGTCTTGCGCAGTGGAAAAGGAAACAACACTTTCCTTTACGCAGTCTTCTTTACGCAGTCAAGATCGAAATCGTATGTCGACCACCATTCTTCTTCCAATTGTTTCTACCAGTGTGGAAGGAATCGGTTTTTGCTGTCCTTGGGTTTGGATGGATTAGATCAGGGCCACAATCTTGATCTTGATCATTCAACGAGTCAAAACTCGAGATACTTCCATTATTTTCGCCGACCGCATCTGCATGGAATCCTCGGACCTGCGTTATTCGGTGGGACCCACTATGGGAATTTTCTAGAAAATCCACTTCGTTCATTGCTTTTCTCACCTCGTGCTGCCTGTTGGCTAAAATATTAGGCCAATCCAAGCTCTAGCTGGGCCACACTGTCGAAACATGGAGTGGAGTTTATGTTGAAAACTTCCTTCCACAACACGTCAGTGTGCGGAACTCCTTTTGTTTTTTTTTCAAATTCCAGTGATGATGGGCCCCAATGTGGTTATTTTTTTATAGATCCACAACCTTGACCACCTTTGTCATAATGTGTTGGCCCATAAGCCAAATTATGAAGTAGATCTGAGCTCTGGGTAGGTCACACCATCCACTGGTAACGAAGTAATGCCCACCGTGGAAGCAAACCTCTATTCCGCTCACGTGCATGCATGTAGAGTTTGTTTATTCACAAATTTGTCACTCTCCCTTATAGAAACTTTTGTCGTTCATTCCTCCCTACTACACCGTCCAAAAGAAGTGAAATTTTACCACAAACCCTCATTTCTCAAGATCTCTCACCCGGTTAAATTTGGCCTCAATCTGCCAAGGATGGCCGAGATGGTCCTTTAGTGGCTAATACACTCCGTTGGACCACTTCTACAAAGATCCGAGGGGTGAAATTTTACGTGTACGGTTACTTTATGATCCTCAAGCCGGTTATAAGGTTTTGTGCCAAACGGATGGTGGGAACCCTATGATCTTGCATTCAGGATGATTTTCAGGCTCCTTTATCTTCAATCACTTGATTTTCTCGGATCTTTGGCATATGAATTCTTCAATCTCGGTCTCCTAAGATTCGTCCCTTGCCTTGGTGATTTTTGAGCATCAAATCCATGCCTTTAGCACTCTTTTCAATCCAAACTCTTAAATTCACCTTGCAACAAAAACATGATTAAAATGGGGCCTGAAACATTATCATGTACGTAAAATCAAGTAAAAACTGGGGTCTAATATGCAATATTTGACCCTCAACAACTCACAGTCTTGCATTCGTGATCTTTAGCATTTGGCTAGAGGATTGTTGGGTCTTGTCCCGCAATCTCTTTCTTTTCTTATTGATTTATTTGCTTTCCCTTTCGAGTTTGCATTACCCACCATGATGTATGTGTTTTATCCACGTCGGAGGTCCATTTTTCCAGATCATTTTAGGGCTTGCTCCCAAGAAATGAGGCAGATCTAAATCTCAGGTGGACCACACCATAGGAAAACGTTTGTGGCCTCCAAGAAGTTTCTAATGGTGAGCATCCATTCGACGTTGTTTCCTGTGATGTGGTTGACTTGAGATTTGGATCACTTCTTTATTGGTGTTATTATGTAGAGTTTAGAATAATTATTTATATGATAAATTGTTTTCATCGGGTAACTGAATCATAAGGCATATATCATGCCTTGACAATACTTGCTACAGTAGCTGTTTGGGTTCTAGAAAACATTGATTGGATGATTTTAACCATTAAAGTGATGATACACTAATGGATGCTAAAAGACATGGATCACGTCTGGTGAGAGAGTTCATTCATTTAAGGGTTAGGATTGTCCAACCAAGTCAATTTTAGATTCATAGCCAATCAATGATAGAGCCCATGGGGTGAACAGTCCAGATCTTGTCAATGTATGCCATGGGTACGGTAAATGACGTGTAGGCATGATAATCTTGCGTGTCCGGAGAGGATGTATCAGCTCCCTATCTTAGTATTTAATATCATATCCTTATGCTGCTGCAGAATCCTAATCAAGGTTGTGTTGTCAATCATGACCTTATATTGTCCCCATCCCCATGCCCAGCCAAGGTGATTAGCTGGATAGTTAAGCATCAAAGAGGCTTCCTATGGCAGGGTAGGGCGCACAAGAAGAAATTTCACCTAGGAGAGGGAATGAGGTATGCTTCCCGAGTTCATGTGAAAGACCTGAAGACTGAACCATTCCATACTCCACAAAGAGTTATGATGTTCTGGTATAGAAGGAAAATGATGTACGCCCATGGCCCACAGTAGGACCCAACAAATGCTGATTTTAGACTGTTTTTTGAAAGATTTTGAGCCTAAAAACCAGGAACTACAATTTACTGTTTGTGAAAGATATGGGGGTTGATTTAAAGATGTGATTGAAGATTTTGAGGATTATTTCTTAGATTTGCTTTTACTGGCTTGTTGAGGTTGAGGTAGAGGTGTGAAAGACTTGGAGATTTTAGGTTCATGGCCAATCAATGATAAAACTCATGGGATGAACAGTCCAGATCTTGTCAATGTATGCCATGGGTAAGGTAAATGACCTGGAGGCACGAAAATCTCGTGTGTCCAGAGACAATGAACCAGCTGCAAAAGAGCATTGCAATGGCCTCTCACCATCTGTGCCCTATGGACCTACGATTTCTTCCTTTTGTTCTTTTTCTCACGTTAATAATATTCCTTGTTACTATTCAAGAAAATATGTAACTTCGGCTAGAGTTGACTCATCATCTCATTTCCCAATAATAAAAGCAGCAAGGTTTAGGTATCATCCAAAATGATATTGCCTGATATGTACTGGTTTCATACATAAACGATACAGTTGTATTGGTGACCCAAAACAACCCAATACAGGGGGATATGACAAGAATCAGTGAGGAATGCTTCATCTATTACAGCTTTCAGATTAACTTACTGTTCATGCTAAAGATCATAAGAGACTTTAGATTAAATGCAACCACATGAGCAATACATTCATTCCACTCCATTGATTCTAGCAGCTAAAAACTCATGAATGTAGATCAATCGGGCAGCAAGAAGATGCATAACAAAAGACAAAAACAAAAAAAGAGGAGGTCAAGCATCTTATGCATCAACTAGGCAATTGTGTACACATAAGAATGTGTTGTGCATTAGAAACAGAAAAGAACATTTCAGTACAGCATTTTGGTCATCTGGAGCAGTTTCATAATTCCAAGACCCTGATCTTGGGCAAGATGAAAAGAAAAAACTTTGAAATGAACCAAAATGCAAGTGGATAGTAGTATGTATGAAAGTTAAACTGCATACCTTGCCCTCATCTGCATCTGAGTGGCGTTGTGGGAAGACAACCCTTAGATCATTGTATAAGTAGAAGCGTCGCTCCCCCTCAATATCCGAATTATTCGCATGTGGGTTAGACAGAGGATCAGATTTGCACCTCTGGATTGACCTTAAACATTTCTTAACAGAAGGGCATAGAAACCGAAGATGCAGGGCATATCGCAGTACACCGGCACCAGTAGTATTTTCATTAACCTTTGAAGAACTATGTACAGATTTTCTGTCAGTTACTCCGCATGCATCCATTGGAATGAAATCATCCCGCTCAGTGTTCTGGGTCTCATTTAGATCTTTCACACCTGCACCCAGACGAGACCCTTTAGGTCGCTGCATAGATTCCTTAGTTGAAAATAACAAAGGGCTCATCTCAACTTTACCCAGTGTCTGGTTGAACAGATCAAATTGCTGAGCATCAGCAGTATATACACAACCCCTAATATTAGAGCGTTCTTTTTCTGCAATTGTAGAGTTTTGATTTTTGGATCTGATAGTATACACAACATTGACTTCATCAGAATCAGCAGATTCCCTCATGTGGTGATTACTCTTTGAATCTGGAATAGCCGTTGGTACATTTTTCATGGAAATATCTCTGTTTCCTCCTTTTTCTGGTACAGAAGTTGCTCCTGAAGAGGCTAAAGTGACCTTTTGCCGCAGGAATGTCTGCTTCCATTTGAACAACAATGCGGGAAAAAAAAATTCATTAAAACATTTCTAATTTAGAAATTCACCCAAAAGAAGAAGATATAGAACTAAGCTAGAATTGTAGCAGCAAATTGAATGAATTGGACAGCAGATTCCAGAAAAAGCACAACCCTTATATCATACTAATGAAAGCAGTTAAAAGTAAGATGCACGTAGGATCCAAACGCACTGTGACACACAATGGCTATGAAACATCAGCCAGTCAGCCTCAAGATAAAAGCATAAATCGTACCTCTAGACAAATCAAAACATTGAAAGAGGAAATATATTGAATGACAGAATGAGGAAAATAGAATGGGATGAGAAAACACATGAATCATGCAACAGAATCAAAGCACATTTTAGACGTCTTTATCTCTCTTTTTTTTTCTTTTTTCTTTTTAATTGATGATATTTTAGAATAGAACAGCAATGAGCAGGAAGGTAGAGCAAAAATTCAACGCCCCCAAAATACTAGCAAGACCAACAATCCAAATCCCCAGGAGAGCAATAAGCTAAGCAGACTTGATTAAAAAATCCCAAGCTATTACATCCAACTTTTTCCTCCTAAACACCTCATCTGGATACCCATGACAGTTGACGAATGTCTTTTCTTTTTTTCACATCTGCCATTGTGCTCCGTCCAAATGGCCCACAAGCCTGCAAGTAGAGCAAGCATCCACAAAACTCTACCTTTAGGACCATTTCCTTCCTCGTGCTAGGAAAAGGAAAAAAAGGAGCTGGTTGATCTTGGAATCACCCAACAACACTGGAAAAAGATTTTTAAAAACCGGGTCCAAACAACTTTGGCAAAAATACAATTCAAGAATTGATGATCCATTGAATCCTCATCTTGCATGCACATCAAACACACATTTTTCACTGTATCCTCAGCTACACCCATGCTGTCTCTATTATATGTAAAAGATAACATGGAAAATCATCATCATCATCATCTTAGCCATATCCCAATTAATTGGGGTCAGCTACATGAATCCTGTTCCAACAGTCATGGCATAAGTTTGATGCCAGCTGCCAAACTGACGCAACCCCCCTTTATCAGGGCTTGGGACTGGCAATGAGAGCACAAAACTCCCACAAGCACAATGTATGACTATTACATAGGTTGATTACAATCACCGTGTTAATAGCATGGAAAATATGATAGCTAAAAACAAATTTAATAGAAATCAGCATTTATACCCATTTCAGCAACCTAAAAATCCATATGAAAATCAACAAACAGTGAGCTGACAAATAAAAAGTGAGTTGAAGATAACAAATAGCGAGCTGACAAATAAAGAGTGAGTTGCAGACAGATTTTGAACCCAACAGTTGAAGATGACAGTTTTCAAACCCACCATTTCTTTCAATTTATCAATGCAAGAAACAACAATGACAATTGCAGCAATACATGGGTGTGTATGGACTACAAGCATGTCAAATGTCAAATGTCTGTAAAAGATATATACGGCTGCTGGACCAATATCTGTACTGGTGATGCCGAGCATGTCAAATGTCGTATGAAGCACCAAATCATGCATCATGCCAGGGGAAATGAACGTTCTTGGTAGTTCTTTAATCATTAGCATCGAAAGTATGCAGATGATCTCATGCCATTTTCTTCACATATTTTGCATGTGTGATACTCATGGAACTATAAGAATATTCCATCCTAGGTTTGTGCACACATCGCATGTCAATTTAGCTCCCGATGCAACTAGCCAAAAAAATTGGAAGAACTCCAGGTTAATATATAAAAAAGAAAAAGAAAGAAAGAAAGCAATGTAGCTACAAATTTCTCATGCGGAACTGCCAATAAGCTAAATCTGCAGAGAGTATTTTGTAGCTTCCAGGTTCTTTTTTTTTTTAGAAGAATCCTCATGGATTGTTGGAATGGCAGAACAGGATTCGTGTAGCCAACCCCAAGTAGTTGGGATAAGGCATGGATGATGATGATCATGTGATGAATTCTCATGGATTGTTGGGAGAAAGTGAGCCAGCATTTTCTTTAAACCAGTTCCATTTAAATTTGAGGAAAGAAAGCATGTGTCGCCACCCTTATTTCAAAAAAGTTTGACAACGGAAATACCAGGCATAATTGGTAAAGATATGATGAAACTAGTTTTCTTTGCCAATCTGTTCAGGTACAAAGACTAAATAACATACAATCCAAAATCCACCACACACACACACAAACACACACACAAAAGGAATATAATTAATAACCCCATAATCCACCAAAATAATCATCAACAGATTTGTTATGGAGACAGAGGTCCAAAAGACTGAGGATCAGGAAGCCTAATGCCTTAAATCTTACAAAGATCTTGGACTAAATACAGTAGGTGAAGTTATTTAGTGTATAAGGAGCTAAAAATAAAGCCAACCCGAATGGCAAAGAGCCTGGGACAGGACTATGAGGACGGTGAGCAAGGAGCTAAATAAAATACTACATAGGCAGCTTGCATAGCTTCTCAATAAGCATCACCTGGCTACTCAGTTGGAGAAAAGGGGGAATCAGACTACCTCATGTTAGGTATATTGTGGAACTATCAAACTCTGCCAAGTGAGTCATGGTGTGTCTTAACGGCTGGCTACGTAAAGGTAATGTTGGCAATCATTACATGTTACGGGGTCGTAATAGCCGTTACAGGAAAAATGACCCGTAACGGCCCATTACGCCCTGCATAAAGGCTGAAACACCCCCATAACGGTCCATTACAGAGCCGATACAGGTTTTTTGGATTTTTATTTTTTTCTATTAAAGATAGAGAGAGAGAGAGAGAGAGAGAGAGAGAGAGAGAGAGCATAAAGGCCGCTACATCACATATTGTAAAGGGAACAGTGGTGGTCGTTACGGCCACTGTTACTGTTTTGCAATACCTTGCAAGTGACCAATGAGAAACAAAATATGACCCGTTTAATCTGGCTAGCACAAGAATGTAACACATGAAACCATGGAGCTTCTTGCAAAAATAGTTCGGATCACCAAAGAAAGGCTTTGGATCACCAAAACGACGAACGCAACTCATGCGGACTAAATGCGCCGTGCCACCTTACACATTCTGATTCATTAGAACCCTATAATTCCTGCATAGACCTGGTAAGAGATTCTGATAGTCATGCATTTGGACAAGTGCCGAGAATAACATTTGACACAGACCATTCACTTCAAATGCGGAAATTTAACAGTTTGTGAGAGCCTGACAGCACCTCGGGAGGAGTGCATTGATAGAGTTTTTCAGTTAAATAGCTGCCAAACCAGCATTCATATCCTTCCTTTTAGCACAAGAAACAAGATCAACAGATATTTGGTCAAATGGACAATTGCCCCGATGGTAATTAGACATTCCTACATGTGCTATGCCTCAATCATCATCTAGAAGATGCAATGGTAATAACGAGTCAAAAAATGATGGTCCAAAAATGGCGAAAGGAAACTTGGGAACTTGGAAAAGTTTTAGAAAGAAAGTACACAACTTTTCCTCATTCCAGACACAAATTTTCAGATGCAATCTTATACGCACTGACCAAGGTGTTCCATAACAGTAGCAGTGGCCGTAATGGCCGTTATAGCCTTTTTTCTTTGAAAAATCTGTTTTGGGGCCGTTACAGGTCATTTTTATCTGTTACCGCTGTTTCAGCCCCATAAGATGTAACAGTTAGCACCATTACTGTTACGTGACGGCCATTATATAACCGTTTTGGCATACCATGTCACTAACAGTTTGCCACTCACAGTGTTAAATGTTAATCATGCTGAGGTTCATCGTAATGAATCAAGACACATTTCTTCAGTCTCTAATATGATATATAGGAGATAATTTGAGAAACCGTATAATTTCCTCGACCACAAGCATACCTTGGTTCCAGCCGGCATGTCACTCAGATCATAATTGCAAAAAAATGTATGAAGAGGGGTCATTTCCGGGTTGCTAAGAACCTGCAAAATCACTTGAGCATGTCAGGAGATAATAACACGATTTTTAGATCATATTTCTGACAATATATCATTTGCAGAGTTAGAGAAATGAAAGTGGGGAAGCAAGCAAAGTGCTGCTGAAAATAAAACGAAAAGAGGCTGCATTGCATCAAACACATGCACTGGGAAAAACTCCGATGGCTCATGGAAGGAAAAAGTTCCACTTAATTTACTTACCACCAAGGAAACGTTTGTTTGCACATCATTTACGTATGTAAATTTGGATTTGTGCACATTTGTTTGCACCAATTTACTTACATTAATGTTCTCACACAATCACACCTACCTATTTACATTACATATAAATGGCAAAAAAAAAAAAAAAATCATACACATACCCCAAATGAGGAAACACTTTCCTATGCAAATTGCTCCCTCTAGTTTTACCACCTCAATATGGACCGCACATTTCCCAAACAACTAATCGGATGGTTAAATCATCCGATCAAAGTGATTTGAAGAGGATGGGCAATCCAAGGTGCGCCTCACATGATGGACACTCCACATCAGCACTTATACCTCTCTAGTATACTGAATATGGAGCATCCATTTCTCAAACCATTAATCGGTTGGTTAGGCTCATCCGATCAACGTAATTTGAGATGGATGGGCAATCAAGGGTGGGCCCCATATGATGGACGGTCTACATCATTGCTTAGACCTAATATACTAAATATGAACCGTCTATTTCCCAAACCACCAAGGCCCTGTTTGGAAAGTGGGATTAGGTGGGATTGGGTGGTATGGAATTGCATTCAGTCCAACATGAATTCCATCCGGCATCGATGGGATGAATCGGATAAATCCAGGCATTTGACCTTCCAGTCCCAGCAGGAGATGCCGCGGGATTTCTGATGGATTTAAAAATGCACAACACATTTGTGGGCCCCATGTTGATGCATGTGTTTTATCCATGCCGTCCATCCATATGCACCCTTTACATGTGACACTCGAGCTACATACGAATATAGGTGACCAGCATCAGTTGTGAAATCTGGTCTATTGATTACAATTTCAGCATCCAACAAACATTAGTTTCACGTAAAACACTGTTTTTCCTAAAGGAAGAATTTGATCCCAAATTTGGGATTGGATGGTCAAAATACCATGGTACTTTTAGACATATAATCATTGTGAAATAAGGATGTTAATTCCATCTAATGCAATTCAATAACCACCTAATCCCGCGTTCCAAACAGGTCCTGATCTGGTTAGGATCATCCATTCAAAGTGATTTGAGGTGGGGGTGGGGGGGGAGGCAATTCATTAGTGGGCGACAAGTGGCACAAGGGGGATGTTGGGAGGTAATTTAAGAGGTTGGAGGGTAATTGGGAGATGGGGAAAGTATTGGGACCCTCTAGGAGATGGGGAAAGTGTTGGGAGGTTTCTAGAAAAATTTTAATTTTGCATGGGTGGAGATGAGGCACATATCTAGATCTTATAAAGCTAGGTAGAGGGATAAATTTGTAATTGGAAGGTAGGTTAGGCAAACTAGGGAGTCGCAAGGGTAATTTCCTAAAATGAGTTCAAAAAATTGGAGGGAAATTGGCTCTAGGGTTTGCATTCGTGTCCCACAGCATTCTGGTAAATCTTTTTTTTTTAACGGTCATTATGATAAATCTTTAGTTGTGGAGATTTGGATTGCAAGACGTCTGACTTTTTAATCACAACTTTGTGCTACATTTTATACGCATAAAGAGGCAAAGGTGGCTGAATGCAATGAATTGCTGAAGGACGCTTAGTTTGGTGAGTGCTTCTAAGGTGGAACCTCAATAAAAAGGAATTTAAATTGCTTTGTGGGCTTATGAGGAAGCTTTATGATATGTATATTGATCTGGCTTTTTTATCTTCCTTTTTCTTTTCTTTTCTTTTCTTTTTCTTTTCTTTTTTTTCCGTCTTTTTTAAAATGTCATATTGATCTGGCAGTTGACAACAGGAAAATCTGGAAGTGGATGTAGAATGGCAATTTCACTTCTAAATCAATTTTTGGTGCCTTATAATCCAAAAGGGAGGCCCACACTCCTTTTTTTTTAAAGATCACTGAATTATACTAAAAAGGGAACAAAATACAAAAAGGAGAAGAGGGGACGCTGAGAAAGCATGCCAACCCAAACTCCAAGAAAAAGAAAACCGCTGCCCTTTAGGCAGACAACACAAGTAGCCCATTCTATCAAAGTGCGCTTGGCCTTGCTAGCTACATACTCAGCGGAATGATCCAAATCCGGAAAACATCTCTCATTTCGTTCTTCCCAGACACACCACCAGATTGCGATTAAAGCCATTCTCCAAATCTTTGTTCTCTGCTTGCCTAAGCTGACCCCATGCCACGATTTTAGAAGGAGATCCGCTGAATCTGGGAAGCACCAGCTGAATCCGAAATGAGAGAGAAAATCAGACCATATGCGATCGATAAAGGGACACTCCTTGCTTGCATTGGTATCGAAATCCTCTCTTCCTACTAGGGTCCAAGCTTTTATGCGGAATTCAATAGCTTCCTCACGGTGAATAATCTTGATTCTTAAGAAAAGGAATGCTGTCATTCCAAATGTGTGCTTTATGAGTATGTAGAAGAATGATTCGATGACTCAAAATTCTCCAAAAAAGAAATAATTTTGATTCGATGACTCACCTATTTATCCATATGTAGGAGGATGAATCGATGACTCACCTGTTTATCCATTGCACAGCTACTAGATTGTGTGGAACTATTTTCACACTTCTCAACCTCTGCTTGGGCCTCTAATCAGTCAATTCATGAGTTATTGGTGGGATGCATGAGCAGTCCTTGTTATTCTCGCAGCTGATGTTGATTTGCAAGATGTTCCCTTTCTTAATGATGTAGGGGATCAGGAAAGAAAGAAATCACAGAATATTTGAAGACAAGAATGCATGAAGATTCTTTTCATGGTCATGGAGTGGGCTATGTATCACTAGTCTTCTGGGTGCTCTTACCCTCAATATATGCATGCCTTTTTCTTTTGCGAGTGATGCTTAATTTCTAGACATTTCGTGGTTTGGTTTCTTGATTACGTTGGAGTTTTTGTCTCTCTGGTAATTCTGTGGTAGCAACCTCATCATCCTTCAGTATCTCTTTTCTTGTTGATATATTTTGATTTGCCACTTGTAAAGATTAACATTAGAATGCATTCTTCAACTAACCTGAGGTCGTCTGGTTCTGGAAATATCAAGAATCAGTATCACCATGGCCCTTTCTAGCACAGCCACTTCAGGTTATGTTCCAATTCCAAAGCTGGAGATTTCAAGCAGCAAGTCATCTTCATTGGGTGCTAGACAGATTATTTTTGGCAAACAAGTATGATGAAATAGCTAAAATATTTCCACCCTATGCTTTTACCATCATTATATTATACTCAATGAACTATTCTTTTCTTCCTTTTTCATTTTCCCTTCCTAGTCAACAACATAGGACCATTATGTATTTATCTTTGTATCCTTGAAATCTTACACTGACAAATTTATGGTGATAGACGTGAAACATCAAAGATAAACTCCAATCATATAAAGCCTTTTAGACTTGTAAAAACTTGCTGAAAGCCACCTAACTGAGCAAAACAAAATTGAAGATGGATGCAATTATTAACTTGTTTTTTCTGATGCAGGATCTTGTGAAGGTTCTTGTATTAAAAGTTTTTTGGTGGATTTTTGCTTCTCCTCAATGTTGAACCCCACACTGTCTGCCTGTTGCACCGGGGTTAAGAATGTGTGAGACCATGTTGGCATGTTAGTGGTGTCAATGGGAGCCTCTTCCATGGATGGTTCCAAGAGCCCAAGAAAAAGAGGAAGGTTGATGTCTGGTAGGCAGCAGATTGTAAAAACTTTTACAAATCTACCATTTAAAAGCCAACTTCAAATTTATTGGATCAAAGCAAAGATGACAATGATGATTATGATGATTCAGTATCTTACCTTCTTATCATGCATTCTCATATCATTTATAACAAAACATCAACATCTACATGTAGATAGTTGGAGTTAATGGAAATAGTGCACTCATATAAATTAGAATAGTCATGTAATTGTTGCTAGACATGTCATAAGAAAACAATAGAACATCACTTGATCTTATGGCTATCCAAAACTAGTCCAAAATGATTGAATAAAAAATAAAATTCCTATAAACCCAAAAAAAATAAATGTTTTTTTTTTTTTGAATCTGCCTATTAAATGGACGGTTAGAAGTAAACAGTGAGTGGTTCAAATGCCAAGGGAAAATTCTCAGTGTAACTTTTTGGTTATGCTCTAACCAAAATTGGGTCAGCAATTTGAACGGTCTATTGTCACACAGCTGTGCCATGTGTGTAATAGAAGTGTCACAGCCATTTTTAAGAATGTGGGTCATAGAAGTAACCCACATAACTCATTACTACAGAACAGAGCATCATGAGGAAAAACGAGTAGCATGCAGCAAATTTCCACTGATACTGTAAACAAATTTAAAAATAGGATTGACTGATTCAAAACTTGAAAGGAAAAAGAAAATTCTTCTCAGAGGATACAATGCTAAGCAAACAAGAACAGGAATTCTCATTGAATGTCAACTGGCATATCATCCCAAATGTTCAAAAATAGGATCCAAAAATGGTGTTAATTCGGGAAAATTAGCATAGACACAGCAATGATGATCATAACAAACTTTAAACCTGAAATGGAGTTAGTACTGATGCATACTCACTAAAATAAATAAATAAATAAAGACAAGGTGGATGAGCTTTTTTTTACCAAACAGTGAAACTTTTTATTAAAAATATATATATATACAGCAATACAAGGGCAAGAATAGATAATGAGGAGTCAATCCATCTCCAACCCCGATTGAAGAGAGAAGATGCCCTTAAGAGCTTCTCTACACCTCTCTTACATCCCTTGAAAATGGGAACCCCCCTGAGCAAAAATAACATGTATACCTTCACACTGTGGAACGCCATTTCGGCCGATTTCAACTAATCATTGAACACCTACTATGTTGCTTCCATTGGCCTTCTTTTCTTTCTTTCTTCTACAAACAAATGTTAATATTCCAGGCTGAAACCACAGAAGCCTGAGACGTGGTGGTTCACACTCCCCTCATACTAGAGGATAATTAGTAACATAGTTTCATTCATCTTTTTCTTTTTCATTTTTTTTCCCTTTTTTGATGAACAACTTACGTTTTTTTAAGACACGAAAGGGGGGAAAACAAATCCATCAAGGCAATGAATAGGAATCCCCTGTAGTTTCAATCTATTAGTTTTCAAGAGACCAATATAGATAATAGTGTTCCAAAGTACACTGTTACTTGTCATCACGTTCACCAAGGTTAGCAAACTCATCAAGTGATTGACAAACAAGCATGGAATAGCACCTCTTAAACAGCAACAACTAGTCCAATCACATTGGGGTCCTAACTCATGCCTCAGTGGTAAACTCACAAGAGTTTCAACATGAGGTCATGGCTTCGAGTACCCATTGTGGTGAAAAACCACTGTGGTATGAGTGCCTGGGTGTGTGCGGGGCGTGAGTGCGTGTGTAAAAAAAAAAAACTAGTCCAATCACATTGACTAGTAGCAAACAATAACATTTCAACCACGGAAGACCGTGCATGAAGAAAGTATTCTAGAAACTTCCATAACCATGAGTTAACAGGCCTAACTTACTTGATCACCAATCAATTTTTAAGGCTAAAAGACCTAGTACCAGTTGTATGCGGCCTTTCATAGGGATACGCAAGCGACTTTTGGCTGCTCGAGAATCCGTGTTGCTAAGGCTTCTCTTCATCTTTGGGCCTCTGCACTTGCTTGATGGCAAATTTCCAGCAAGATCAATTAGTGCATAGTATAGTAAGTAGCTATCACCATCCACACTTGTCACTGCAAAAGGAAGTTTCTGAGATGGCGGTGAAAAGTTCCCTCCAGTAACATTTAGAACAGCTAGAAAACCATCAATTTTCTGCATAAATAAGAAGACAAGACAGACACAGCATGAGATGTCCATGAAATAAACTGTCACAAAGCCCCATTAACAATTAGAACCAAGCTACATTCCTATGATGCAGCCTAGAAAATATGAACGCTGACCTGACTGACTTTGCCAGATGAGAAACGACCAGATAAGAGAGATTCCTCAAATGAACCAACCAAAGACCTCCTAACAGGAAGCGCACTCAAACTTCTCACCAATTTGTTGCATTGTGGCATAGGAGCAGATTCAGCAACCCAATCCCGGCCTATACAAGCAGCACTTTCAGGGGTATATTGACCTGTGACTTTCGGCAAAATACCAAGGTCCTGAAATGACTCGCTCGCAGTCCTAAATTCATCTTCATCTGGATCAAACAAAACTCCTGAAACACTTCCATCAAGTGACCTTCCATAATTTTTTGGTGTTGAATAGTCACCTTCCATCTCTTTTGGGAATTCCATGTGGAATCTGCCTGCAGTTTTCATTCTTTCAGACCATTTTGGACCAAGAGGAGACAGAGAAAGAGGAGGTGAAATCACCTTTTCCGGAGTGATGGCTATTGCCCGAGGAAGAGTCCGTACCTTACTTGTTTCTTTGCAGGGATCAATTCCCTGGGCAGACAAAGAATGATTGCAGAATAAGGGCTCCTTGTTATCAAGCAAGGGACCATCAGTGAAAAAAGCAGAACTTGTTCTACAACAATCCGGCATGTTATTCGACTTTGAACATCTAGATATTGACCAAATTGATGCATCAAGATAATTGGTGTTGCCAACATTAGCTTTTTTACAGTCCTGAGCCCCAAAAACATCAAAACCCCCGCGCGGGGCATTGGAATGGATTGGAGCATTGCCCTGGGCAATGTCTAGAGGATCACCAGAAAATTGATTTGGACAAAGCATACCATTCAGAGGGGACAGCAACCGCTTCCTGACTTGCGGGCCATGCGAATCAGTTGAATTATCAGAATTGCCAACTGCACTAGACTCATGCACTCGATCCGCTAGAACTCTCTCGAACCCATTGACAAAAGAATCTGATCCACTCGATTCAAAACCAACTACCCTTGCAACAGGACTCTGGATGTTCCGTCCCATTTTTGGAGTAAGCCAGCAGTGTTTATCCTTTGATCCAATCTTCAACCCATTAATGTTTGAGGCACTGTCAACAGCACTCTTGTGTCTGAAGATCCCATCAGTGCCTTTTGACTGTTCCAACGTGGTTTTCCTGTGGAAATCCCCAAGAGAAGAGCATGGAAAATCCCCCACCGTCCGACTATCCATGCTCCCTCTGTGTAGCCCATCCAAATCACAGCTGCTTGAAAATCGAGGCGGATGCTGCACAAACGTGCTCAAGGTTGTCACAACTTCATCGGCAAGTTTGTTGGAGGACACTTGAGGCAAGCCCATTACAGGATCTCTTAATCTTTTTCCTGTTTTCCTTTTTTCCTTGTCCTTATAAATTCTCGGCTATTTGTTCTCTTCTTAATGTAGATTCCCCTTTTGTCCAAAGTAAGATTGTTTCTGCTATCAAACTCCAGCAGAAAGAAAGGGAAGCATATCACTCTATGATGTCATAAACATGATAAAATGAAAACCTTCCATAATTTCTCATAAAATTTGAATTTAAAGATGTATATACTAATCACTACAACAGTATCATTAAAGCAACTACTATCTGTATGCCAAGGGCATTGGTCTTTCAATTAACGTTCTCATATCCGATTGGGTAGGACATCCCAAGCAAAGGCTTAGAATCCAAACAGAATGGAAAGAACAGTGCTTCTGGCCTCTGTACCAGCAAGAGGTGACGCATGGATGATTCATGGCCACTCGAGAAATCAATCCACAAGCCTGCAAAAAGTTTAAACAAGAACATCAGAAACTTGATTTGGAAAACTATACATCATTGTCTGAAAGCAGGAACTCAAGACTCAGCTCGGTCGATCAAGGAGTCAAGATATAAACGAGTCAACCCCATGACCCAGCCCACTCTCGTTAATTTCGACTAGGGGTTACTAACAAAGTACCAATTAATAAAAAGTAAAATTTTGAGAAAATAGATTGAAAAATAGAGTAAAACATTTGCATTGTTTTAAGATATAAAGAATTAGAATTTTAAATAATCTAGAAGATATTGATAAAATACACTTGCTAGACAAATTCAAATATAGTTGCAAGAAGCATGAAGCAAAGCGTCAACAAATTCAGATGTGGGAGTGGGGAAACATCTCTTTCAAAATGTAAACAAGTATAAATAGGTAGGAAGGATCCTGCAACTAAGGATTAGAATGGTGGATTGTTACACAATCACTTGAGTTACTATATAATTCTAATGCATTAGGAGTGTTGTAATGCTCCCAGACCATAGATTGGTCTTTCAAATGCTAAGAACTTGGGTACCCTACCGCCTTTTTCTCTCACATGTTGTATTCTCATGATAACCTTTTATTTTAGGCCACTCATTGAAGGTTTGTGATCTTCCAACAAGGGAACATTTTTGGTTAACCCCCTGCAATGATGGACTCATCAAATCAAAGATATGAATGACCAAACATGGGCTCAACTTGCATACATAAGGTTAGGGACCATTGATCTAGTGGGTTATCAAGTCAATGTGAAACAATCTCAGCCCTCTATAGTTACAATGTTCACATAATAATGTGGATGACTCATCAATATTGGCGCAACTATTCTGCAACTATGCATTGCATGCCACTGATGTGATGGCTAAAGTTCATCATCTGTGATTTTTAGAATGCAGTCCATCTATTTAGTAGCCACCACAACAATTCCAGGCATCATAGATATTGCCCACATGTACAGAGAAAAAGCTAAAGATGAGTAATTACCCACTGTTTTAGCATATTCATTTTGGGAAATAAGCACAAGGTGTCGTCATATTGTGTACCATCAGGACAATTGGACGCTCCAATCACAAGATGGACCATACATTGGATACAATATACAACATACATTTCATGTGTAACTGTAAAAAACAGACTGCCCCAATGATCAATCTACCCAAAAGACGGCCTTCTCTTTTATAGCCATTCATTTTCCAAGTGATGTATGGGATAGTTAGGATGGCTTCAATGCTGTGATGTTTTAGAACATTAAGCAGTCCATGATGGGCTTCAATAGAAGCATTTGTTGATTGGACCTATTTTTATACAAATGATCTTGATCGTTCATATATTTATTGATTGGATGTTAGAACAATTGGATTTGTGTGGTCTTTCACAGTAGCTCCTAAACTGTATACTAGCCCCAATGTACCCTCCAAATCTTATATTGGAATGTGTGAGGATCTCAATTATACAAGAGAGCACTATACAACCATTACCCATTTAATTTTTTAGAAGATTAGCATTCCATGCTTACAAGTTGATAACATTGCAATCAAGCTGCTTTATTGGCAAGCTCCCTTTAATTTGTGTTAGAGCCTAGAGGAGGTGGGTTCCCATGAACACACTGAGCTGGTGCAAACCTCAACAAGTTTAGGGAAAACCCCGCGAGCCTTGCAATAGGAAATTGGCACTTCATGCCAATCCGAGCAGACTCACCTGAGTTTTTAGACTATGATATGCATACCAAGGAAGCAATTATACATATTATATTTACATTTAAACACTCAAATACGCGCAAACATGCACAAGCATATCTAGATTGCTTTTTCCTATAATTGTTGAGAACTAAAAAAAAAAGTACTGGGAAATCAATCCATGGGTCTAAAACGTATAGGGAAATTTTTAAAAAGAACAACCAGCATCAAGATTTGGAAAACACGCATATGAACAGAAAATGCAAATCAAGAGAGATTGACTTTTCTACCATTGGAACTATCAAAAAGCAAAGCGTAACTTATCCATTTCTCTATCGAAACAGCATGTGCGTACTGATAGAAAAAGGGGAAAACTCACAATAACAATTTCTGGAAATTTTTATTTTTTTTTTTTTTAAAAACGAGAAGATCAGGTGAAAAAGAAGAAAAACGAACTGATTTTTCTCCATTTTTCGATTGAAGACTGTAAGCAGAAAATAAAGTGATGGATTGTAACCATTTGGGTGTTTTTTTAATGAAAGCAGAAGATAATACCCATTAAAATGTCCCAAAAAAAAACGCTAGAGATAATTTGCTACCCTTTCTTTATCAAAATAAATAAATAAATAGATAGATCAGTAATAAAATGAAAAAAATGGAAAAGCAACAGATTTTTTTTTCAGGTTGCTGATAATCCCAACAAAATTATTTTAAAATGGGTTTAACCCATAAAAATTAAGAAATAAAAAGGACGTACATACATGCATCAATTTCAATAAAAGCATTTAACCCAAATACAAGAAAGAAAAAACGAAAATTACTTCCACCCCTGTTTTTGATACCTGCACCCCCATCGGAGACACGTGGCAATGACCTACACACGCTTTATCCGGAAAATGGGTGCATCAATCAAAAATTGGGGGTGTATAAATCACTTTTCGAGACAATACCCGTCTACACGTTCCAGTGCCTATCCATCTGCAGAAACAGGATATCAAGAATCCAAAAAATCCAATCCCATTTCCCAAGTCCAAATCCTTCAAAATATATAAAAAATAAAAAATAAAAAAAACTCAAGAGTCCAAACCCCATTCCTTCAACCAATCAAAAACCACCAAAAGCACTCAACCGGTTCCTTCCACGACAACCATTCACCCCGGAAAAGAACCTAGCTTTTGCTCAAACCCAAAAAACCCCCCACAAAAGCAACAAAATTTTAAAAATCAAGAGAAGAATCAAAAGCGAAATGAAAATCTAAACAGAGATGGAGAAAATAGCAAGGATCGAAGAATGAAAACCAAGAAAATAGGGGAGAAAAAATATCGAAAAATATCGGATTGAATCACGAACCTGTAAAGCTCGTGATCGGATAATCCGATGTCGGTATCATTTTCGAGCTTCCATCTATTTTCTTCAAATTTAAATTATAGCAGAAGAATTCAATCTTCTGCTCTCTCTCTCTCTCTCTCTATCTCTCTCTCTCTCTCTCACCACTTATATAGCTTCCCTTCTGGTGTGAAACGCAAATTCGCAGTTTTTTTCTGTTTTTTTCTTTTTCCGAACGGAGAAGAGAGAGAAAGAGAGGGAGAAAGACGGGAACTTGGTTGACGTTTTCTAAAATGACAGATGTGTCCTAAGTCGAATATTAGGTGCGCTTTTACGGTACCCAAACCACCACAGCTTATGGTGTACCGGGCTTCTGTGGGGCCCATTTTAACTGTGAATCAGATCCACGCCGTTCATTGGACGAGATCTTATATGTTAGGCTACTGGTAGGATATCGGCAGGAAGGGTAACTCACGTGGGACAGAAAACAAGGAACGGTTGGGAGGGAAGCGGATTAGGTGTTACCCGAGTAACACCTTGGTGGCTGTTAACCTTACCGTGTGGAGCCCACCTTGGTGATTTTTTTGTATATCTAAGCCGTTCATCCGTTTTTATGAATTAATATAGATCTATATTACAAAAATTAAGAAGATCCAGATCTGATGTGAACCACACAAGTAGAAAAAATGGTGAATGAACTTTAAAAACTTTTAGTGGGCCACAAAAATTTTGGATCAAGCTGGTATTTTTATTGTCCCTCCATCCAGATATTTTTGACACTATCCAGGGATTGGATGACAAATAAACAATATGTAGGCCCTTGAAATTTTTTAATGGTAGGCATTCAATCATTACCGTTTCCTTAGGTGTGGTCCACCTTAAATTTGATCTGCTTAATTTTTGAAACACGTCCTTAAAATTGCCTGAAAAATTAGATGTACGGCGACGATATACGTCAAATCATCAAAGTAGGCCCCCACGGTAAGGGTAACGGTTAACCCCTAAACTACTCCCGGTTGAGAGGGGACTCCAGACCATTGAAAACTTCCCCACTGTTGGTGGGGCCCAGTGTCATTACATGCAATCCAATCCATTAATAAGACGTGCCACACTAAGATTAAACAAATCAAATAATAATAAATCCCATGTGGACCACATCACGTGAATACATCTGTCTTAAGCATGATCTTATAGTTTTCCCTGATTTGGGACCCCCATTAGGTTTGAATAAGCCTAATTTTTACTTTTTTGCATTGAAATAAACGTTGAAAACAAGATGTACGGTGTGGATCAGATGTGCAATTTAATTAGGACCTACAGAAGCTCGGTACCACCACAAGTTGTGGTGCTACCAACACCAGAAGGGCACGCGCCTCCTCGATATGACGACACGTTCTGGTGCATTTGCCACAGGATGAGATCATCGTGTTTTTTTTCAACGCCGCATTACGAAAACTCAGCCAACCAACTGCCATCAAAGCTCCGTGGCCCCGACCATGATGTATGTGTTTTATCCACACCGTCCATCCATTTTTCTAGATCATTTTATGTCATGATATGAAAAATAAGGCAGACCCAGAGATTAAGGGACCACGCCATAAGAAACAGTAGGGATTGAACACTTACCGTTAAAAACGTTTTGGGGGCACAAAAGTTTTATGTTTAGTTGATATTTGTGTTTTCTCTTCGTCCAGATCTGTGTTACCTTATTAACAGGTTGGATGGAAAATAATCATTAAAGTGGGCCCTACAATTTTTTTATTGGTGGACATTGATCAACAATTTCCTATAGTGTGGTCCGCCTGATATTTGGATCTGCATCATTTCTGGGCATATGCTCTAAAATAAGCTAGAAAAATGAATAGACGGCGTAGATAAAACAAATACATAATGGGGGGCCACATAGCTTTGACATCAGCTATGTGATTGGTGTTGGGTCACTAGCCAAACCACGTCCCACACTCACTCCACCGTCCCCGCCAGTTCAACTAACGAGTCCGATATGAGATCATCATTTTTTGGTAAGGGCCGTCTCATATTAATTATAACTGATCAGCTACATTGGTCTGTAAGCTAACTTAGTACACGGCCTCCATCTTTTCCCCAGAAGTATCAACTATAAACATATCCAGTCCATTTAAATGGTGGACACCATTATGATGATGATCTAAAAAAAAAAATTTGGTCATCCGATCCATCCATCAGACTTGCTGCAAAGTCAAAATCAATGGATGGATGATGATCTAATTTGACGAAGAAGTAGGGCCCACCTAATAACTGGATTGGAGTTATGGTTATCAAAGGCGATCATGAGATCCACTGTTTAAATGGCACGGATGTTCTGCCCGTATGAAATTTTTGAAGGGAAAGATGGTGCTGCGTACTAAGTTAGCGTACATCCTGCTGTAGGTGATCATTTCTCCCAAACAGCCCTGAATACAGCCACGTGTTTTCCACGGGCCGTCCCAATCGTGATTGCGTACTACCCCCGCCCGTCCCTAGCTCCCAACGGGCAGCTCTGTGGGCGGACCCACCGTGAAGTATTTGTACATCCAAACCGTCTATCCCTTTTCTCGTATTATTTTAAGGCATCAAAATAAAAATGATGCAGATGCAACGATCAAATGTACCATATAACAGATGACTCTTGCATTTAATGTAACTAGCATTTAATGTTAATGCAACTAAGATTATTATTTGGTGCGGTCCACTTAAGCGTTGGATATGCCTCATTTTTGTTTCATGTTTTCAAATAATCTGCCAAAAGGAAATGACACTTTAGATATATAGATACATCACGGTGGGCCTACCCACGGACTGCCCATTCGGAGCTATGACGGGCAGGGGTAGTACGCAATCCGTATCCGTAAGACATGGCCCAAATAGAACGCGGATCGCGTCCTACCCCTACCCGGATGGTAATCCGTCCGGGCTGGGCTCTATGGGGCCCACCGTGATATAAGTGTTTTATCCACGCCATTTAACGCTTTTTTCAGATAATTTTAGTATATGAACCAAAACCAAAAAATGAGGCAGGCCAAAGCTTAAGTGGACCACAAAGTGAGGATTGAACCTCCACCATTAAAAACTTCTTGGGAGCCGGAGAAGTTTCGAATGAAGCTGATATTTGTGTTTTCACTTCATCCATGGCTACATGACCTTACGAATAGGTTGTATGGTAAAAAACACATCACGTTGGCCCTTAAAAAGGTTTCAACGGTGGGTGCCATTATCAGTGTAGGTTCCTTTGGTGTAGTCAACTTAAGCTTTAGACCAGCCTCATTTTTTGGTTCTTATACTAAAATTATCTTAAAAAAGTGTTGAACGACGTGGATAAAACACTTACATCACGGTAAGCTCCACAGAGCCATGCCCGAACGGATTACTGTGGGGGTAGGGCGCAATCGGCGTTCGGGCCAAACCACGGGGATAACCTAACGACAAAAACAAGCCAATCTACCCTACGCGGCTTCGGTCGATCCCTGATTGTGGGGCCCACCTTTATGTATTTTAACTTGCATCCACACTGTTCATACATTTTTACAGCTCATTTTAAGACATTAACCCAAAAAATGAAGTAGATCCAAATATCAGGTGGACCACACCATAGGAAACTGTGGTGATTGATTATTAAAAACTTTTTGTGGGCCACAATAGTTTTGGATCAAGCTAATATTTGTCCTCCCTTCATCGACATCTTTATAACCTTCTCAATAGGTTGGATGGAAAATAAACATTCCGGTGGCCCCAAAAAATTTTTTATGGTGCTTATTCAGTCACCACTACTTCCTAGGGTGTGGTCCACCTAGGCTTCAAAGTAAACTTTCAAAACCAATGGACGGCTTGGATGTAAGGAACATAGATCAATGTGGGCCTCACAGTTAGGATCCGGCAACATCACCAATGGTTTTACGGTGTTGGTCACATTTGATGATTTGACGGTCCTGATGTTCGGCCCAGGTCCACACCTTACCCCCGTATCAGACGGCCTCCGCAAGTTGCATGCTGGGATGAAAGGAAGGAAATTTGACTGTTGCAGTCATTTCTTTCCTGCCACCGTTTTTCATGCTTGGGACATCCAATTCGTCGAAAGGGTGGGCAGTACCGTTATGATCACTTGGTGAGAAATGAAGCAGATCCTCTTGTTGGGTGGGCCACACCAGTACAACGTCATATAACGGCTACGGTCAGATTAATGAAGGAAATTGTAATTTCCCAGGTGGGCCATACGGATCAGTGTAAGACCTCTTGAGGAGGTATGCCCCACCATGGATCGCTCATGGATGTTGTTTATTTTCTTTATTGGTGATCCTAACCGTTGAAATGAAACACGTCGTCAAATTTATGTTTTAGCTTCCCCTGGTTCCAATGGCCTGTCCACTACGAGGCCCACTTCTAAAACGGTTTCGATCATTTCTGGGCATGGCCCACCAGTAAATATCAGATTCACTGGGAGTGGATTCTATCTGGCTGGGGTAACACCGAGCTCGGTTAGGCCACGACCGTGGGGCCCACCTTGATGTATGTGTATATATCTACGCCGTCCATCCATTTTGCCAGCTCATTTCAGGGCATGGCCCCGAAAATGAAGCAGATCCAAATCGAAGGTGAACCATACCAGAGGAAACTGTGGTAATTGAATGCTTGTGGGCCACAAAAGTTCTGGATCATGTTGATATTTGAGTATTCCATTCAACCAAGTGTTTGTGACCTAATCAATAGGTTGGATGTTAAATAAACATTATGGTGGACCTGTAGACACCCCACCCAGGCTAAATATCTTGAGAAGGTTAAGACAATCCGAGAACCATGATCATATCCTAAATCTACCCCTAACCCTGACCTGAGCCGTTATTCCATCCAGACCATGCCCGAAATCGACCTATTTTCGAGTCATTTTCAGGTAACAATCGAGCTGACTTCAAGCTATTTTGGGCCAAATATCCAAAAAGAACTTTGTTCCACTCTAAGGACCCAAAAAAGGACGCACCAGATGAATTTTGAGGTAAACCGCATCAGGTGGTGGTCGGATCGGATTACGCCGTGTAATCGGATTACCACTTCCCCCGTAAAATGCGCACGGGCGAGTCACACGAGTTTCGGACTCACCGGGATCGGCGGCGGCGGTCGGACTCGCCGGCGGTAATCGGATTACCGGCGGCGGTGATCGGAATTCCGCCGCGTGTCTCGAGCAGGACAAATTGTCTCGGCGTCCAAAGTCAACTCTTCCTGAATTTACCCTCCCATCTCTATTATTTACTGTTTTACCAGTCCCTTTAGCCAATGAGAGCATGCCATGTGGCATCTCTCTCCTCTCCACCAATCACCATGTGCCACATCACCTTTACCCTCCTCTTGTCCTCTATTTACCAAAAAACCTTTGGAAAGGGCTATAAATAGCCCTCTCCCCTTTCATTTTCACCCATATGGATGAGCCACCAAGGAGAGGGAGAGAAAGAGAGAAAGAGTGAGTGAGGAAGAGAGTGAGGGAAAGGGAAGGAGCTCCCAAACCCTCAAAGATCTGATTTTTCCAGCCACCCCCTAGCCCTCATCTCAGCCATTCCAACATATAAGCGTAGCCCAGAATGATCATGGTTCAACCTACATCCTAGTCTATTCAAGAATCAAGCCAAAGATCCATCGCCCTACAAGCATTCATCATGACATCTACTCTCTTCTCAATCCCCCTGCTTCTCAGATCTCTAGTGGATGTATGCTCTGTGACCTGCCGTACATCGGATCCTGTCACATCGAAATTCCTAGTGACCTAGTCCACTTTTCTTATCTCTTTGCATAAGCATCATCACATCCGCCCTCTAGACGCATTGTTGGACGTATGCTCAGTAGCTTAGAAATATTCGGATCTTGCTACATCGAAATCCATGTGTGACTAGCCCCATCATGACCACAGCATCATCATCATCCCTTGAGATTATCTTACTACACTAAGTCGAGACCGTACACTTGTACGGGCAGAGAGGGTGCCTAACACCTTCCCTCTTTGTAATCGAGGTCCCTTACCCGGAATCCCGGATCGTAGACCAGGAGTCAATCTAAGGTCGGAGAATCTTCAGATTTTTCCAACCTTACGTATTCCGTGGTTCTAGCCGACCACGGGATTTTGAAATCATTTGGCTAGTGGCGACTCCAACAATCAAAATCAGCTTAATCACCCCCAGGACCACCACAACAAGATATTTTTCATAACAAAGTGGACGCCCGATTTTTCAGTGTCTACAGAATGGCGACTCTGCTGGGGAATGAGTCTAGAACGCACTAGCTGAGACCCGACTCGACAACGTGTGGTATACTAATCTCAAGGGACATTCATCACTGCATTCACAAAAAAAAAAAAAAATCTTTGGCTTACACTTGTTTGGGCATCAATCCTAGCCACGACCACTCAATCCCATGCAGTTATGGCTACCCATGAAAAAAGCCGAGCTACTGCGCCACTCTGAAGCACCGGCGCCAAGACAAGACCGTCACCGACACCTCCAAAGCAGCTCCACATGACCCACAGCCAATACAACCACGCAAGAGTTGCTGCTTGAGCAATGCAAGAACTATTGCTTCGCTAGTGCCGGTGCCATACCTGGGACATACAGTAATACAAAGATAGTGCTTAAAAAAGTTTAACCCAATGCAACCTCCTTTTGCTTCCTCCCTTCCTCTTCCAGAAATCCCATTCTACCATTCCCTACAGAATCAGCACAAGATCACCAACATCCTCTTCCTACTAGGAGATCTGGTCAATTTCAAGGGGGAAAATTCCTCTCATATGATCCTTCCGAACTCACAGAACTCCGAGAGCAATTGTACGATGTACAGAGGAAACTACAAAAGCAGCAAGGAGTGGATCATCCATCCACCAAATTCAGGGACTTATGTCCCTTTCCGATGCCAAGGTACCTCAAAACTTTGAGGTTCCAAAATTCAAAAGGTATGATGGTACGGGGTGTCCTATGGACCATTTAAAAGCATTTCTGTGGAGAGCTTAATACTCGCAGGTAATAATGGAGCGTTGATCCGTTTGTTTCAAAAATCCTTAAAAGGCGATGCGTTAGATTGGTACACGTCATTAGACTACCATCGAATTAAGACTTGGGAACAACTTTCCCAAGCTTTCCTTGATCGTTTCGTGTACAATCTTAATGCGGCAAGACCCAAAAGAGCGAATCTTGTTGCCTTAAGGCGAGAGGGACGATGAGTCATTATCAGCACGTTGGACGATGGCGGGCTATGGCTGCCGAATGAAAACACCCATTGATGACGAGGAGCAAATGTACATGATCATCCACTCGGTAAACCCGAGTATCTCTGGATACCTCGTCTCATATCCATATGCCAACTTTACCCAACTCATCCGCGCTGGGGAACAAGTTGAAGCCGGAATAAGGGCTGAGACAATCTCTCCCTGGTGGCCTCATCAGGCCTCCCTAGTACAACAAAATGTGGAAAGAAGGCCTACTGGATATGAGAATGGTAACAGAAGTGTTCCTGACCTTCATCCAACAGAAGAAGACAATCTTGTCGCCTCCACCCAAGGTGCTCAATTCGCTCCTCAAGAAGGACAATGGCGACAACAACAGCAGAGAGAGATTCCTCAGTACCCCAATCACGGTGAGCAGATGAGGATGACCCGGGAACCTAGGCAGTTTACACCGATAGCCCAAACGTACAGTGAGGTACTAGCCACGCTAGTCCAAAGGCAAATACTTACACCGCTACTGCCTAGGCTCCCACCAAACCCTCTGCCACCAAACTATAATGAGAATGAGTACTGTGCATACCACCAATCCCGAGGCCACACAACGGACTGTTGTTTCGCCCTGAAACATGTAGTCCAAGATTTGATTGACAACCAAACGATTGTGGTTACCTCTCCTGTTGTTGCCACCACCAATTACACCCTCCAAAATCCCCTGCCGCTGTATCAAGCAAGCCCCACCTCATTGGGCACCCCTGCCACTAATATCATTCAGGGAGAATCACCTTGCCATCCAGTCCAATGCATCCATTCAATCACTGCCAGCCCAACAACAATACCCCCAAGTCTACAAGGGGGACACCCTGCCAATCCAATCTCTTCGCTCTCAAATAAGCAAGGGGCATCTCCAGCCGGTCCAGTCTCCATTCCCCCAAATATGCAAGGGGCATGCCCATCCAATCCAATCTTTGCTCCCTTAAATATGCAAGGGGCATCTCCAGCCGGTCCAATCTCCATACCCTCGGAGCCACCCTCAATCAATTCAATCCATACATCCTCCGTCTCGCAAGGGGCACCATCTGTTTATCCGATCCTTGCTCCAACCCTCGTGATCCAAGAAAATACTCCTTCTTCGATCAACATACCGCATGCCCTAGTAAAATCAGGGCCCAACTTCAATCATGTGGTAACTTTTCAAGAAGGACATTCTGCTACTCAAAGGGATTTGTCTAGCTCGCTCGGTCTTCGAACCTTCAAGAGAAGAGTCTGGGACAAGTAGTTCCGCCTCTAGGAGAAAGGTCGAGGAAGAAATTAATGTCGAGATCTTGATTAGCCCCAAAACATCAACCATCACTTTTCAGGTCTTTGACATCACAGCTTCATTTCATCTCCTCCCCGATCGGTCTTGGATCCATAGAGTCAAGGCTCTCTCTTCGACTCTTCATCAAAAGGCCAGATACATTTTCGGAGACAAGGCTGACCGTTTTGGACGATCCCGAACAAATCTTTCCGATAGAAGCAGTCAACCATCGAGAGCTAGATATTCCGATCATAGACATACAATGCTCCGAGGAGGACATACCATGCCATAATCTTGAGTTTAAAACAGCGAATTGCATACCTCTTGCATGTCCCATCGGATCAAACTATGTCTTTCCTTCAGTCGAGCACCAACATTTTTATTATCAGCTCGAATATCAAGAAAATACAGGCATGATAGGACTGGGAGATCAGCCTCCTAAGGATGAGATAGCGAAGAACAGATGTATCAAAGGAGGGCAAGATCGGCAAGAGGAGAATGATCCTTTCATCCACACATCAATCAAATCCATTAGAGAATGGATCATTCATCTGACTGGTAGACGGAGATCCATCGTGGGGGATCAAATGAGCGAAATGAGTCTAACTGAGCAATTTGAAAATGACTCGGGCAAGGGGCAAGAATTGCCCCTAATTGACTGGACCACAATCTGGGTCCCGCTTGAGCAGGAAGAATGCAAAGACTCACAATGCATTGTGGATGAACTGAGGAAATGGACATCCAACACCAACTCGGAGCCCAATCTCAAACTCATCACGACATTTGGGTACAACAATGAGGGCCCACCCACTGATCTGTTTGGCCCTGCCTCCTAAGGGGAGGGAGTGCAGGGCAATAGCTGGTTCACAATCCCCAGAACGGCGCAATAAAAGAAAATAATGTTTGATTCCTCGAACAGAATCAGGCAATCCCTGATTCACGTCGCCGTCTTTCTTTAAAAAAAAAAAAAAAAAAATCAGAAAATTCTCGAAAAGCCAAAAACATTGGATATTTCCGAAACACCAAAAAAAATCATATACTTGTTAAAATTCAAAAAAAAAAAATCAGAAATTTTCAAAAGGCCAAAAACATTAGATATTTTCAAAATGCCAAAAAATTCAGATACTTGTCAAAATCCAAAAAAAAAAAAAGAAATTTCTCAAAACACAAAAACAATATAAAATCTTTCAAAACTCACAAGCAATAATGTGCCAAATGCGTCTGTTACAACACCCGAGTTTAAAGTCGACTCATATGATTTCGATCTAGAGTTGAACTTCAAACTCGTGGGTTTGAACGAAGCCCAGGATGTGGGAAAATGATGATCCGACTCTCGAGCTAGAGGATTCCCTCCGAAAGCTCAAGGCAAAGGCCAATGTCGTCACTGATGATTTTGAAATTATAAGCTTGGGATCCCCTGACTCCTTAGAAAAGTACGCATCAAGAGATCCTCGCCTCGTGAATACAAGTAGAGGATCACAGAATTCTTAAGGCCAGGGCTATCCAACCTTGCGTTTTCCTATGAAGCCTTACCTAGATCGAATGAAGAGCTAGTCATACACCATCTCTTATGAAGCCAGAAGTCAAGCCCATCAAGCAAAGCTGTCAAGATCACTTCTGAAGTCCACGCTGTAGTCCTGCTGATGAACGATGGAGATAAGCTATTGCAGCATGTCAAGAAGTGCTTCAAGTATCAAAGCTTGCACAACGGATCCATGTGCATGCTTTGAGTCTTTATAACCTGTCAACACTCTAGCCCTTCTCCATTACGAGATGTGGACATCATTGAAAGAATGAGCCCAAAGGCTTCCAATGGTCATGAGTACATTTTCGTGAAAGACAAAAGTGAGCGCCAACAACATCCTACATCAAAGATATGAATGAAAAAGAGAAGTCAAGAAAAATGATTGGTGGTAATCTCGATACAACCAACTACATCTTGCAGACATAAAGCGCACGACGATCGCTAGGACCAATGACAAGCAAGTCTGAAAAAAAGGTTAGCGACATGGTAATCATGCATATCTTATCATTGCGCCTGCTAGATCCAGGGGACAACTCCAGGCCATCCTAAGACGGTCCGCTGATCATCCTTAAGGTTCTTCGGGAGGTGCCCTTCGTCTCACCATCATTAGGGGCAAAGATCTTTCAGAGCCCATCAACGCCGACAACGTGAATATCTATCTTGGGTAATCCTACCTGACTTTGTCAACAACCACAATCGTAAAGCTAAAGTCAAATGACAAAATGTTAGCATCCTGAGGTACATTCCATCATCATTCCTTCCCTCCAATAAGCGTTCTAAAAAAAAGGGTTCAAAAAAAAAAGAGAAGGACAAAAAAAAGAGAGAGATAAAGAAATGGACGAATAAAGCGCACAGTCCAAAAAAAAAAAAGAGAAAAAAAAAAAAGAAAAAAACGGAAAAGAAAGAGTCGAACCCAATGAGTGAGAACACAATTCACCAACCCATTTCCCCTCAAGATAGTTTAACCCAATGACAACAGCTTCATGATCGTGATTGAAAACAAAGTCAGGCAGCTCACTAGTCGGCCGACAATGAATGGAGTCTAGCCTCCTGCCTCTGTACAAGAAAAGAGAAATCAAAAGAAAAGTAACATGCCTAAGCAAAACGGGCGAGGTGAAAATCCGAAAGGGCGCCTCGAGTAAAAACAGCGGGCATGTAGCGGACTTGGTGAAAACCTGAAAAGGAACCAAGGGTAAAGAGCACAATGCTAAGGGGCAAGAGCAAAAACTCGGGACATGGTGAAAATCTGAAAGGACGCCATGGGCAAAAATGACGAGAAAGCCGGTCGTGGTGAAAACCTGAAAAGGCGCTACGGGCAAAAATGGCTAGAAAAGAAAAGAAAAAATAAAAATAAAAGTACAGGTACAGGAGAAGCCAAGGCAACAAGCAAAGTAAGGAAGCACAAGGGAAAGATAGGTCCCGGATCAGAATTCTGTTGGACTCTACCCAAATCCAAGGGACATGATCCTAGTATGTGCTACTCTCAGGGAATCGGGATCCCTTGTAAATGACTCAGAATACGGGATTCGACGTGGGCTAAGTTCAAGATTCTGATCCCAATCATCCAAAGCATAAAAAGCAAACACTGGTCAATTTGGCACAAACAAAATTTTATTTTCTGTGAAAATCTTTTTACAAGTACTTTGTTTTCTTTCTTCGTAAAAACAAAAATAAAATAAAATTTTCTCATGCATACGGGACAAGCAGATGATCAACATCGGGAACTATAGGTAAGCCCCAACCTCTCATGTAGCGATAATCTCTGCCTGAGCCCCCTCTACCTTCATGCGCAGGTAGAAGATCTCATCCTTCTCCAAACGGTGTGCCGCGAACATGCTATCATCATACCGCCGTCCCATTACTAGGCGACGAGCCATATCCTCACAAGTATAGCAAAGGACAGTGATCTTGGAGATCAGGTGACCATGTGTGGTCAGCAAGAAGGATGGATCGACGAAAGGGCGCTCCCAAAGGCCTCAAAAGAATCAAAGATGAAGCAGTGCCACCCTCCCATTCATCAAGCCATCCACACCATCCATAGTCATCCTCCCATCCATCAAGCCATCCACACCACCTATAGCCACCCTCCCATCCATCAAGCCATCCACACCATCAAGCCATCCACACCATCCATAGCCATCCTCCCATCCATCAAAGCATCCACACCATCCATAGCCATCCTCCCATCCATCAAGCCATCCACACCACCTATAGCCATCCTCCCATCAATCAAGCCATCCCCACCATCCATAGCCATCCCTCCATCAATCAAACCATCCAATCCATCAGCCCATTAGTAAGAAAAGGATCCAAGCTATAAATGGTGTTCATTCCTTCAAGAGGGCCCATCACTTCTCCATCTACCCCCATCAATCCACTCATAAATCCCTCATCATTTATGGAGCCACCCACCTCTTCACCATCAATAAACCTACCTAATCCACCATCATGATTGGCCATGATGAATCAGGAAAAGAGAAAGGAACAAGGGATGGATGAGACAAAGAAGAAAGGATAAAATAGAGACAAAAGGGACGATCAGAGAGCGGACGAACGAGAATATCAGAGGGGAGCCAAGGAGAATGAGCAGAGAAGAACAGGGCTTGCTGGAAGAAAAGATCAATGGAGGCGGTAATCGGATTACCGCTAGCGGTACTCGGAGTACCGTTTCAGAATTGTCATCACTGAATCACTGCGGCACCTGACAGAAGGAGCAGAATGGCAAATGTCAACGGGCGGTACTCCGAATACCGCCGGCGGTAGTCGGACTACCGCCCGGGCCCACTTTCAGACAAAACTCGGACCGGGCCCACTTTCAGGCAAAACTCGGACAGGGCCCATCTTCCAAGGCCCATTTTCAAAAAAAAAAAAACCATTTCCCAGGCCCACTTCAAAAAAAACCATCTCAAGGCCCAAGCCCATTTCAAAAGGCCCATTTCCAAAAATTCCAAAAATTTTCCAAAATCCCCAAAATCCCAAAAATCCCAAAAAAAATCCCAAAAAATTCTTAAAAAAAAAATCCCAAAATTCCAAAAAATCCCAAAAATCCCAAAAAATCCTAAAAATCCCAAAATTTCTCAATAGTTTTCAAAAATTCCATAAAACCTCCGAATTTTCCAAAAATCTCAAAAAAAATACCAAGTAACTCTAAAATAAATCCCCAGTAAGTATAGGCCCAAAAGGTGTGCTTCTTCTAAAAACATTAGCCCCATTAATTTATTAGTGGAGGCCATCTGACTTTTTGCAAATAAAAAAAATTAGCCCCATTAATTTATTAGTGGAGGCCATCTGACTTTCAAATAAAAACCGTTAGCCCTGCCAACTCATTAGTGGAGGCAACGCGACTGTTTACTTAACTTGCAAAAATAAAAACCGAACGACGACGCCCACCCGCGAGATCGAACGGATATTTTTCAAAAAAAATAAAAAAGTAGTTTCAAATAAAATCCTCAAGGAGCCTAGCTCCAAAGGGGATAGTTTTCAAAAAAAAAAACGCACGCGTCACGCAGTACACTGAGGAATCTTCCATATTCTCCAGTTGCGTACAGTGCAAACAATTAAATAAGACCCGATCTCTTCCGGTTTCCCCGAAGGACGATCGAGTCCATACATGATATATGTACGATTGGCCAGACCCCTATAACTGGGCAGTCGTACAAATGCTAGTAAGATGAGTGGATCTACCTTTGGAAAGAATAATCAAACTCGAAGTGAAGACGATCCATTGTAACCAAAGTGTCAGACTCAGCAGATTGCATGGCAAACAGATTACCTGCACAATACCTAGCCCGGAATATTTGCAAAATTTGATCGAGTCCAAGTCGGCGTAGTGAGTTCCCCGTAAGGCCGCACCAACGCGCAGGGCAGCTAACCACTTTGACGATCAAATGGAACGAACATTCCTAGGGTGATTACATAGCAAAGGAACGACAGACCTAACAGTACGGGAATCCTCGTAAAGCCGCGACAAATGCGCAGAGGCCCTTACTTTTCAGATTCACCCTCCAATGCTGTAAACAATCCGATGTGAAGAGGTTGTGATTGGTGATCCGTAAAGCCGCGACAAATGCGCAGGAGACAATCACAACGTTTTCCTCAACCCTCGTGGTATGTGCAAGTCCTCTTTTTCCAAACGATCGATGATGATACAATGGTAAGCAATAGATTTGAATTGCCACCCTTCATTCCGACCAGAAGGGTGGGGTGTCCACTTGCTTTGACCTTCGGTTGCTCGCAACCTCGGTCAAAGAGGGGCATCTGTAGACACCCCACCCAGGCTAAATATCTTGAGAAGGTTAAGACAATCCGAGAACCATGATCATATCCTAAATCTACCCCTAACCCTGACCTGAGCCGTTATTCCATCCAGACCATGCCCGAAATCGACCTATTTTCGAGTCATTTTCAGGTAACAATCGAGCTGACTTCAAGCTATTTTGGGCCAAATATCCAAAAAGAACTTTGTTCCACTCTAAGGACCCAAAAAAGGACGCACCAGATGAATTTTGAGGTAAACCGTACCGAGGTGGTAATCGGATTACGCGGCGGTAATCGGATTACCACTTCCCCCCAGAAAATGCGCACGGGGCGAGTCACACGAGTTTCGGACTCAGCCGGGATCGGGCGGCAGTCGGACTACCGCCGGCGGTAATCGGATTACCGCCGGCGGTGATCGGAATTCCGCCGCGTGTCTTTGTCGAAAGGTGGACAATTGTCTCAGCGTCCAAAGTCAACTCTTCCTGGAATTTACCCCTCCCATCTCTATTATTTACTGTTTTACCAGTCCCTTTAGCCAATGAGAGCATGCCATGTGGCATCTCTCTCCTCTCCACCAATCACCATGTGCCACATCACCTTTACCCTCCTCTTGTCCTCTATTTACCAAAAAACCTTTGGAAAGGGCTATAAATAGCCCTCTCCCCTTTCATTTTCACCCATATGGATGAGCCACCAAGGAGAGGGAGAGAAAGAGAGAAAGAGTGAGTGAGGAAGAGAGTGAGGGAAAGGGAAGGAGCTCCCAAACCCTCAAAGATCTGATTTTTCCAGCCACCCCCTAGCCCTCATCTCAGCCATTCCAACATATAAGCGTAGCCCAGAATGATCATGGTTCAACCTACATCCTAGTCTATTCAAGAATCAAGCCAAAGATCCATCGCCCTACAAGCATTCATCATGACATCTACTCTCTTCTCAATCCCCCTGCTTCTCTAGATCTCTAGTGGATGTATGCTCTGTGACCTGCCGTACATCGGATCCTGTCACATCAGAAATTCCTAGTGACCTAGTCCACTTTTCTTATCTCTTTGCATAAGCATCATCACATCCGCCCTCTAGACGCATTGTTGGACGTATGCTCTGTAGCCTGCCGAAATATTCGGATCTTGCTACATCAGAAATCCATGTGTGACTAGCCCCATCATGACCACAGCATCATCATCATCCCTTGAGATTATCTTACCACACTAAGTCGAGACCGTACACTTGTACGGGCAGAGAGGGTGCCTAACACCTTCCCTCTTTGTAATCGAGGTCCCTTACCCAGAATCCCGGATCGTAGACCAGGAGTCAATCTAAGGTCGGAGAATCTTCAGATTTTTCCAACCTTACGTATTCCGTGGTTCTAGCCGACCACGGGATTTTGAAATCATTTGGCTAGTGGCGACTCCAACAATCAAAATCAGCTTAATCACCCCCAGGACCACCACAACAAGATATTTTTCATAACAAAGTGGACGCCCGATTTTTCAGTGTCTACAGGACCCTAGAAAATTTTAACAGTGGGTCTTTAATTACCACTATTTCCTATGGTATCGTCCACCTGAGATTTGGATCTGCCTCCTTTTTTCTTTAGAACACTGAAATGAGCTGAAAAGATGGATGGACAACATGGATCTACAACACATACAATAAGGTGTAACGTCCCGTCCAACCAGCACAGTGTCCTAGGGTGTCCACGTAGGATTTGCCGCAGGACCATCCGTTTAAATTACGGAGGGTGGGGTACCACTAGTAAATTAAACCTAGGATTAGCCCATTAAACTAGACCTGTCTGATCATGATTGGACCAAGTGTGGCCCGCCAAGTCAGAGGGCCTGTTTACACTTAACAACAGCCCGTGTGGGCCACCCAACGACCGAGGAGGGTCAGAAAAATCTGAAAGTTCAGGAAATCATAGGTCTCACTGGGATTGTGGTCCATCGCGGACTGTGGACCCAGTGGACACCCATAATTGAGATCTGACACTTACCAAGTGCACCCCACCAATGCCAGATTAAAAATCTGGCACTTGCAATTAAAGCCGAAATTCCAGGCGTTCCAGCCGTCAGATTTATTCCAAATCTTCGGTGATGGTTTAATGTATTTTTCTACACCCGTCCACCAAATTTGGGACCCGATTGTGGAACAGTGACCGTTGATCTCAAATCGGACCCGTACGATCAAACCCCATATCTGATCGCTCCCAAATTTTGCATAGACCTTTATCGGGCCATGGATCACCTATCCTATAAGTTTCATGACCAAAGGGCCACCAGAACCGCTCCAATCACTGAAATGGACCCCATAGGGCCACTTAAAGATCGGAATTGTATGCTCAGACCCCATATCCGTTCATTCGTTTGTTCCCAGATTTTATATGGCCCATCACCGGGACATAAGACACCTACACACCAAGTTTGGTGGTCAGAGGGGTGCTAGGGTGGCCCCCACACTAATATAGAGTCCCATATGGCTATTTTAGAAATTTGTGGAAGCTTGGGGCCAAGGGGCCTAAATCTAGGAAACAAAACCCTAACTCTCATAACTCTCTCTCATTTACCACAACTACCAAGAGCAAAGGGGAGAGCAAGAGAGTAAAGGAGAAGAAAGTATGAGTGAAGGAGAGCTAAGGTGGACCTTAAATCGAGGTGGGGCCCACGGGGATCAACTCTTTCAATTCACTATCCTTCCTTCAAAGGAAACTCTCCACCACAACCTCAACAATCATCCGTTAGTCGTCTAGGTAAGATCCTTCAACCCTTCTTCTTGAAAATTCATGTATTAAGAAGGTTTAGTTTGAATTTCTCACATGCAAGGGCTTCCTTTAGGGATTCTGGCCGATCGACCTCAAGCCCTCTTTCATAGGACGTTTTCTCAATCTCCAACGATCCGAAGGTGCCGACTATTGCTCTTAGGTGGCCTAGCACCAATTCTAGTATGTGTATAATGATTTTGGTTGCTTGAATGCTATGTTTGAAGAATCTATAGAAACCCTAGGACTTGCATGTTTGTTAGAATTGTATGTTTGGCTCCCATATGATGTTGATCTTGCCTCTCATATGATTTTGTGTATGTACAATTATATGCTTATGCCTTGTTTGATTCCCTTATATAATATGCCCTATAACATGTATGATTCCCTAATTTTTGTGTATTTTGGTTATAAGGGAGGAAGGAAATGCTTAACTTCCTCACCAACCCATACCACACACACACCTTGTTCATGATATCATTAGCTTTACATGTTAGTAGAAATTTAGAATTTTATGTTGAGAAGCATGAGAACATGATGTTGTTTATGTTAGATGATGTATGGATAGTTGGCATGTTATGGATCCTTTTCCCCTTTTGGGTTGGTCAGGAACGTGATGATAGATAGTAGTCTCATCGGTAGGACTACATTAGGGCTAGATCCGTGAAATGGGCGGGAGTGTTCGGGTGACTGTAGTTTAATTACATGGGTTCCTTTTGCCCAATGTCACTCGTCTCACGCTCGCCTGACTCGTGCGATCTAGCCTATTGTCTGACCAATCTTGTCTGTTAACCATGTTTGCTCATCCATGTATGGAACCTGGAACACCTTACAACCATTGTAGCCCATTGACACCTAGATTGCAATTGGTCCACAGTCTCGTGAGCCCGGTATGATGGAATGAGACACTGTGTCCGAGCTGTCGGCCTATGCTGGGGTACCGCCCCTCCCCGTAGTGACCGCGAGCAATCCCTTTCTCTCGGCACTCCTCATATGCTTGAAGTCGGGGATGAGAAACTCGACGGGATCATGGACTGCGAGGTCTCGTCCTCACGCGTTGGTAGAGCCTTGGCCTCGCAACCAGTTTAGGACAGTGATACGTGAGGTGTATCAAATTCCCCGATATGTTGGATGAATGGACTTAACTAATAATTCGGCTAACACGATCGCATTGTACCGCATTAGTTAGGGTGGCGACTCGGCAGTCGATGTCGCTCTGAGGGAGTGTTGCCATATGAGATCGTTAGATGGAGTCGCTCGAAAGAGCGTTGTGGTAAGGGCATGCATCATATCATCGCATTGCATGCACATTTAATAAGAGTTGTAGGTGTTGATGATTGACTGTTTTTCATTAAATTTATATTACAATTAATGCTTGTTATAACTTAAGATTAATACTACACACTGAGTTGATCACTCACTCTCACTCTATGACGGTATTTTAAAACACCAACCAGACCCGTTCATAAATGCAGGTGACTCAGGGCTGGAGGAGCCTAGTGAGAAGAGCTTCGAGGAGGAGGACGAGCTATCCTTCTTCCAGATGATGGACGGTCCTCCGCCAGCTTAAGATACGGCATTGGATTGCTGAGCAATGGGCTCACCCTTATTATTTTTTTTTTTTGACATAGTATTATTTTGAGATTTTGTTGAGTAACGCCTTGTGCGATCCTTTTATATTTTTGGACCTGTATATATGTGATGGATTTCTATTATTTTTGTAGACTTGTGTGGTTGTGCTTTATGTTCCACTAATTTCGGGCTGTGCATTTAAGCCTGATTAAACGCATTAATAAAAATCGATTATAAGTGACACTCGGAAACTCGAGAGTCGAATGTATGCACGACCTCCCATTTCTAGGGCATTACATAAGGTGGGCCCCACAGTCACGGCATGACCGAATTCGCTCCTAAATTCACTGTAGCATCGTGTGGACAACAAGTCCAAAAGACCGGCCGCTTTGAGGATTACTTTAGCTCTCCACTCGCGCCCATTTGGCACATGTGCGGGATCCCAACCGTGTATCCACGTGTGAATAAATGGACGGTTATGGAAATCTGATCCATAGTCAACATACAACACACCACCGGCCCACCTGCGACCCGAAGGACCGAATTTTTGGACCCGAAACATTCGTGGTAGTACTACTCGGCGTTTAATGCAATCCGTACTCGTTCGGCGGAACATGCAATGTTCGGCCGAGCGAAACGTGATGTGCGCGTTTTAGATCGATGAGAACAGAACATGCCTCCAAAATCATCCTAACCGTGTGATTTTGGCCGTTGAGTTTTGATTGCTGACAAACTTCACAATTGGACGGCTGCGAATCATCCGATCAGTCCATTCACAGGCTACGCTCCACCCACAGTTTTGGCCCACCATTTAAACGTAATACACGTGCATGCCGCTTAGTACTGACCAGCTGACCCTCGCATAAACAGTAGAAAGCGTGTGCACCGTTGGCCCTTGCACAGACGCGGCTTCGGTGGATGCGGGGAACCACCGAGCTCAGTGGTTTCGGGACGGTGGGGCCCACCTTGATGTATATGTTTTATATCCACGCCGTCCATCCGTTTTTCCACTTCATTTTGACTCATGAGCCCAAAAACGAAGCAAATATAAACCCCAGGTAGACCAGAACGCAGGAAACAACGGTGATTAAAGGTTTATTAAAAAATTTTGTGGGCCCCAAAAGCTTTAGGTCAGGCTGATATTTGTGTTTTCCCTGCATCCAGGTCCGCGTATCCTTATCAACAGGTTGGATGGAAAATAAACATAAAGGTAGTCCCTAGGAAGTTTTAAATGGTAGGCGTTCTATCACTATTGTTTCCTCTGGTGTGGTACACCTGAGATTTTAATCTGTTTCATTTTTTGGATTATGAACTAAAATAATCTTTTCAAACGGATGGACAGCGTGGATATAAAAACAAAAGCATCAAATTGGGCCGTACTGCCCTGGAACCAACCAGCATGGTGGTTCCCCGGATCCACCGAAGCCGCGTCCGCCTGCACATATGCAGTTGTTGGCATTTATGATGAGACGAAAGGTGGGCCCCACTTTCATAGCAGTTGGTAGGCCACGCTTAGATAATCAGAATCTGACCAATAATCGAACATCATGATGAATGGTGGAATGAAGGATTAGTTTATTTTACTCATCATTACTTTTTTGGTGCGACGACAACATCTCTGAGAGCACGAGTTATAGTTTTCCCACTTGCATCCGTTCGTACTCCAATCGATCCATCTTAACCGTCAGTTGAGACAAGAACACATTTGAAGGACTAACATGCAAAAATTGCACTGATGAGATGATCCTATCCGTCCTTGATTCGGCTTTATTTTCTACAGCTATCCCTCTTCCAAGCCTTAGATGGGATGGATTTGATTTTACCTAAAACAAGCAATTACTTGTAAGAAAACCATGATGGGCATATTTTGTACAAAACAATCTTGGCCATCCATTCTAGTGGCCATTGATCAAATGGTTAATATTTGCCAGATTGGTGTGCCATTTGCATGAAAAATGTGAGTATGGCGCATTGAATGATATGGATCGGAGTTGACCATGTATGGGTCCCAATGCAACTAGGAGCATTATAAATTAAGAGTTAGGGCTGGGTTCAACCCAATGGACCCATGACCGGCTTGACATTGGGTTGGGCTTGGGCAGGATGTATTGAGTTTGATATCGGGTTTATGATATACAAACACATACTCGATAGAACTTGGGTCGGATGCAGGTTGAGATATCGGTTTGCCCGTATCAACTCAAACCCGATCAATATATAAATTACTTATAAAGTATAATTGAGCAGATCACCTCTATTGAAAGCATGAGAAATTTCAATGTTGTCAGGTTTCATTGGCCTGTGTCATTTCCAATAACTCAAGATAAGAGATGCATTAGCATATTTGACATGTGACACTTAAAGCTAGAGAGCAGTACTCACACTAGATAATGGCACTAATCATGTTGATGTCTCATGGGTGGGCCAGCCAGAATTCAAATGGATCTCACCAAACGTCCATTCTTGTATATATCAATCGTGTGTACATAACTCGATTTGAGTTGAGCTTGGCACAGCTTTGCTAGGCTAGGCCAATAGCTAACTCTAGAATGAATTTGACTCGGTCATCAAGCCTGTCTTGCTAACTCGACTTGATCCTCGAGCTTGTCTTGGTAGCTTGGCTCGGTTCAATCAGTAACTCCGGCCAATTCGAGCCGAGTTCCAATCTCTTCGTCATTTTTTTAAACTAGTAAAATACATATTCAATTTCTCATATAATATTTTACATGTATTTCATCAAAACACTTTGAGAGCAGCATCAAAATCCAAAACTCAGGCAAGCAACATCAAAATCAAACAACCAACGTATCATTTCTTTACTTACCAATGATTCGTTGAGTCATTTCATCAAACATTTGATAAGGAGCATTCAAATCCAAATAATGAAGTCACCGAGTTTATTCGATCTGCGTATGTTCGAGTTGAGGTTCAATCTAAGCCAAGCCGAGTCAGCTCAAACTCAGTGCAAAATCTTTTCAAGCTTGAAAAACGCTCAACTCAATTCGAATCCAATTTTGAGCTGATGCAAGCCGACCTTTTTTAAGACGAATTGAGCGAGATGAGAGGACTAATTCAACTTGTGTGTGCGGTTGCTAAATCTAGACCGAAAATCCAATGGGTTGTACCGCGGATTAGAAACGACGTACAACACCTAAGTTACTTGGGGCCATCTTGTTGTATATGTAAAATCCACTCCGTCCATCAGGTGTTAAATTTCATATTAACCGTACATAAAAGATATCAGATTGATTACAGAAATAAATGGTCTACGACAATGGGAACAGTGTAAAACAATGGGAACAGTGTAAAACTGTACCTGAAGCCCCGCCTCAGGTTTTGATCAGGATTATTTTTATTTTTATTTTGTATATTTCCTTTATCCTGTTGATTCAGACCGACCTGATGAAATATACACTATATGATGGCCCAACACACGAACATATGGTTGGTGTCATCATTTTTAAATGTGGCGTGGCCCACATGAGTGGTGGATACAGATGATATTACGTATTAGAATTTACAATCCAGGACCTCACCTGATGGACGGATTGGATCTAATATATCTATATATAGCATGGTGGGCCCTAAAGAACTTTGGTGTTTTAGTCGCTGTGTCTGCTGTTCGCTCGAACATCCTTGTAAATATCTATTTCCTGGCTTCCTGCTTCCCATCAAGTCATATTTGGTATTATAGTGGAATTCCAAGGGTAATATCGTCTTATGAATATTTCTGCTTCTGCGCGGTAATTAGTTATAAGTTGCGAGTTCGTTTTTCATCTGTTGCGATGTAGGATCCAGTGTGTGTCACCGTCTACTGGGGCCCACATACTGATTGAACCAATGGTTGTAACCGTCCACATTGTTTAATCTACGCTGTAATGACTACCTTAATAAACTTACACTGAGACGATAATCGTGAGCATCACTTTCTGTAGATGAGATTAGAGCAGTGAAAAGAAAGTTTTCAATGGTCAGTATTTAACTCCAAATGTCAATGGACGGTCCAGATCCATGGATTATTTTGGTATGTGGGGCCCAGTGGATGGCGAAGTAAACTGGATCTCGAATCTGTACAGAGGCAAACGAACTCTTGGATTGCCATCCCTAGGAACGGGATGCAGATTGCGTCCTATCCACGCCCGTCTTTACCCATGAACGGGCAGATTTGTGCGGGTCCCACCGTGATGAATCTGTTTATCCATGCCGTTCATCCCTTTTCTCTTATCATTTAAAGGAATTAGCTATAAAATGAAGTAGATCCAACGATCAATTGGACCAACGCTCAAGTGGACCATTCCACATATGACTTGTATTTAATGCAACGAAAGATGGCTTGGATTTAATGCTTTTTTGCATTTAATGCAACCCAAGGTTACTAATTGGTGTGGTCCATTTGAGCATTGGATATATCTTATTTTTGAGATCCTAACTTAAAATGATCTTAGAAAAGAGATGTACGGAGTGGATAAAGATATATATCAAGGTGGGCCCCACGCAGATCTGCGCATTACTAGTTAGAGACGAGCGTGGTAGGATGTAATCCGCTTCCGTAGGGACGGTGCATTTTTTTCCCAGCGCCGTGGTCTGTAATATGCGTTGAACACAGCTCACAACTCGTCCGACACGCACGGGGCATGCATGGGTGATCCATACCATCCAAATTGAGGAAAATGTTTAATGAATAATAATAACCTATGTTCATACTGATTAGATGATCTTAACCATCGTTTCACTTGCTGGGAGCCGTGAAGGTTTTTTCCTCCACCTGAACGGTTAAGATCGTTCAACCTGTGCCATTTTATGGTTAGACTCCATCCAAGAAAACGCCCACGATGGTCGGCCAGGATTGCCGATCAGCTACACCACATGAATGATAATTTAGTTTCCACCATGATCGAGTTGTGTGAAACTTATATGCTCGAACTTATCCTACAAAATTATCAGGTGCAGCAGCTGTATCGTGACTTAAGATAAAGCCACTTCTTTCATACAAAAGTTTCTAATACGTCGGATATCCTAACCGTAGAAAATGTGACTCACGCTATCATGATTACTTACTACAAGTGTCGAACTGATCTACTCGATGATGGACCAGTTCAGTGAATCAGGGCAATCCATTGGCATTGATGTTCTCTCCAGATGTATTTCTTCCTTCTGGATCGGCCAGATTATTGTACCAGGTAGAATTATCATGGGACGGTCCACATTTTGTACGGATGTGATATTATATAATGTTCATCGTGCTGTTGGTTAAAGTAGATGTATCATAACTTATGATGCAGCTGCTGTATCTGCTTATTTCTCATTTTAAAATCTCTGCCTCAGAAACTGCAGACGCTGATGCTTGTGCTTCAGACACGTGCACAGGCTAGTGGGTCCCACCTATCGGCTCGACTGGACGTGCCACGCGCCGCAGCTTTCTGTGAATTTGAGAAGGATTTACCGGCACATGGCCTGCCGTTTTCTGAACGCTGAGGAATGCAATGATCACGCCCATGCACTTTCCACACGTGCCGACGTGGGTCAACTGCGTCAGATCCGAACCACTCATAGCGTGGTCTTGGCCCCCATTTTCAGGCCAATCTCCACATCAGATGGACCGCATGCGTACAAAAGAAATGAACGGTGGAAAAAATTAGCTGCCGGTTTACAATCAACGTACATATTTGGCCCTGCCGATTTTCCAGATAAATCTACGACGTGGGGCCCACAGGATAAGCAACTCTGATCCCAGATACGTGTGCCACAACGACACACGTGGCCAGTGGGATGCACCAAACGAAGTGCAACTAGTGATTGTTTACAGTGGAGATGACCCTTTCCAAAACGCGTACTCCGACGTGATCGCGTGCACTTTGAACGGAGGCGGATTGTGTACTGCGTAACATGCGCACTGAGAAAACTCTGTAGGGCAAACAACGATGTAGTTGTTTAATCCACGCCGTCCATCCGTTTTTTCAGATCATTTTACTATCTTAAACCATAATTGAAGTATATTCAAACCTAAAGTGGACCACACCACAGGAAAAATTGGAAATTGAATGCCGACCGTTGAAAACTTCTTTTGGGGCCAGAGATGTTTCGGATCAAGCTGTTAGTTTTGTTTTTCCTTCATCCATTTCTGTGTGACCTTATTAATAGGTTGGATGATAAACAATCATAACTCTAGGCCCTAGGAAGGTTTCAACGGTGGGTTTTCTATGGTGTGTTCCACTACTTTGGATATGCTTCAATTTAGGGCTCATACTCTACAACGATCTGTTAAAATGGATGGACGGCGTGGATAAGACACATGCATCACGATGGGCCCACAGAGTATATTCAGCGTACTGAGTTACTCTGTACGCAATCCGCGTCCATTTTGGACAGTGGCTTGGTGGACCCCACTTCATGAACAGCCTGGATCTCGAAAAGACACCGCGTGTTGCAGATGCAAGTAGCGCAGATTTCGGTTGTGTTGTCTCGCGAGTAGCTCCTACGTTACATGTGCACTCTCTAATTTCAGACGGATGCTTGCTAGAATAGAATAGTCCCTACGTATATAGCCTTTGTATCTGAGGTAATATTTAAGTGATCCGGACCGTTTATATAATGGGATTCACATCGAATGGTTTATATCAATGTGATAAAAACTACTAAATGAAATATTCTGACGATTCGATCATTTAATTCTTTTCCTTTGATTATGGACGGTATCCTTAATATTTTTCTAATTGAATAAAAATTTCAATATAAGAGTTTTAATGTTTATATAAAATGCAAGAATCACCGATTAACGGTTCAGATCACTTGAAAAAGATCTCTATCCAATATCCAAAGTCCCTACGTATCCTTTTACAATAGAGATCTATTGTAGGAAACCACTTTCAGACAAATGCTGTGAGGCTGCCGAAGCGTTGGAAATGACAGCAGTCTATTTCACTTTCCTCTCACTTCACCTTGGCGAGTTAATATTTACACCCTTTCACTTGGAAACGGATTGGCTATTCCCCCTGCCACCAGCTCCGTGGCTGATGGTCGGTGCTCTGTGGGCCCCACCATGATGTACGTGTTTCATCCATTCTTTTCATCCATTTTTAAAGATCATGTCATGGCTTTATCTCAAAAAATAGAGGAATATAAATCTCAGGTGTACCATGCTACATGAAAACAATAGCGATTGGATATCCACCATTAAAATCCTCCTTAGGCTTACTATACTGTTTATTTGACATCCAATCTGTTGATTAGGTCATACAGTCTCAGATGAAGAGAAAAAACAAAGATCATCTTGATCGACAACTTTTATGGCCCCCAAAATATTTTTAATGGTCGACCCTTACTCAACACTTTTTCCTGTAATGTGGTCCACTTGAGATTTTGATATACATAATTTTTAAATACTGTAAAATGATCTGCAAAAATAGATGGACGGCATGGATGAAACACATACATCATGGTGGGACCCACGTAGCACCGACCATCAGCCATTGGCTGATGTCAGGCGGAGTAGCCAATCCGTTTCCCTTTCACTTTTGATAGGATATGGGACCATATCGCAGCTACCTTACCGTAGTCCGTAGTAGATTCCATCTTATATGGATGTTCATCTGCACCGTTCATATTTTGAACTCTATGATTCGGGGACCATCCTAAGATTTTTTTTGTTGGATGGATGATTGTGAGTGAAGATGAATTTGGAATAATGAAAACTAAAATTTTAACGGCTTACATTCAAATCCAAGATTCAAATGGTTAGGAAGAACCTCATGTAAGCATGGTTACAGGACCATAACTTCTACAAGGTAGTATTGAGAATATCAACCGTTAAGATGTTTATATGCCAATCTAAACCCTTCATGAGGACATTTTCCTGGGATGAAATAAAAAAACAAAATTGCTAGCCTGATCGAAAACTTATGTGGCCCCAGGAATGTTTTACCGGTGAGCATTCAATACCGATAGTTCTCTGTTGTGTGGCCCACTTAAGTTTTGGATCTGCCTAATTATTTAGCTCATGTCCTGACATGAACTCGCAAAATGGATGGAGGGGTGGATTTCTCACTAACGTTTTGGTGGGCCCCACCGAAGGTTATTCCTGCGGTCGGGGTAGGCAGACGCGTCCCATGGTGGGCGCTCCACGTGCTGAATGAATGGATGAGGGTAGGTCAAACACGTAAGATATGCTCTTTTCGTGGTTTGCTGGCCCTTGATCACACTTATACGCATACATCTGCTCACTTGACACGTGTCATCTGGAAGGCAGCGCTCCGGCTCCGGGAGCGGATTCAGTGGGGGCAAAAACGAGTTCGGTCATGAAGCGACCATGGCCCACCTCGATGTATCCGTTGTATATCCATGCCGTCCATCCATTTTGCAAGTTTATTTAAGGGTATGTATCAAAAAGATGAAGAAGATCCAAATCTCAGGTGGACCACATCACAGGAAAGAGGTGATTGAACGTCCACCATAAAAACTTCCTAGAATATGTTTATTTACCATCCAAACTGTTGATAAGGTCACACAGACCTGGATGAAAGAAAATCTCAAATATCAGCTTGATCCAAAACTCCTGTAGCCCACAAGCATTCAATCACGATTGTTTCTTGTGGAGTGCTTACATGTTATTTCGGATCAGCTTCCTTAAGGTTGCATGCCCTAAAATGCACTGGGAAAACAGATGGACGAGATGGATATACAACACATACATCAAGGTGGGCCCTCACAGCCTGACCGAATCCGCTCCGCTCCCAGACGCTCCGGTGCAAAAAAAAAAAATCAAACCAGTCCTGCTCATGTGGTGGATCCTCCGTGGCACCTGTGGCAGGACATTACGAGCCGTTCAGAGTTGTTAAACCGGGTGGCCCACTTGATGAATAGATCAGACCCATTATTGCACCAGATCATTTTCACGGTGGGCTCACCTTAAACACCGATCAGATGCTCCCCACGCTAGGATAGCACGTGTGCACGTGTCAAGCTGCATGCGGAAGGGAATGGATTGGCTACTCCCCTGACACCAGACCCATGATGTATGTGTTTCATCCATTCCGTTCATCCATTTTTAAAGATCATTTTATTACTTGATTCCAAAAATGAGAGGGATATAAATCTCAGGTGGACCACGCCACATGAAAACAATAGTGATTGGATATCAACCATTAAAATCCTCCTATGGCCAAATATACTGTTTATTTGACATCCAATCTGTTGATTAGGTCATACAGGCCCAGATGAAGAGAAAAAATAAATATCAGCTTGATCCACAACTTTTATGGCCCCCAAAATGTTTTTAATGGTCCACCCTCATCCAACTCTGTTTCCTGTAATGTGGTCCACTTGAGATTTGGATATATCTCGTTTTTTGAATTGTACTGTAAAATGATCGTTAAAAACAGATGGATGGCATGGATGAAAAACATACATCATGGTGTGACCACTAGCCATTGGCTGGTGTCAGGGGGAGTAGCCAATCCGTTCCCCATGCGGAAGGGGTGAGGTGGAAATAGTTATTTAAAATTTGCTGAGTCCACACTTGTGTCGACAGTAGAGCCCTGCCAATCAACACGCGAGTACACTTGCAAGCGATCCAGGCTTCCAATCAGGTGGATCAGGATGTTTACAACTCCTGGCCCCGAGTATCAGGCCACTTTACTACTCGGGCGAGCGACGGTGGACCATGTGAAACAGTCCATCTTTCGGCCAGACGAAAAGTGGTTCACGTGAGTGAAACGCCCTGAGCGTGGCCCACCTGATGGAAATCTTCGATCCCGTACACTGCTTGCTAGGGACGGGCGGGGTATTCATGTCATTCACTCGACAACTCAATTACTAATAATGATTTTTAATCTTTCTTAATCTTCAGTCTCATTCAGGTGCGCCCCTTGGAAGTTCCTGTGGTCGGAAGCTATGTGGGGCCCACAGAGATGCCCAAGACAAATCCACTCCATCCATCAGTTTATCAAGCTCGCAATAGGACAGAATTCCAAAAATCAGGCGGATCCGAAAATCAGGTGGACCATGCCACACAGAGTAGCTGGTACGCCCAAAAATGGAAATTTGTGAGGGCCACAGAAGTTATGGATCAGGATGATAATTTTCTTCTACTGTTTATCTGATTGTTAATAACCTTATGAACGGTTTGGATGGCATATAAAAATTATTTTAAGCTCCAGAAACGTTTCAAGGATGGACGTTTCCGTTCTCAATGTTTCCTATCGTGTGGCCCACTTAAGTTTTCCATATACCTAAATTTTTGAACCCAATATTATTATGAGCGTGGGAAAGTGATGGACGGAGTGGATTCGTTACAGAATCTCTGTGGAATTGGCGTCCCATTCTAGAACGGCTTTTGAATTCCAGTTTTGGACGTCAAAACAAGGCTGCTTGTGATTTGATCGCAGCGATTTTCTTTTTCTTGTACCGTAGGTATGCGCTCAATCTAAACCGTCCAGATAGTGTGGCTGATTATAGATGAATAAAAACAGATTAGATGGACGATCCCTTTTAATAGACATATATTCATTGAATGTGGTCGATAGCTTTAGTCGTGCTTTGTGCTTGCGTATGACTCATTCCAACCTACCAGATGACTCGTGTTTTTGCATCCTCTTGCTGGTTTATTACGTGGACGTAGTTCGTTTTACACGTGGCATGCATGTATGGTAATCTAGACCGTATATTATTTGACCATGGAAGGGAATATTACAACGTTGTTCGGTTGTTGAATGTGAGATTGAGACCCATACCTAATTATTAAATAGTTGTAGCCTGGATCTCCCCGCAACTGATGCAGGTTGACCCATCTGCATACGGATGTCCGCGGCCCCAACCAGGAGGTCCACGCGTTTAGGATGCTAGGACGACTCGACGACCCACCTGGCTCCGGTCCAAGAGGGACTTGCTTTGAAACCTTAGGATCTGCTTGGAAAACATGATTAGGGGGTAGTATTGAATTGTATTTGGTAGAATTAAATGTTTGGGAATATCATTCTATTTTTATTATCCTTTTCTACTTTTCGGATTGAATTATTTCTTTGGGAAAAAAATATTGTTTTACCTAAGACCAGCATTTGGTCTGTGCTTGATTTGTAATCAATGAATTAGATTTTAAATTGATGTTGCTTACCTATGTTCATATGTAAGCTGAATAGCTCATGTAAAGGGTGCATATGAATAGACAACGTGAATAAAACACCTGCATCAACATGGACTTACAAATGTAATGGATTTTGAAATCCATAAGAGAGCTTGTTGTATCTCCTATTGGGACAATATTAAATAATTAAATTAATTCAATCCATCTCGTCAATTCCAAATGTTAGATAAATGATACATTAGCATTGATAACCAGTGATGTCATAAGTGCTAATTAATCACTTTCTAATGATATCTTATTGTTGATGTTTTAAATCTGTTAATAATATGGTCTGCCAATGCCATCGACAAACCACTCGATGCCATCGGAAAATTTTATATTGGTTGCCGTATGTTTCGGTGTTGCTACTGTATGTCATCGAAGGTGTTCGATTCCATCGTTAGATCCTTAAGAGTTGTTAATGCCATCAAAGTCTCATTGACTGTGCGCACAAAGTTGCATACGTGCGAGATTTATTTCCTATTCCAATTATAATAATTTATATATTAGCCGTAATCAAAATTTTGGAGTAGTAGAAGAGTTATAGAGCTTTTTAACTCGTTCCTAAGGGTTTCGGGAGCATATTCAGGGCTTGTGAAGTGGATTCAAGACTTGTTCGAATCGCTAACACTATATCTTTTATAATTTTTACTTTCATAGTGTATTACTCGTTATTTTGTATCATGATTTTTTCCCGCATGGATTTTTTCATGTAAAATTCGAATTGTTCTGGTTTTAACTTAGTTGTACGATTACATATACTTTATTTGATTAGCCTATGGGTGTTTCCACGGTTCCCCAACACATCTTATATATTGTAGACACTCCATCCTAAAATGATATAAAAATTACTCTTCAAGTTTTGGTTAAACTTATAAAAAATCATCCTTCGATAATTTGTAAGCCACTGGAACATTGATCGATCAGATAGACAAATCCCTCGACATGCCATGAAAACAATCACAAGACCTAATTCCCAGATCCCTGGCCCAATTAAGTGTTCAATTTCCTAACTTGTAAGTAAAATTTTTTAATAGATAATACATTTTATAAATTTATTAGCCAGTAATGACTCTGAATCTTAAAGCATATCCTACACATCTAAACCATAATCTTAAAATATTGCACAACCTAAGAAACAAAAGCGACCCTTAATCCAAAACATTCCACAAAAAAGGATGCTGCATGCACAAACACCCATTCAAGGGGCGGTGGCATTCATATACACATAATTCCGATAGTTAATAAAAACATCATGGTTTCAAGAGCAATAATGCTGGGCTTTTTTGTCTTATCTCAGCCATGTCGGGCTAACACCCGATGATTATGGCCCTTCAAGAAGTTGCTTGCAACCCATCTCGGGTCATGGATGCCCGGGTGAGAGCCGACACCTAGAGTTATCTAACTCGGGCTAATTGGTTTTGGGTCTTGTTTTCCAAGGAATTGACCAGATCCAATTGGACTTAGATTGGAACATGGTTTTGGTTCCCACCAATAACGTCATTTACATGGATTGAAAAGTTCCAAGCTGGATTGAACAAGGCATATTCAAGGTTCCATGGGGCCCATTGTGATCTATGGTTTTCATCCACGCCATTCATCTATTTGTATATATTATTTTAGGTTATGAGTCAAAAACAATGAGGCATATTCAAACTCAAGTGGCCACAAAATGGGGATTAAACACCATCGTTAAAAACGGGTGCACAAAATTTGGGCATCTTCCCTTCATCAAGGCCTATGTGACCTTGTGAACAGGTTGGATTAGAGGTGTACACAAGTCGAACCGAGTTGCACAGCTCGACTCGGCTCGGCCACTAGCTGACCCCTGATCGAACTCGACTCGGCTTGATCATCAAGCCTGACTGGCCAACTCGGCTCGGTTTGGTCAGCAGCTTGGGCCAATTCGAGCCAAGTTTGAGCTAAGATTGAGCCGAGTTCACCTGCACAGCATTTTCACAAACACATGAATTGCATTTTCAGATTCTCACTATATATAAAACAACAGTAGCGGTTTTACAGATATTTCATCAAACACCCTGTACACAAGGTCAAAATTAAGAAAAAAAAAATCGTTTCATATGCATACTTTTTTTGCCACCAGTTGACACTTCGTCGAGTCATTTAATCAAACACTTGGTGAGCAACATCAATATCAAAGTAACTGAGTTACCGAACTAGTTCGATCCGAGTTTAATTTGAGTCAAGTCGAGCTCGGGCAAGCTCGAACTCGGTTCAAAATTTTTTCGACCTAAAAAATTAGCTTGACTTGACTTGAACTTAATTTCAAACAGAGTCGAATAAAGCTTTTTTGAGTCAAGCCAAGTGAGCTAACAAAGCTAACTCGATTCGTGCATACCCCTAGGTTGGACGGCAAATAAACATCATAGTAGGGATTACGAAAGTTTCAATGGTGAGGTATTATTATCACCATTCCCCTCATCTAGTCTACTTGATGCTTAGATTTGTTTGATTTTTGTACTCACCGTTCCCCTCATGTAGTCTACTTGATAATTAGATCTGTTTAATTTTTGTACTCACCATTCCCCTCATCTAGTCTACTTGATACATAGATCTGTTTAATTTTTGTACTCATACCATAAAATGATATGTAAAAATATATAAACATGGCATGTGGAATGTTAGCCTCACAAAGCCTTGCCTGGATCAATATCTATCCAAGCAGCAGCATAATGCACAATCAGCTTCGAAAAAAAAAGAAGAAAAGGACTAACATGATCGAATAGGTTACTTATACTCACAGCAGTAGATAAGTAACTTATTTGAGATAATTAAGTTTGGCCTGTGATCAATTATAAGTAAAATTTTTTTATTTAAAGCTAATCACTTCGATATGATAAATAGAAATCAAGATAAACTACTTAAGACATAAATAACTTATTTTAATACATAAGTAACTTAAGGTACTTACTGTCCGAACTCCCCCTCGTTGATATATTGTCATTTTAAAAATTAGCCTGACCCGATCTCTTTAGATTTTAACAGGGTCCAAAATGTCTGAACTAAACCAGACTTGTACCTATAACCAGGCCCTGCTCCTGGATAGGTCCCCTCGGACCGTACGCATTGAAATGGGAACCCACTCGATAGCGCAAGTCACATTCGGGCCCGTTAGGTTAGCCATCCTAATCCCACTCACCCCGACTGATCTGGCTCATTCATCAGGTGGGCCATGCCGTGAGGCTACACAATTATGAACCAACACAAGGACGCGGATTGGGTGGTGGCAAGGCTCTGTAGGGTCCACCGTGATGTATGTGTTTTATCCACACCATCTGTCCATTTTTTCAGCTCATTTTAGATCATGGTCCCAAAATTGAAGCATATCCAAAGCTCAAGTGGACCACACCACATGAAACATCGGGGATAATAACCTCCACTGTTGGGCCCAAAGAGATTTTTATTGGTCATCCAACCTGTACATAAGGTCACACAGACATAGATGAACGGAAACTACAAGTATCAGCTTGATCCAAAACTTCTATAGCCACCAGTAAGTTTTCAATGGTAGGGATTCGATCCCCACTCTTTCATATGGTGGTCTACTAGAGCTTTGGATATGCTTCAATCTTGGGTTTCTGCCCTAAAAACAGTTATCAAAACGGATGGATGGAATGGATAAAACACATACATCAAAGTGGGCCCCACAAAGCCCTGCTACCACCTATGCAAGGTCACCGTGCAATCCGCGTCCCCGCATACCGAATGCTGGTGTTTGTGTGGTCACTGTGGTTGATGCATATCAATATCAATAGAGGCGACGTCGACTCTCGACAGCAGGTAGGCCACTTGCGCCATAGAAAAAAGTGCAACTTGCCTGAGTGGGGCCCACTGGAGGAAAGGTGGGGCCGGATTAGATAATGGAAAAGTCCAAATGAAACAAATGGAGGGGATCTTCAGATCCTATAGGGGGATTTCGCCAACCAAGGAGGAAGGATAAGTTCCCCAGCTAGCTAACCTAATCCTCTTACACGTGTCTAAGATGCTCTCTTGGACTGCCACGTGTCTTCATCCATCTCAGTCACTTGATCACCTCGAGACTGGACAAAACCACATCTCTCCCACTTTTTTAAGGCCGTGGGTCACCATCTGAAAAAGCAAAACGTCAGGGGGTTGTTGTCTTCACACGTATGGGCCCCGTACTTTCTGGACGGTGGTGCTATGGCCACTCGTGTCAGCGTACCACATTTGTACAAAATCCTGGCCAGTCATCTGGTCGGATCTACGGAGTATATGTAAAATGATCAACGGTCCCTGGTAAGTGTGCATCCGTGACGCAGCTGTCGAGTTGAGGACCGGAATCCAATGCAGCGCCTGCAGAAGGAAGCGCGTGCAACTGACCCATCACGATTTTTGTGTAACATCCAATCCGTCCATCAGCTGTGAGAGATCGTTTTCACCGTATAAAGCTCGATCAAAACTTAAGAGAATAAATTAAAATTACGCTTATAAACTCTAAATTTATTCGCTGTGGTCTACATGAGTTTTAGATGAGGCTGAATTTTGGCATGTCACTTAATCCTGGTGGGTCTCACCGGATGAACGGGTTGGATGGAATATAAACAACAAGATAGATCTAAAACGGTTTCTGTGGTGCGCAGCCTCATCCCCACTGTTCCCAGTAGTGTGGCCCACCTGATATTTTGATTGGCCTGATTTTTTTGGTCAAGTCCTAACACGAGATATTGCAACGGATGGACCGAGTGGATTTCAGACAGGCCCCACAGAACTTGATTTTTGCTCGCTTGCTCGAACGGTGGTGGGCCTCCAGTCAATACAAAAGTGGAAGTGGAAAGGGTCATTCAACAGGAAAACTGATGGCCACGATCATCCTTCTGCCATGATGTCAGCTGTGGGCCGTCCGTGGTAGGGCCCACTAGTTCTATAATTCTCTTAAGACATGTAAATATGGCACATTTGAATGAGATCCGGTCGGTTCATCTGGTGGGTCCAGAGCCCATGTGCCATGGCACAAGAAATAAGGATGGTTCCATCATCTGGTACGGAAATAACTTGGTATACCGACGTTGCACTTTTGACGTATATACCTGCGGCCCACCTAATCACCAGAAGAGCTCTTTTTCAGGCCGTGGAACATGGATAGTGGGAGTCACGTGATGAACTGTCCCGACGTGTCACACGTGTCCCATTTGGCACGTATGGGATGAGTATAGAACTCCCGACTGCGTCACTAGCGAGGTGGCTACTGACAGTGCTCTGTGGGCCCCATAATAATGTATGTGTGCTATCCACGCCATCCATCTATTTTTCTAGACTATTTTATGGCATGATACCAAAAAAGAGACAGATATAAATCTCATATGGATCACACAATGGGAAAGAGTAGTGATTGAACACCCACCATTAAAAACTTCTTAAGCGCTACAAAAGATTTGGATTAAGCTGGTATTTGTGTTTTATATTCATCCAGGTGTGCGAAATATTATGAACAGGTTCGATGACGAATAAGCATTACAGTGAACCCTGGGAAGCTTTTAACGGTGGACATTCAATCTCCACTGTTTTCTTGTGGTGTGGTCCACTCGAAATTTGGATCTCCCTCATTTTTGGTTTTATGCTCTATAATGATATGGAAAAGTAAACGGACGGCTTGGATAAAACACACACGTATATATAATGCGGGGCCCACAGAGCACTGTCATTAACCACCTCTCTACCGACGCTGCCAGTACGCAATCCGCATCCTTTGGCCACGGAACCTTTTCTTGGAATGACCGCTACGCCAGAGCCTTTTCTGCCTCGCGAGCTTCTTTAAGCCCTCCCTCCACATGCAACCACACATCCCAACCGGGGATGTGCACGTGACATCCAAGCCGTTCATCCAGTTTTCCAACGTGTCCGCATGATTGGTTCGAAATCAGGCCCTTTCAATCCTTGGCCGCAAGTGTATGAACAATAGGCAGTGTAAAATCCTTGGTCGGCCTCGTTCATCAATTTCAAATCCCTACCACTCGACCTTATCACCAAACTTTATCACCCAGGATCTTAAAAAACGGCAGCAATGCACATCTATTATTCAGGAGTGTTTTTATCTACGCAACCGACCCTAGGCCTATAAATAAAAACTCCACCTGGAGTAAAAGTAAAAAGTACACATCAGTTATCCTAAAATCTACTGGACCTAAGTTCTCCTAAGGGCATGTTTTAGTTTTTTTAGAGTAAAACGTAAATGCACGAAAAATAGGTAATAATTACTTCCCCTTTAATTACAGCACCATTTCCTATTTCCTATGACTGAGTTGACTCTTCTTCTTCTTCTTCTTCTTCGTCTTTTTTTCCTCTAACGCTCAACCCAGCATGCTGCTAAATATATGTGGGGCCTACTGTGATGTACGTAGATTATCCACACCATTCATCCATCATGCCTGATGAATTTAGGGATGAGCTAAAAAATGAGGTAGATTCAAAGTTCAAGTGGACCACATTATAGTAAAAATGGATTTGAACACTCACAGTTAAAAACTTCTCGTGTCTCTTATTTACTTTGGTGTGGGCTACTTGAATGTTAGATTTGCCTCGTCCTTCAGCTCAATGGTCAAAATGTTTTGGTGAAATGGATGGACGATGTGGATATGTCGTATACATAACGATGGGGCCCACAAATTTATATCAGTCATTTAAAACTATTTTTCAAAGCAAAAATACCATCGTAAGCTATCTATTACACCAAACAGGCTTAAAGATCTGACTTAGGCATAGGAGGATCTCCTGCCATAGTAGTCAGGGTCTCCTTTGCCATCTCTGTGATGTGGGTTAGCTGAATTTCTGCTTTAACAGTAAGGATGGTTTATTTTTATTTTTATTTATTTTATCTATGAATCCATTGACTTGGCTAGGTGGTGCATAACATACCCTTGTATTCCATTCCTAAACTTGAGCTAGGATATTTAGTCAAGCTCAACTAATTTACAATTCACTGGGTCAAGTCAGGTTGGCTCGGGCTTGCTGACTTTTAAGTGGTTTTGGCCGGGTCAGAGGCTAATGGGTAATCGTTCCAACTTGGTCTACAGCTCTTGGCTCCTCTGGTGAGTGGGTTGGGCTTGGATTGACTCTGGCCCTCTCCAAGCCCAGATCATTGCCACCCTTATTATGAAAAGGTTACACGGTTGTTTGAGAAGTAAATGGGCCATGCTGATATGGGCCACGGCATAATTATGTTCAACTAATGAGCAAAATACCTGTATTTAGGTCCAGCTGACTTGCTAGATAGGCGACTAGGCCTCCATGATCCACATATGGACGGCTTGGATCTCATTCCCCTGTGCTCCACCTGCAGATACGGTGGTGGTGGTGTGTATATAAAGTGCTTTGTTTAGAAAACTAATGGGGTCATTTTGATGAGCTGAACTCTTCTAGTCACTTTCATGGAGCTTATCAGGTCCGTCTAGGTCTGTCCAAGACCTGGCTCACAAAGTAAAATATATTCCCAACCTGACCAGGGCTGATCAGGCCGAAACAAGAAGGCCCAAGCCCAGGTTTTGATGGCCCTGGAGGCAAGACTCCAAGCCCGGCCAACCTCTTTTGTGCAAGATCTGAACTGTTCATTAGGTGCACCCAACTACTCATGATATAGACAGGAATGCCCTTAAAAGCTCAAATGGGCTGGGCTGAGTTGGGCCAAGCTTAACAGCCCAATGGACCAGCCCTGCCCATTGACAGCCCCAACTAGGGTGGCAAGGGTTGGGTTTGGGTCGAGTTGGGTTAGCCTGAGTTTGACCCATTAATCAAACGGGCTAAGAATTCTAAACCCAAACCTGACCTGCTAACCATTGCCTTATGACCTAACCCAACTGATGTAGAGCAGGTCGTGGACACTTTCATGGCCAAGATGCACCAGAGAAGGACCGATTAGAGGCAGAAGTTACCAAGATCGTCATAATCTTAAAACAGTCATATTTCGTAAATTAGAATGAGTTTTTCTACATATCATATATGATTTTGGGGTAGGAGAAGCTACTTTAGTTACGCCAAGTTACGAGATTTCATTAGATCGCCGGTCAAAAGTCCATTTTTTAAAAAACTACAAGTAGGATGTTTTAATTCGATCATAACTTTTGATCCTTTGAATTCTAAGAGTCATGCCCAACATGAAAATGGCCTATAAAAATTAGTAGAACAACGTGGTTAGCCCGAATTGGACACTTAACTTTTTTTTGGCCGAAAGTCATGAAGTCTAGTTGGAATCATAACGGTCTATAAATAGTAAGTTTACTATTTATAGCAAGTCATGGTTTTAGGGAGTTTGTGTCTAAAACTAAATTGCTTGAACTCATTATTTAAAGGATTTTAATTTCGTTCTTATTATCAATTAATTTATTTTAAAACTTATTAGGAATTATAACTATTTTATCCCTAATGGATTCAAAGAAACAATACAAGGAATTAGAGAGCTCCATAGATTAAGAGTATTTATCCTTGAGGAAGAAAATGATCGGCCTCGTCACGTCCCTCCCTATGTCACCAACTCACCTAAAATTCATCAAGCCCAAGCCTTATCCGACCTGGCCTACTTAACTTTAATTCGATTGAGCTCGACCAACCTGGCTCAATCCATTAATGACCCAGCTCAGGTTTTAGACTGAAATATGGGGTCAGATATATCAAAAGATTATTGGACCATGAGCAATCCAGGGCATCCAACGATCTGAGTTTGTTCAAGATCAGAATATTCATCTGGTGGACCACACGTAAGCTCAAAAACATGTCCCTACATTCATCGGCTAGGCGGAGCCTTTGATTGCTAGGCCCAGACCAGGCCCATTTCATGGCGTGATGGCTGAACGAGACCGAGACCTGGACGCACTGCGATTCAATTGGTGAATATGGATGGACCAGTGCTTTTGAGAGTTTCAGGATCTATGACTCATGGCCTTGTATTTGGGTAATCAAAGGAGATAGTCTCACCATCCTAATGCATTAGAGTTTGATTGGGACATGTACCGCTGTTAGAAATGAATCATGCAAAACATACTTGAATTATATAATGCCTATTGTCAATGTTGAGCTCAGCGCATACCTACTTAACTTAAGACATGTAAAATAGAGCGAGATTTGATTCGATAGCAAGTTGTTGTTACAAATGAGGATGACACAAATGTGTACTCAATGTAGATTGTGCTTGATCCCTACCACACGTTTTGTGTAGGGAATTTTACGGGGCCCATTGTGATGTACCCATTTATCCATGCCATCTATCCATTTTACTATATCATTTTATTGTATGAGCCCAAAAATGGGAGGTAGATTTGGTCCTAAGCCCACCCCTTCTAGCTCTGAACGGACTGTGGGTAGGCCCACTATGATGTATCTGTTTATCCACGCCGTCCATCCCTTCTCTCAAATCATTTTAGGGTTTGTGCACAAAATTGAGGCAGATCTAACGTATATCATGGATAAACAAATATATCATGGTGGGCCTACCCATCGAACTGCCGGTTCAGGGTTAGAGACTGGCAAGGTTAGGACGCAATCCGTGTCCCAAAAACGAGGCAGCTCCAAAGCTCAAGTGGAACACACCACAAGAAACAATGGTAACACCCACGGTTGAAACCTTATTAATTAGGGCATACCCATCCGACTTGTTTCTAAGGTCACATATATTTGGCTAATGAGAAAATTACAAATATCAACTTGATCAAGACTTCCACTTCTCGCAAGAAGTTTTTAATGGTGGAGTGTGAGCTTTAAAATGATTTGGCAAAATGGACATAGGAAATGAATAAAACTCAAGGGGATTGCCTAATGAAATTGAACGAAGCTAAGGTGGCTACTAGGGCAATACTCTATGGGGCCATCAGTATATATGTTTTATCCAAACCTTTCATCTATTATTTCATAACATTTTAGGGCACGAGGCCAAAAACTAGATAGATCCAAATCTTAAGTGGACCACGCCACAATAGTGATGATTGCACACCTGCGGTAAAAAAAAAAAAAAAAAAACCTTTATAGGGCCCATTGTAATGTGTAGACGCCCCACCCAGGGTACGATCTTGAAAAGGCAAAAACAAATCTGGACCATGATCAATAAACCAAACCCTAGACCCTAATTCAAACCCTAAAGCCTGATCCAAACCCTAACCCCAACTCAAAGCCCAAATCCGAACCCTTAGAACCTCACAAAACAACCCGAAATTCCAAGCCTAAAACCCATCAGAGCTAGGTCAACATCAGAATACACCCATCTGAGCTGAAAACACCAAAAAAGGACCATCAGATGAACTAGCGCGCCATACGAGGCTCACACGCTCGAGCTCGGCCCGAGCCCCGGCCCGAGCGGTAGTTTGACTACCGCCGCTGGCGAGGCGCATGCGTCCTCCGAGCAACAGCTAGCCCAACGTCCGAAATTCACCTTTAACCCCCTATCCGACTTTATTTACTGTTTTCCCAATCCCAAGAGCCAATGAGAGTGCGCCATGTGGCGTTCCTCTCCCCTCAACCACTCATAACTTGCCACATCATCTTTTACCCCTCCTAAACCCCACATTTACCATAAGAACATTGGAGAAGGCTATAAATAGCCCTCTCCTCTTCACGTTTTAATAACAACACATCCCCATCCAAGAGAGAGAGAGAGAGAGAGAGAGAGAGAGAGAGGGAAGGAGCTCCCAAACCTCCAAATTCTGATCTTTTAGCCACCCTTAGCCCTACCTCTTATATTTTTCAATCCCTAAGTCTAGCCTAGATTGGTCATGGTTCAGTTCATGTTTTAGCCTATTCAAGTTCAAGCCAAAGATCAAATCATCTTATACAAGCATTCACCATCATGACATCTATTCCCTTCTCAACCCCCCTGTTTCTCTAGATCTCTAGTGAACATATGCTCTGTGATTTACCGTACTACGAATCCTGTCACATCAAAAATTCCTAGTGACCTAGTCCACTTTTCTTTACTTTTTTTTTTTTTTTACATAAGCATCATTTCATCCACTTTCTAGACGCGTCGTTGGACGTATGCTCCGTGGCTTGCCGAAATCTCAGATCTTGCCGCATTAGAAATCTGCGTGTGTGCCTAGTCCTATCTTGTCCCTAGCATTCATCATCCCTTGAGATTATTTTACCACACTAACTAGAGACCGTACATTTATACGGGCGGAGAGGATGCCTAACACCTTTTGTAACATCCCGGATTTTCATTGTTTTGGATTTTCAAAAATTCTTGAATTTTTTTATTAATTAACTTATAATATCACTTAATGACCATTAGCACTCAATGTTAGTTTATTCTAAGGTGGACTAGTCTAGTTATAATGGGACAAAGTGCGGGCCGCCAAGCCAGATGGCCTGTCTACACTTAACAACAGCCCGTGTGAGCCACCCAGCGACCGAGGTGGGTCAGAAAAATCTAAAAATTTAGAGAACTAAAGATCTCACTGGGCTTGTGGTCCATCGCGGACTGCGAACCCAGTGGACACCCAGAATTAGAATCTGGCACTTGCCAAATGCATCCCACCAATGTCAAAATAAGAATCTGACACTTGCAAATAAAACCTAGATCCAGGCGTTCCAGCCGTCGGATTTCTTCCAAATTTACGGTGAAAGTTTAATGTATTTTTTTACACCCGTCCACCAAATCTAGGACCCGATCGTGGCACAGTGACCGTTGATCACAAACCGGACCCATACGATTAAACCCCATATCCGATCATTTTCAAATTTTGCATGGCCCTTCATCGGGCCATGGATCACCTATCCTATAAGTTTCATGGTTAGGGGGCCACCAGAGCCACCCCAATCACCGAAATGGGCCCCTAAGGGCCATTTAAAGATCGGAATCGTATACTCAAACCCCATACTCGATCATCCGTTTGTTTCCAAACTTTACATGACCCCTCATCGGGCCATGAGGCACCTGCACACCAAGTTTGGTATCCAGAGAGGTGTTAGGGCCGCCCCAACACCAATAGGGAGTCCTAGTGGTCTATTTTAGGAAATTGTGGAAGCTTGAGGCCATTTGCATCAAATCTAGCATTATAAAAGGGGTTTCTTTTAGGCACCTCTCTCCCCATATGAATTTGCCCTAGGGAAGGAAAGATAGAAGAGAGAAAAGGGAGAAAGAAGAAAGGAAGAAGAGATGAAGGGAGAGTGAAGGTGGGCCATAGATCAAAGTAGGGCCTAAGGGAGTCCCATCTTACAAAAACCTACCTCTTCCTCAAGGAAATTCATCATCCACAACTGGGAGAACCCTTCTCCACCGATTTGATAGGTAAATCTCTTATTTTCTTGGAAACCCCTCATGTTGAGGGAGGATTTGCATGAGATTCTAACATGCAATGCTTTGCTTTAGGGATTTCGGCTAATCAACTCCGAATTCGACATTTCTACGTCATTTTCAAGATCTCAATGAACCATAGGTGTGGACTATTACTCTTAGGTGGCCTAGCACCAATTTTAGTATGTGTTTAATGATTTTGGTTGTTGAATGCTATGTTAAAGGATCTAGAAAAGCCCTAGGACTTGTATGTTTGTTAGAATTATATGTTAGCTCCTATATGATGTTGTTCTTGCATCTCACATGATTTTGTGTATGGATGATTATATGCTCATGCCTTGTTTGATTTTCTCATATGATGTACCCTATAACATGCATGATTCCTTGATTTTTGTGTATTTTGGCTCTAAGGGAGGTAGGAAGTGTCTAACTTCCTCGCTAACCCACACCACACACACACCTTGTTCATGATATTATTAACTTTACATGTTAGTAGAAATTTAGAATTTTATGTTGAGAAGCATGAGAACATGATGTTGTTTATGTTGATGGTGCATTGATAGTTGGCATGTTATGGATACCCTTCACCCTCTTGGGTTGGTCAGGAATATGATGAGAGACGGTAGTCCCGTCGATAGGACTACACTAGGGCTAGATCCATGGGTTTAGGCGGGGCGGGTGTGTTCGGGTGGCTGTAGTTCGACTACATGGATCCCTTGTGCTTGAGGCCACTCGTCTCACTCTCGCCTGATTCGTGCGGTCTAGCCTACTGTCTGACCAACCTTGTTTGTTAACCCTGTTTACTCACCTATGTATGGAACCTGGAACACCTTACAACCATTGTAACCCACTGATACCTAGATTGCAATTGGTCCATAGTCTCGTGAGCCGGGCATGGTGTAATGGGACACTGTGTCCCAGCTGTCGGCCTATGCTGGGGTACCGCGCCTCCCTGTAGTGACCACAAGCCATCCCTTTCTCTCTACACTCCTCATGTGCTTAAAGTCGGGGATGAGGAACCCCACGGGATCAGGGACCGCGGGGACTCGGCTTCACGCATTGATGGGGCCTTAGCCTTGCAACTAGCTTAGAGCAGTGATACATGGGGTGTATCAGATTTCTCAACCTGTTGGATGAATGGACTTAACTAATAACTCGGCTAACACGATCGCGTTGCATCGCATTAGTTAGGATGGCGACTCGGCAGTCGAGGTCGCTCTGAGGGAGTGTTGCCATATGCGATCGTTAGATGGAGTAGCTCGATGGAGCGTTATGGCAAGGGCATGCATCATATCATCGCATTGCATGCACATTTAATAAAATTTGTAGGTGTTGATGATTGACTGCTTTTCATGAAGTTCATATTACAATTGATGTCTGTTATAACTTAAGACTAATAGTACACACTGAGTTGATCAATCACTCCCACTCTGGGACGGTGTTTTAAAACACCAACTAGATCCGTTCATAGATGCAGGTGACTCAGGGTTGGAGGAGCCTGGTGAGGCGAGCTTCGAGGAGGAGGATGATCTGTCCTACTTCTAGATGATGGACGGTCCTCCGCCAGCTTGAGATGCGGCATTGGATGGCTGAGCAATGGGCTCACCCTTATTCTTTTTTTGGACATAGTATTCTTTTGGGATTTTGTTGGGTTACGCCATGTGCGACCCCTTCATATTTTTGGACATGAATATATTTATGATGGATTTCTCTCATTTCTATAGACGTGTGTGGTTGTGCTTCATATTCCAGGAAATTTCAGATTTGCGTGATTAAACCGGATTAAACGCATATTAACAAAAACCAGTCATAAGTAACCCCGGGAACTCGGGAGTAGAGTGTATACACGACTCCCAATTTTCAGGGCATTACACCATCCCTCTTTGTAAACGAGGTCCCTTACCCGGAATTCTGGATCGCAGATCAGGAGTTAATCTAAGGTAGGAGAGTCTTCAGATTTCTCCAACCTTACGTATTCCGCGGGTTCTAATTCTGAGATGTATTGGCTAGTGACGACTCTAACATCCACGAATCAGCCTAATCACCTCCACAAAATCAAACCCAAAACAACGCCAATCAGTGTGGGCGTCGATTTCCAGCATTCACATAATGCTTATATGCCATCCAACTCGTTGATTAGGTCACAGAGCCCTGAATGATGGAAAAACACAAATATGAACTCCATTTAAAAGTTTTGCAACCCCCGGGATGTTTTTAATGGTGGGCGTTAATCAAATATGTTGGTCCACATGAGATTTTGATCTGCTTCATTTTTGGGACCATGCCCTAAAATGATATGAACAAATTAGATGAACAACATAGATGAAATAGACACATCATGGTGGGGCCAACGGAGCACTATCTAGTAACTACTGACTATTTTGTAACACCCCGAACTTTTCATTACCCAAGTATTGAAAGTTCTCGAGCATTACCAAGTAATTTACTTAATATGTACATGTGTATGATACCAATCCAACTATTCTGGCCTTACATCCTTGTTCTGATACAAACTTAACCGTTGGGAGTTACCTCCATTCAATAGATTCAACCATCTGACAGTTAATTTCAAGATGAGACTATCTATCACGTGATTTGACATAAGTATTTTTCCATGAAGAACACGACAAATAGCTCCCTATTTGTAATGATTTAGATATATATTCTTTTGTGAGAACTTCTTATAAACATGCCTAAAACTATGTAGAGCCATTGGATTTTCCAAAACTCACATATCAGCAACAATTACGAAAATGCCATTGACCTAGACCCTTGAATCCTTGATCACATGGTTCCCACAATCCGTTTCATGTGAAATTGTATACCAAGCCTAATTATCATAAATTAACCATACACGTCGAATTTCAGTTCTTAGATCGTAGTAAATCAGCTACTTGACCTCTACATCTGTTCATACACTTACTAGATCAAGATTTTAACCCGTCCATCTTGTTCACCTCATATCGATATGCTTAACTTACCATTAGAATTTCAATCCGAGGAACTTACACATGTGAACAAGTCACTCGAATCCAACAGTATATGTGTCATACCCATAATCACTCCAGAAATACACCTTATGACCATCCATTTACGAAACTGACCGTACATCCACTGACATACATGGCCAGAGTGTTAACCATCAAGTCCCCTTATTATTAACAAGTCATCTGACCACCCATCATGTTTGGATCCGCCAAACGGGCCATGTAAACATCATGGAAAACTGATCATCATGAAGATTTAAGGTTTAGGTCCCAACTGCCCGGTAACTTGTCAATCAGAGGAGTACAAATATTATTTTAGAATTTTAAAATATATTAGCCATTAAAGGAGAATCTTAGTCATCCTTGAGAAATCATAGCTCAAATTTGAGCGACAGAAAGAGCGTGAAAGATAAAGACCACCTGTCAAATTTCATCACATTTGGACGGTAGAACTTCATAATTCATGACAACTCCTAGTAGCTATTATTACTATTGGGGATGACTATTAGCGTTGGGAAGTATTTATCATTTCCCTTATGGAATTAGTCAAATACTCATTAAAATAATTGTTACAGTTAGTCCTTACCGCATTATCATTAGGAAATGTCTTATTGTCATTACTTGTATTATCTAAGAGATTATTAGTCCTTATAAAAATGTTAGATAATATCGGTACATTCGAATATGAATTTATGAACCATCATTAATGTGAATATTAATTGATCCATGGTACAATAATACTAATAATAATATTATTATTAATAATTTAGAATTCAGATCCTAGGACCTAAGCGTGAGACTAAACTCTAGCTAGGGTGAGACCCTAAAAATGAGTAATATAAACCCTAGGTTGTATTAGTCTTGACCATAGATTCTTGGTAGAACATTGATCTCACATACAACTTCACCATTCATGGTAGGATTCAGTTCTAAGGGTGCACGTGCTCACTAGCAACATCAGTTGGCGATTCAAAGTATAAGGTGAGGATTATTTCCCTTGAGCTTTCCATCTTCTCATTAGCTTAAGTTATAGTTTTTATTTAAATTCATAATTGATATCTCCCTTATAATCACATGTGTTAGCTAGTGAAAATTAAATTGTTATATTACATGCTTTATGGTTATCCTCTATAATTGTTCATGCTTGTGGATTTCTTTTTGTGGATTGCTTATGGAACTTAAACTGGTACATTAGTGAAAAATTTCCACACATGAATGTACACCCATACTTGGGATGTAACTCGACTAGTTGTGATTGTAATGGACCTTCGACTTAGTGGTTATTGAGTGGTGGTTTATATGGACTATTGATGTGGGCCTACCATCCAGGGTTGTTGTGCCCAATGGTTTTTAAGGATGGTATTTTAATACTCACCCTACGTGGTTTTGTTTGATTCTTGCCCTAGATGGGTTCGATGTTTTATATTAGTGCAACCATACGATGGTAAGCCCCATATACTGTAATATGATTGGCCACTAGTCGATGGATTTCCATTAAACATCCTAAGGTAGTAGTCTCATGAGCTGGGGATGGTGGTATGAGACCTATGCCCTAGCTGTCGGTCTACGCTGGGCTATACGCTCCCCGTAGTAACCTTGAGCTTACCTAAATTGGCTGATTGTAACTGGACTAATAATGGTTTGGCTAATCATGCATCCATATCATGTTGGCGATGAAGGGTGGCTATTTTGGATGCTGTAGGACTTGCCCTTAGGATCTTCGAGGTATCGTTTCGCTAGCTCCCAGACCACCGACTATCGACCCCTGTCCGACTGCATGATTTTCCCAGGTCGATGATTTGCATGGGCGACGAGCCCAAGTCCGACTGGATGTGCATCTCCAGGTCGATGTGCATTCACGCATCCATGCATTTAAAAAGATTGCATCATTTATTGTTTTGATTGCCTTGTTGTTTTATGACTATACTTACCTAATGCGGCGGTGTGTAATCTTGAGGGGAATTCACACTGAGCTGGCCACTCATCCATCAAATATACAACCGTACAGGTAGAATAGGTGGCCCAGATGATGTATACGATCAGACTTGATGAGGAGCTGTGCGGGTGCCATGGACGTATAGCCGTATTGCTAAGAGGAGCTGCGCGATCTTGCGGCTCTCATTTATATGTTTTATATGTTTCAAATTTCTCATGTATATAATCTTGCAATTGATAGTGTAGAGACATTAGTTTGTATAAGTCATTATGGGCAACCACTTATATATTCTAAATGAAATGAAGAATTTTCATTATGTTGATTTGTCCATTCTACGCTCATTTACTTACTCTGATAAATGAAAAAAAAAATACACTTGAATTTAACCATCATTTAAGGTTAACACTCGGGTTTTTGAGAAACGAGTATATACTAGAGTCCTTAAAACACGGGGTGTTACATATTTATAGCTCATACATTACTGTGGGGCCCATAGTGCCTTAGCTTGAACTGAACTTTCAAAGGGTAAAGGCGGGATGCAATTAGCTAATCTTTACTAAACAACTTTTAAATATGTTTTACATGGGCTCCATCTCTAACAATAACAACATCTAATTAAATCCCGTCATATTACTCCACTAGCCCATCTTTGAAAGGATGGTGTGGATTGTGCGGTGACCTTGCCATGTAGATAGGGTTGTGCACGAGCCAAGCTAGCTCAAAAAGCTCACTCGGCTTGGCTCGACTCGAACGACGATTCGAGGCGAGCCAAGCTAGCTTGAAAAGCTCGCTCGGCTTAGCTTGATTTGAACAACGATTCGAGACGAGCCAAGCTTCATATAACCTAACTCGTTTTGAAAACAAGCCAATTTCAAACATAGTAGGTCTCGACTCACTCGAACCCAGCTTAGCTCGAAGCTCGAGCTCACCTCGACTCGAATATATATATATATGTATTATATTATATTATATTATATACTATTATATTAAAAAAAAAAAAAAAACTTAAACCATACCCTACCCGTCTGTCCCTTTTTTACCATTTCCATTTCTTACCTAACTCACCGCGCTTGAGCTCCTCTCTCTCTCTCTCTCTTAGCACTAAAAACAATGTACCCTGTATGACTCTATCTAATATTTATTATATATATATATATATATATATATATATATATATATATATATATATATATATAGGGAAAAGGTACTTTGCACTCGAGCTCACGATAAGCTCCCATGAGGTTAAGCTGTGTGGGCCCCACCGTGATGCGTGTCGACCATCAACACTGTGCATTTGATAGGTCCCCTTTAAATTATGGGATATCCCAAAAATCAGCCATATACGGAACTCAGGTGGGCCATACCATCTAAAATCATGTGAAGACATGCCAAAAACATATAAAAGCACTTGGTGGGGCCCACCTGAAATTTGCATGCGTCTGAAACTTGGTCTGAACCCTCATCCAAATGGGACACACATAATGGATGGGCTGGATTTGCAAACCACATCTCGGTGGGCCCAAAAAATGATTATGAATGTTTTAATGGTGCATGGCCCCTCTCAACTTTTGTATATGGCGTGGCCCACACAAGAAACGTATTGACTTGATTTTTGAGATAGGCCTACGATGGAATGGTGCATCTAACTGATGGGGTAGATGTTTGAAACGCATCACGGTGGGGCCCACACAGCTCGACCTCAAGGGACGTTCCCATCAGCTCTAGCGCATAATACCTTTTCCCACACACACACACACACACACACACACACACATATATATATTACTAATTGAATATTTGATTTGGGGGTTAGGTTGCTGCGTTGAGTTGGGTTGGGTTGAGAGCAGACTCGACTCGACTCGACTTGGGATAAGGTCGCCTCGACTCGATCCACTAGCTCGCCTCAAGCTCGACTTGAAAATTTTGGCAAACAAGTCAAGCTCCAGTGGTAAGCTCAGCTTGAGGAGAGCACGGACGAGCCAAGCCAAGCTTGACCCACCTCGACTTGACTGGGCTCGATGTACAATCCTATGTGCAGATGTCCATGCTGACTTGGCGTGGTGTGATTTCATGGGTGCACCTTTGGTGGATCCTTGATTGTAGGGCCCACCTTAGTGTACATCTCGATAAATGGGTGGATGGTGTGGATATAGCCCACACATCATGCTGGGACTTACACAACTTTTCAAACATTGAGTGAAATTGGCACAGGACGCAATGCAATTTCATTTAATGTAATTCCAAGCATTTTCATTCTTCCCAAACATAGAGTGGAATTGGCATTGGACCAGATGAATCCCATCCCCACCTAATCCCTTCTAATCCCACTGCCCAAACTGACCCTAAGCATAATATATTTACAAGGGTTTGAATTTAATTAATAAATCAACTTTAACATTTTTAATTAGTGAACATATGTAATGTTTGACATAATGGTTGTAATAAACCCATTGAAATATATACTTTACTAAAAAATGTTGAAATTCCAGGTCTTTGATGGGCCATAACCATAAGATTATGTCCCAGTGACTAACTAACAATTTATAACGGTTGATTTACATGGAAATTGTTTGGACGGCGCTGATCATCGTATTAAAGTAATAAAGTAATTATATTTATGTAATTGATATCATAAAATAGCAACTTTCGAAAGATTTTTAAATGTAATCCAAGCCGTAGATTTCAAACCACCTCCTGAGGAGATTTGAAATCCAGTCATTTTATAGTGCTAAACAACTAGTAGATATGAAATTCTCTCAAATCTTTACAAATTCATTGGTGCCCAACGACTTCTAAGTAAAATCATACATTGATTGGACACGTGATATTAAATAAGCAACTTTCAAACATGATTTGCCTGGCCTATTTTGGAAAAATAGCCATGTCATGTTGGCAGTGGTAGTGACACCACTCAGAAAATTGCTTGTCAAATCTGGCCACGTCACACCAGGCAATCCCATACCCGAAATGTCCACATTCAACAAAGGCGGGCCACCCGCCTGATTAGTCCACTTAAAGCACTTCTCAGATCTCCAACGTACTTTTCAACGCTACACGTGTGCCACGTGTAAAGTTACGTGTGTGCCTCGGATCAGGAACCTCTGGACGCGGATTTCTTGGAAAGCCTTTCACATTGAAGTTCCTGAGCAAGGATATTGCGCGGGACCCACCTCTACGCTTGTGAGAAATCTACTCCATCCATCCGTCTTGCGGGCTTATTTCACATCCAACCAAAAGTCAGGAGAAATCAAAACTAAGTGGGACGCACTAGAGGAAACAACGGGTTTTCAGCGAGCACCGTTGAAACATTATATAAGTCTTAAAATTTTTATATCACCCAAGTGGGAGTAACCTTATAAGCGGTTTGGATGACATATAAACATCAACGTAGAGCCCAGAAAAGTATCAACGGTAGTAATTTCTTTCTCCAATTTTCCTCTGGCGTGACCGACTTGAGTTTTGAATCCTCCTGATTTTTTTGTTCCGTGTCATGAAATGAGTTCGCAAGACGGAGATAACATGGCGGCTGCAACTTGATCTGAAAGGCTTTAGCAGTAAATCCGCATCCAAAACTCGTCCACCGCATTTATTTCTTTAGTAGAAAATGACTAATGTATACAAAACCTTTTATCCAGCGGTTTTTATGAAGGAATGCAAACTTAAGTTTCCAACTTAGACTAGCACGTGCGGACAGCGACTTCGAGAACGAAACTGCCCCTTCTTTTCGCTGCGAAGACGAGCGCTGACGCTCCCCCAACTGAGAGTTGTACGAACGGCTCAGAAGATATCAAAGTTACATGGCCCCACAGCCATGTATATATTATATCCACGACGTTCATCCATATTTCAAGATCATTTCGGAGCATTATCCACAAAAAAAAAAAAAAAAAAAAATCATACACAACAAAGAGTAGCGAGGAAATTCACCACCGTGACATTTATTTTCCATCCCATCTATTCACAAGGTCACAAAGGCCTTGATGAAGAGGAAAAAGAAATTTCATAATGATCCAAAACTTCTATAACCCCTAAAAGGGTTTCAATGGTAGACATTCAAATCCCCACTGCCTTTTACAGTGTAGTCCCCTTGATAGTTAGATCTATCTTATTTTTTGTCTCAAGCCTTAGTATGAGCTCGCAAAATAGATGGACGGTTTGGATGTAACATAGATCTCATGATGGGACCCACAAAAGCAACAAAAAAAAACAGACAATGTCTGTGCAGTCTGGCTATGGATATAGCTACGGTTATAATCCGTAGTGATAGATAACCGTAATTTGGCGATCAATCACGGCTCCCGCGATTCCACCGCAAGTCGTTGTCCCGATCGGCGATCAATCGGGATAGCATATAAAGAATTTTATTATATCTACATTTTTCTCTAACACATTTATATGAAATGCATGGAAATGACCGTGAAATGAAATGAAATCACCGAAATTGACCATGAAATGCATGGTAATGACCGTGAAGTAAACCGAATTGACCGTGAAATACATGGAATTGACCGTGAACTGAAGGGAATTGACGGTGAAATTTATGGAAATGACCGTGAAGTGAAGGGGAATTGCCGTAATTGGCCATGAAATGCATGGAATTGACCGTAAAGTGAAGGGAATTGACCATGAAGTGAAGGGGAATTACCGGAATTGACCGTGAAGTGAAGGGAATTGATCGTGAAATGCATGAAATTGACCGTGAAGTGAAGGGATTTGATCGTGAAATGCATGGAATTGATCGTGAAGTGAAGGGAATTGACCGTGAAATGAATTAAGTTGACCGCGAACTGATTAAAATTGACCGTGAAGTGAATGAAATACGTGGAAATGACCGTGAATTGTGTGGAAATGATCGTGAATCAACACGAAATCGTCGAGAATGACCGTGAAATGCATGGAAATGACTGTGCGCATATATAGTATAATATATAATGGGGTCCATAAAAAGTGAGAGATTTGAATATACCTGCCGTTCAAAGCTTCTTAGATGGGGGGACCATTTTCGTGGGGACCATTTTCGTCATTTCTTGGGTTCACAAAAGTTGAAAATGACGTGCGTGGGGTCTGTATTCTCGACCGGACAAAGGGGAAATACAAAATGAAGAAAATGGAGGGTTTTATTGGAAGGTGGACAGTCACAGAGGGGGAGAAGTAATTAAAGAATCAGATTTGATTAGCTAGGATGAAGGAGCAGGGAGAGGAAAGAAGAAAAATTGAGCGGGCCAAACTGGAAATTGAGCGGGCCAAACTGAAAATTGAGCTGACCAAACTCGAAATTGAGGCTAGACGAGTTCATCACCTTGGATCTAGTTAAAATTGGTTGGGTTCAATTAAGTTGAGTCTAGGTTGAGCCTAATTTAGTTTATACACACACACACACACACACAATCTCATGGAAAAAAACAAATGAAAAGAGAGAGAATATATGAGAGGTGATCCTTATCTCCTTTGATGGATTCAAGCTGCATGTGCCCTACCCAACTTCCTATAAGGAAAAGTTATATGAGTCTTGGAATAATGTTGGTAACAAATCTACCTTGTCCATTAATATTATCATATTTTGTTAGGACATGATTCTAAAAATGAGATAAATTCAAATCTCAAATAATCTATGCTATAAGAGATAGTGGAGATGGAAATAGATGCATTTTGATGCTTGAGTTTGAGTATGCTTGCCAACAAAGCAAGATTTTCTTGTTTGTTGCCATGTGATTGGGCTATATGTAACATCCTGGATTTTCACTGTTTTAGATTTCCAAAAATCCTTAAAATTTTTTTTAATTAACTTATAAAATCACTTAATGACTATTATCACTCAATATTGGACCAGTCTAATTATGATGGGACCAAGTGCAGGCCGCCAAGCCAGATGGCCCGTTTACACTTAACAACAGCCCGTGTAGGTCACCCAGCGACCGAGAAGGGTCAGAAAAATCTAAAACTTTAGAAAATCATGGATCTCACTGGGCTTGTGGTCCATCGCGGACTGTGGATCTAGTGGACATCCAGAAGTACCATCTGGCGCTTGCCCAATGCGCCCCACCAATGCCAGATTAAAAATCTGGCACTGACAAAAGAAACTGAGACTCCGGGCCTTCCAGCCGTCGGATTTCCTCTAAATTTACGGTGAAGGTTTAATGTATTTTTCTACACCTGTCCACCAAATCTGGGCCCCGATCGTGGCACGATGACCGTTGATCGCAAATCAGACCCGTATGACCAAACCCTGCATCCGTTCGTTTCCAATTTTTGTAAGGCCCCTCATCGGGCCATGGACCATTTATCCTATAAATTTCATGGCAAGAGGGCCATCAAAAATGCTCCAATCACCAAAATGGCCCCCACAGGACCACTTAAAGGTCAGAAACACTTTCTCAGATCATATATCCGTTCATCCGTTCGTCCTCAATTTTTGCATGGGCCCTAATCGGACCATAAGGCACCTACACGCCGAATTTGGTGGCCAGAGGGGTGATAGGGCTCTAGATCCTAGAAAGACCCTCCCATAAGTCTAGTATAGTAAAAACCTAGCCCTTGGGGTCATTTACACCAAACCTGGCATTATAAAAAGGTCCCATTTGGGCACCCCCTCTTCCCATACGATTTTTCCATTTCCAAAAGAGAGAAAGAGAGAAAGAGGGAGAGAGTAAAGAGAGAGGAGAGAGAGCTAGGGAGAGTGAAGAAAGAGAGTGAAGGTGAGAGCTAGGTGGACCTTAGATCAATGTGGGGCCCAAGAAAATCAACCATTTCAACTTCATACTTCTCCTCAAGGGAGAAGCTCTCCTCCACAACCTCCATAATTATCCGTTGGCCGTCTAGGTAAGATCCTTCACTTCTTCTTCTTGGAATCCATGTATTGAGAAAGGATTGACATGAAATTTCTCACATGCAAGGTTTGGTTTTAGGGATTCCGGCCGATCTACCCCGAAATCCATATCTCCTAGGTCGTTTCCAAGCCTCCATCAAATCCAAGGTGCGGACTATTGTTCTTAGGTGGCCTTGTACCAATTTTAGTGTGGGTTTAATGATTTTGATTGCTTGGATGCTATGATTGAATAATCTAGAGAAACCCTAGGAATTGTATATTGTTGGAATTGTATGGATTGCATGCTTAGCTTTCATAATTGTGTTGATCTTGCCTCTCACATGATATTATGTATGGGTGATAGTTTGTTCATGATTGCTCTATCATTTTTCCTCATATGCGGTGTTTCAATGCATGTATGATTTATTATCCATGTGCACATGATTTCTGAAATTGGAGGAAGTGCTTGACTTCCTCACACACACACATAACTCTCATGTACTTATTTCATGTTATGGTTAGTCTTGCTTGTTATGAGAATCTGAATGGCATATGAGATGTATGGGAACATGTGGTCGCTATGCTAGTCGATAATCTATAGAATTGGCATGTTACGGATCCCCTTATACCCTTGGATTGGTCAGGAACCTGATGAGCGAAGGTGGCTCCATTGGTAGGACAGCCTAGAGGCTAAACCGTGGGTTTTGGGCGGGTGTGATCGGGCAGCTGTAGTTCTACTACGTGGGACCCTTGTGCCCGAGGTCACTCGTCTCACACTCGCCTGACTCATGCGGTCTAGCCTACTGACTAATCAACCCTGTTTGTTAACCCTGTGTGTTCACATATGTATGGAATCTGAACCACCCTGCAACAATTGAAGCCCATCGATAATCCACCTGAAACTGGTCCACAGCCTCGTGAGCCGGGCATGGTGGAATGAGACACTATGTCCGAGCTGTCGGCCTACGCTGGGGTACCGCGCCTCCCCGTAGTGATCGCGAGCGATCCCTTCCTTTCGGCACTCCTCATGTGCTTGGAGTCGGGGATGAGGAACCCGACAGGATCACGGACCGTGAGGTCTCGGCCTCACGCATTGATGGGGCGCTGGCCTCGCAACCAGCTTAGGGCAGTGATACGTAGGGTGAATCAGAATCCCCAACCTGCTGGATGAATGGACTTAACTAATAACTCGGCTAACACGATCGCATTGCACGCATTAGTTAGGGTGGCGACTCGGAAGTCGAGGTCGCTCTAAGGGAGTGTTATCATATGCGATCGTTAGATGGAGTCGCTTGAGGGAGTGTTGTGGCGAGGGCATGCATCATATCATCCTGCATGCATGCATTTTAAATAAAAGTTATTAGGTGTTGATGATTGTCTGTTTCTCATTAAGTTCATATTACAATTGATGCCTGTTGTAACTTGAGACCAATAGTTCACACTGAGTTGATCACTCACTCCCACTCTGGGACGGTGTTTTAAAACACCAACCAGACCCATTCATAGATGCAGGCGATTCAGGGCATGAGGAGTCTGGCGAGGCGAGCTTGGATGAGGAGGACAGACTCTCCTACTTGCAGCTGATGGGTGGCTCTCCATCAGCTTGATCGGGTTGAATTTGGATTTGCTGAGCCCGCCTCTTTTTAGACATAGCCTTCTTTTGTTGTTCTGTTGGGCAATGCCTTGGGCGACCCTTTATTATTTTGGACCTGTATATATGTGGGATATCCTTCATTTCAGTAGATTGGTGTGATTGTGCTTCGTGCCTCAGGTAATTCCAAATTGCGCAGTTAAATTTGATTAATCATTAAAAAAAAACCATAAATGCATGATAAGTGACACTCGGGAACTCGGGAGTCGAGTCTATGCACGACCCCCGATTTTCCGGGGCGTTACACTACATTATTACATCAATCAGGTTTGGGTTCTGGATCGGGTTTAGGTTTGGGTTTTCAAGTTTAGGTTTAGGTTTAGGTTAGGGAGTCGAGATTAGGATTAGGTGTAGGTTTAGGTTTAGGGATTTGAGAATACATTTAGGTTTTAGATTTAGGTTTAGGTTTTAGGTTATAGGTTTAGGGAATTGAGAATAGGTTAAGGTTTAAGTTTAGGAAATCAGGTTCGGGTTTAGGTTTGGGTTTTCAAGTTTAGGTCTAGGTTAAGGAGTTGAGATTAGGATTAGGTGTAGGTTTAGCTTTAGGGATTTGAGAATACATTTAGGTTTTAGGTTTAGGTTTAGGAAATCAGGTTCGGGTTCGAGATCGAGTTTATATAGGTTTGGGTTTTCAAGTTTAGGTTTAGGTTTAGATTTAGGTTAGGGAGTTGAGATTAAGATTAGGTGTAAGTTTAGGTTTAAGAATTTGAGAATACATTTAGGTTTTAGGTTATAGGTTTAGGTTAAGATTAGGTTATAGGTTTTGGTTTAGGTTAAAGTTATAGGTTTAAGTTCAGGTTATAGGTTTTGGGATTTGAGAATAGGTTTAGGTTTAGGTTATAAGTGTAGGTTATAGGTTTAGGTTTAAGTTAGGTTATAGGTTAAGGTTTAGGGAGTTGAGAATAGGTTAAGGTTTAAGTTTAGGAAATCGGGTTCGAGTTCAGGTTCAGGTTTAGGTTTGAGTTTTCAAGTTTAGGTTTAAGCTAAGGAGTTGAGATTAGGATTAAGTGTAGGTTTATGTTTAGGGATTTGAGAATACATTTAGGTTTTAGGTTTATGTTTAGGTTTTAGTTTAGGTTTAGGTTATAGGTTATAGGTTATAGCTATAGGGAATTGAGAATAGGTTAAGGTTTAAGTTTAGGAAATCGGGTTCGGGATCGGGTTTAGGTTTGGGTTTTCAAGTTTACGTTTAGGTTAAGGAGTTGAGATTAGGATTAGGTATAGGTTTTAGGTTTAGGTTAAGGTTATAGGTTTAGGTTTATGTTATAAGTGTATGTAACGCCATGAAAATTAGGGGTCATGCATACGCTCGACTCCCAAGTTCCCGAGTGTCACCTATACCCAATTTTTATAGTTTGATGATAAATCAGGTTTAAATGCGGAACTGGAAATTACTGAATACATGAATCACAATTCATAACTAGTCTATTGAGATGAAGGAGTCTAAATATATACAAGTCCAAATTAATATAAGCAGGTCGCACAAGGCGTTGCCCAACAAAATCACAAAAATATATCTAAAAGGAATGATGAGCTGAATCCAACACTCAGCGATCCAAGTCCACTTGCGAACTCTACGGTGAACCGCCCATCAACTGGAAATAGGATAATTCGTCCTCCTCATCCAAGCTTGCCTCGCAAGGCTCCTCGTACTCTGCGTCACTTGCAACTACTGAAGAGTCTAGTTGGTATTTTAAAACACCATCTCAGATTGGGAGTGAGTGATCAACTCAGTGGGTGCTATTAGTCTTAAGTTGTACAAGCAACAGTTATATTAAGAATTTAATGAAATACATTCATTTACAGTACTAAACTAATCTTGGTAATGAGTATGCATGATGAATGATATGATGTATGCCCTCGCCATAACACTCTCTCGAGCAACTCCATCTAACGATCACGTATATCAACACTCCCTCAGAGCGACCTCGACTGCCGAGTTACCACCCTAATTAGTGCGATGTAATGCGACCGTGTTAGCCGAGTTCTTAGTTAAGTCCATTCATATAACAGGTTTGAGAATCTGATACACCCCACGTATCAATGCCCTTAACTAGTTGCGAGGCCAAGACCCCACAACGTGTGAGGCCAAAACTCCACGATCCTTGATCCCGTCGGGTTCCCCATCCTCGACTTCAAGCACATGGGGAGTGCCGAGAAAAATGGATCGCTCGTGGTCACTACGGGGAGGCACGTCACCCCAGCATAGGCTGACAGCTTGGACACAGTGTCTCATTCCACCATGCCTGGCTCACGAGACTGTGGATCGATATTCAATTCGTTATCGATGGGCTATAACGGTGGTATGGTGTTCCAGATTTTATACATATGTGAGCAAAAATGGTTAACAATCACGATTGGCCAGTGAGTAGGCTAAACTGCACGAGTCAGGCGAGCACATGACGGATGACATCGAGCGCAAGAGGCCCATGTAGTCTAACTACTGCCGTCCATGTGCACCCGCCCAAATCCATGAGTTTAGCCTTAGGGTAGCCCTACCAACGAGGCTACCGTCTCTCCTCATATTTCTTAACCAACCCAAGGGTTTGAGAACGATTCATAACATGCCAACCATCAAGGTTATCAACTAACATAACAGTATCATATTCACATACATCTCAACATATGATTCAAATACTCCTAATAAGCAAGATACAAAATCATGAACAAGGTGCATGTGGGTGGTGTGGATTAGGGAAGAAGTTAAGCACTTCCTACACCTTAAGGGATAAATTACACAAGAATCATGAATCATGCACATCATGAAGCAACACATACGAGAAGAAATCGAAGAAACATGGGCATGTAATCATCCATATACTAATCATGTGAGAGGCAATATTAACATCAAATGAGAACAAAACATGACAATTCCATACAATTCTAACAAACATGCAACTTCTAGGGTTTCTCTAGATTCTCCAAAAACATCATCCAAGCAAACAAAATCATTAGATTCGTAATAAAATTGGTGTTAGGCGACCTAAGAACAATAGTCTGCACCTATGGATCGTTGGAGACTTGAAAAATGACCTACGAATGAGGGTTTTTAGGGTTGGACGGCCGGAATCCCTAAAATAACCATTTGTATGTTAGAATTTATGCAAAACCCTTCTCATCACAAGGGTTTCAAGAAAAAGGGATAAGAGATTTACCTAGACGATCAATGAACGTTTCTCGTGGTTGTGGTGTTGGGTTTCCCTTTGGAGAAGGGATATGGAGTTGTGGGGTTTGATCTCCTTGGGCCTCACCTCGATCTAGGGTCCACCTTGCTCTCCTTCACTCTCTCTTTCTTCTCTCCTTTCTCTTTTGCTCTCCCTTTCTCTCTTTGGTGGTTGTGGTGAATGAGAGAGTTATGAGAGAGTTAGGGTTTATTTCTTAAACTTGGGCCCTTTGGCCTTAAGTTTCCACAAATTTTCAAAATAACCCTATAAGACTCCCCATTGGCGTGTGGGCGGCCCTAACACCCCTATGGCCACCAAATTCGGTGTGTAGGTGTCTTATGGCCCGATGAGGGGTCATGCAAAGTTTGGGAACAAACGGATGAACGAATATAGGGTTTGATCATATGGTTCCGATCTTAAAATGGCCCTATAGTGTCTATTCTGATTGATGGGGCAGTTATGGTGGCCCTCTAACCATGAAACTTATAAGATAGGTGCTACATGGCCCGATGAAAGGCCATGCAAAATTTGGGGACGATCGGATATGCAGTTTGGTCGCACAGGTCTGATTCGCGATTAACGGTCACCGTGCCATGACCGGAACCCAGATTTTGGTGGAAGGGCATACAAAAATATATTAAACCGTCACCGTAAATTTGAAAGAAATCCGACGGCTGGAAAGCTTGGTATCTCAGTTTTATTTGCAAGTGCCAGATTCCAATCTGACATTGGTGGGGTGCAATTGGCAAGTGTCAGATTCCAATTCTGGGTGTCCACTGGGTCCGTGGTCCGGATAGGCCACAAGCCCAGTGAGACTTTCAATTCTCTAAAATTTTAGATTTTTTTGACCCTCCTTGGTCGCTGGGTGGCCCACACGGGTTGTTGCTAGGTGTAAATGGACTATCTGGCTTGACGGCCCACACTTTGTCCCATCATAACTAGACTGGTCCACCCCAGCATAAACTAACATTGAGTGTTAATGGTCATTAAGTGATATTATAAGTTAATTAAAAAAGAAATTTTAAGAATTTTTGAAAATCCAAAATAGTAAAAATCCGGGATGTTATAGTGTAGGTTATAGGTTTATGTTTAGGTTAGGTTATAGGTTAAGGTTTAGGTAATTGAGAATAGGTTAAGGTTTAGGTTTAAGAAATCAGATTCGGGTTCAGGTTTAGGTTTGGGTTTTCAAGTTTAGGTTTAAGTTAAGGACTTGAGATTAGGATTAGGTGTAGGTTTAGGTTTAGGGATTTGAGAATACATTTAAGTTTTAGGGACGAACTAAAAATTGAGCAGGCCAAACTGGAAATTGGAAATTGAGTGGGCTAAACTGAAAATTGAGCGGGGCAAACTGGAAATTGGAAATTGAGCAGGCCATACTGGAAATTGAGCGGGACAAATTGGAAATTGAGCGGTTGAGAGGGACAAACTGTAAATTGAGCGGGCCAAACTGGGCTAAACTGAAAATTGAGCGGGACAAACTGGAAATTGAGCGAGACAAACTGAAAATACAGTGGGACAAAGTATAAAGTTCATTTCATCAATTTCATTAACTGCTCGGTCAAATTCACCAAAGAGCAAATTGTTGGAGTCAAGTATTTAAAACTTGTAATTCCATAATATACAAGATGTTTAGGCTAGTATGAGTCAAGTATTTAAAACTTGTAATCGACAACTTGAAGCCCTCTAGGATCTATTAGATTGGTTTTCTTATCGATGCTCAATTTCCAGTTTGGCCCGCTCAATTTCCAGTTTGACCCGCTCAATTTCCAATTTGGATTCATGCAAATATGATGAGATTACATAGGATTTGGTCAATAATCCATTGAAAAATAAGGTAATGAGACATCAAATAAAGTCTTCCTAACTCTATCTGACTCATGTATGAACGGAACGATCGAGGTTTCATCATATTCCACAGGGACTATCCTATCCAATCTGATCAATTACCCCCACCCAAACAGGTTGTATTTCTGGCATCGATGTGATTTTTCATTAAGTATCTAATTCCTTGTATGCAGGTACCGGTGATGGGTAGTTGAATACCAAGATAATCTGATCGGACTTGGTGTTAATGAGTCTTTAGCCCAAGTTTGTTCAGAGAGTGGTGTAATGGATCCTCTTATGAATGCATACGTTGAATGGATGCAAGTGACCACAAGGGTAAATTATTCACTATCTTGTGAATTGAATATGATATTAATTAACAAGAAGAAGAAAAGCACTTTGATTGCGCTTCTCCATTTAATGTTTTCTGTTCTGTTCTTTATGCTTTCTGTAAAAATGGTACATGAATATTATAGAGGCTGATAAGGTACAACCACCAAAGAAAACAATTGATGGGAAGCTATACACACCAGTTGCTATTGATTTATTTAGGATTTTGGGGGAGCAGGTGCAAATTGTTCATGAGAACTCGGACTGATGTCATGTTATATCGAATTGCTCTGACCTTGCAATGGAACTGAGCAACAGTAATGTGGAGGCTCCTCCGCAGAAGTATGCCTAGCAGGTCATGCTTTACATCCTCCCCCTCCCCCTCCCCTCTCTGTTTGTTTTTTTTCGGTTGCCTTCAATCTTCTATTTTCCTTTCTGCACAAACTTTATGAAGTTTTTTGGCATGCAGAGTGCTTGATTATGCTTTTGTTTTCACTTTTAGTGAATTTGTTTTTTATTCGCAGATAAACTTTGAGGATACTCGCAAAGGTTTCCTTGAGGTTGTAAATGTTGGAAAAAGTTCATCTTTTTACCTACTCTACTGCAACGCCAACTGCGCATTATCCTAATGTTCTTCATGCCTCATTTTGTGCATGAGGAGCTGTCTTTTGAGCTTAATAAAAGATTTTGTTAGTTGATTTAACTAATTTCTCTGAAAGCTCAAGCTGTTGGAGGATGATGTATCAATGTATATCAAGGGACTGTAACACTCCCCCACACGTGTGGTGTGGAACTGTGCTTGGGATCATACTGGGGAATATATTGGGGAGGCATGTTAAATAACCGCTTTCTCTAAAAGCTCGAGCTGTTAGAGGATGGTGTATCGATGCATATCAATGGACTTTAAAACTGGTTTGTCTCGCTCAATTTCCAGTTTGTCCCGCTCAATTTTCAGTTTGGCCTGCTCAATTTCCAATTTGTCCCGCTCAATTTTCAGTTTGGTCCACTCAATTTCCAGTTTGACCCGCTTAATTTTCAGTTTGTCAGTTTGGCTCGCTCAATTCCCAGTTTCTCTAGCTCAATTTCCAATTTTTCAGTTTGACCTGCTCAATTTCCAGTTTGACCGCGAAGTGATTGAAATTGACCACGAAGTGAATGAAATAGATTTTCTACTATCAGCCCGATGGAATCTTGAAAAATAACTAGGTTGGTTGGCTAAATTAGCTTTTCTTACCCCAAAATCACATGTGGTACGTTAAATAAATCACTCTAGTTTAAGAGATATGCTTGTTAAATAAATAGGCAAAGAAATAAAATAGCCAAACTGGAAATTGAGTGGGAAATGAAACGGAATCGCCGGGATTGACCGTCAAATTCATGGAAATGACCGTGAAGTGTATCGAAATGACTGTGAATCTAAACGGAATCGCTGGAAATGACCGTGAAATGCATGGAAATGACCGTGAAGTGAAGCGAATTGAACGTGAAATGCATGGAAATGAACGTGAAGTGAGGGAATTGATCGTTAATTGCATTGAAATGACCGTGAATCTAAACGGAATCGTCGGAATTGACCGTGAAATGCATGAAAATGACAGTGAAGTGAAGCGAATTGATATATAAAAATAAAATCATAAAATGGATTTGGGAGATGTTTGTGATCCTTGATGTGAATTGCATGAAGGATGCTGACAATGATTCTCATTTCTTGAAGGAATACCAGTTCCAGCCATTTCCAATACTTGACCTCTAATGGCATCCAATTGCTATGCAGTTTCCAGCAAACATTCAAAGTTCCGAAGGTCACAGTTCATGAATCATTCATCCTTGGGGCTCATGGTTTAGCGACCCAACCATGGATGGCCCATGCACCAAAACTTCCCCCAGATGGTAAGAAGACTACCCATTTAATAGGTGGCAAGCAAATAGACAGTTCAGAAAGCAAACACCACAATTTCACATTCTACCAAAGAATGTCTAAGCATTCTATAGCTAGGATCTTCCTAGTTCATGGAGTTTAGGTGATGTCCCATCCTTCTGTGAGGTGTGGCCCATTGTATAACCAGTTTGGATCATCGAACCGGTGGCCTGACTTATACAAACTGAATGCCTGGACGATATTGTACAATGTAAAAACTATCGGCTTGAGCATTGCAAAGCACAGTTCAAAAACTCAAGTCGATATCTAGCTGGGTTAGGTCAACCCGAAGACTCTTTATTGGACACAATTTGATATTTTAATAATTAAGTTTATAACTATTCAATGCTGCATCAAATATTTAATATATTTGGAAATAGATATAACATATGAAATACCCATATTTGAACACAAACACATCTCATATCACATTGATAGTGCACCTGAACTCCTTGGAAGAGGTCAATATTGGACTCTTCACTTGTTGTCCCTTTTTATTTAAAATAAGGGGTGGGTGATGTGATCAAGTCATTCTGAGTTGCATTAAGCTGACTGAGTTTTTGAGTCCCGACTGGGTCATGCTTGTCAGCTAGTTTCCAAGAGAATTGGCTTGAAATCTTGTCAAGTCAAGCTGACTTGGCCAAGTTTTCAAGTCCAGACACCAAATTTTATATTTGTTGATCTCAGCCTTGGTAATTCTGGTTCTTTATATTTTTGTACATAAAGAAATGAAATGAAAAAAGGAGAGCATTTTTTTTATATGCTTATATATACATATTTATATAAATATGTGTTAGAGAAAAATGTAGGTAGAATAAAATTCTCCATGAAAAAAAAAAATTTAAAAAAAATGACCGTGAAGAAAGAAATGAAAAAAGGAAAGAATTTTTTTTATATGCTTATATATACATATTTATATACATATGTGTTAGAGAAAAATGTAGGTAAAATAAAATTCTCCATGTAAAAACAAAACTTTTTAAAAAAAGTGCACAGCATTCGGATATAGCTACGGTTATAATCCGTAGCTACAGGCCTTATGTTGCGATAATTGCGGATTCCGCGATCCTTCCCCAAATCCTACACTGAGTTGTGGTGGAATGGTTGAATCCTATAGCTACGGATTATAAACGTAGCTATATCCGTAACCACCCTGTGGACTTTTCATTGCTTTTATGGGTTCCATCATGAGGTCTGTGTTATATCCAAACCGTCCATATATTTGACGGGCTCATATTAAGGCTCGAGACGTAAAATAAGATAGATCTAACTATCAAGTGGACCACACTGGAACAGGCAGCGGGGAATCGAACGTCTACCATTAAAACCTTTTTAGGGGTTTATGAAGTGTTGGATCATTATTAAATTTGTTTTTCCTCTTCATCCAGGTCTTTGTGACCTTATGAACAGATTGGATGGAAAATATATGTTATGGTGGGCCCTACAAAATTTTTAATGGTGAAAATCAATTTCCGGCTGGTCTTTGTGGTGTGGTTCAGTTGATCTTGGATATGTTTTTTTTTTTTTTTTTTTTTTGATAATGCTCCGGAATGATCTCGAAATATGGATGAACGTTGTGGATATAATAAATGCATAACTGTGGTGCCCACGTAACGTTGATATCTTTTGAACCGTTCGTACAAGTCGGAGTTCGAGGAGCGTCAGCGCTCGTCAGCCGATCCGCTTGAAGAAAGGAGGGGTAGTTTCGTGCTCAAATTCGCTGTCCGCACGTGCTAGTCTAAGTTGGTAACTTAAGTTTGTATTCCTTCATATAAATCGCTGGATAAAAGATTTTGTCTACAGTGGTCATTTTCTCTTCCTTTAAACGGTACTTTGACTGAGTGCAATGGATGATACGGATGCAGTAAAAAGTACTAAGAAATTGCTTACGTGGCCTACAAATAAAATAAGCCGTTCAAATGATGTGTCCCACTTTATGTATCAGAAACAAAAGCATACTCTTATCTGGTTTCTAATGATAGATTATAGGACGGTTAGGAACGAAAGTATCCAATGGTCTTAATTTTTTGCAAAAACTAGTGTTCGAGAATCAGAGGTCATCATCATCTGATCAATCTGTGTTTCGTAATGTAACTTAAATACAGTGGGTTCGACAATTTAGACGGTTTGATTTGGCTAACACGTGCCACTTGTACGATTTATAAGTGTCTGCGCATCAAGCATCATACGAGCCGGAGTATCAAATAAATCCCCAATTCGATTTTCGCTTTTCAAGAAAAGAATATCTCTCTCCAAAAAAGCAGAGAGGGAGATAAAAAAAGCCCCTTCGATTGTGCTTTTCTTCAGCATCGCTCCCTTGTTAGGGTTTCTCTCCCTCTCCCCCACTCTCTCTCTCTCTCTCTCTCTCTCTCTCTCTCTCCATCTGTTTGCAGAGGGAGAGAGGATCTCGACCGTTGGATTTGAAGATGCTCGACGTCTCGCGCGTGCAGAAAGAGCTGGTGGAATGCAATCGAGATAAATCGATGTCGGGCGTCAGCATAGAGCTCAATGGCGATGAACTCTCGCATCTCTCCGGGACGATCAGTGGGCCCGTCGCTACTCCTTACGAGGGCGGCACCTTCCAGATCGACATCCGATTGCCCGGTAACAGAAAATAATCCAATTTCTTTACTTTCTTTGTAATTTTTTGTGATTCACCATCAATAGATCGGTACCAAATTCGGAGAATTTGGTTTGCATTCTCATTGACGAACCCTTTCGAGAAAGGACGAGGAGGGAGATGGGTGGAGGTGGATGTATCGACAAGATCTGGACCGTTCATCTGGTGGGTGCTGCCATTGGAGTGTCGAAAGCCAAAAATCACACTCATTGGATGATCCTGAATGTCCAAAGAGGAATTTTTTCTCATAATGCTACTTAAAAGAATTTTTTTTAGTGTCCGTTTGTAGGCCTTTCTGTGTCCTCGATCTGAAATTGTATGTGTGGCGTACTTGCACGAGATCCTGATTGTTCATCAAGTGGTCCTTCTATGAAGGTTTGTTAGTTATAAACATGGATTGCCAGGTGGTTAGGATTGTCTGTTATGATCTATGGACCCTTGGGTAGCTTGTAATATTCAGGCACATGCAGCATGGGACGTGTTGGCTTGTGACCGGTGATCAATAAACATAAACATGGATCGGTGCACTCCCTATTATGTGCAACCAACTGCTCGAGAATGCACTCGATCATAACCCTCCATGCCCAGTGGGTTCCGTGTTATTAAGTGCAACCAACCACTTGAAAATGTACTTGATTGTAACCCAATGAGCATGCATGCCTGTGTATGATTCATTCTTGTATGCTTGGTTTCCATGACCCTTCTTTGCTTGCTTGCCCCTTTGGGGTGTGTGTGTGTAGTAGTTGGGATGGAGGTTAGTATTGGGTGGGATGGTGTTTGCATTCAAGTGTTGTCATTGTGAATGTCTGCTATAGTTTCTTGAATGCAAAGTGAAGCAGCAACATATTCAGATGTGGGAGCGAGGAAGCATCTGATTCAAAATGTATGTATAAATAGGTAGGAAGTGGGGGTGGGAGCGAGAGTCCAAAATGTGATTCAAAGAGGGTGGGAAGGATCCTGCAACTAACCATGGCTATATTCCAAGAGCCTAGGTAAAAGAGGAAGGTCGATGCCTGGCAGGCAACTGATCCTAGAAAATTTGCCAATCTATCCTTTAGAATCCACCTTGTTTTGGGAAAAAGCTAAGATGGCGACTACGGAACTCTGATTGGCATTTTTCTGTCGAAGTTTAGATTGGCATTTTTAGAATTCTAGTATGCGGCCTGTGAGGAAAAGGCTATGTTTTCTCAATGCTACTATTTATTTGGTGATCAGAGGGTCTGGTCGCCGGACGTCAGCAGAGCTCTGGATGATGAGTCGTCAAAAGGATTAAGTAGTTGTCATGGAGCGGTTGCCGTGGTGTGTCCTAGGTTGTGGTGAGAGGGATAAATGGTAGTCTTAAGGGTAATAATATTTTCGTGATTAGCTTATTTTATGGTCATTTGGAAGGAGGGTCCAATGGGACAAACATTGCTTGCTTGGTGCACATATGGTACTATAGGGGGCGCTCCTGGAGTCATTAAAAAAAATGAGAATTGGCCCTCCTTAGAGTTATTGCCTTCTGTTGTCTGCCAGGGAAAAGTTTGCTACTATTGACCATCTAAGGCATACAATATGATCATTACAAATGGTTGCTATCTCTACCTTTGAGCTGAGGAGTCAGTGGCCTATTTGTTTATGTATTGTCCTTCTCAGCAGATTATGGTGGAAAAAAAAAATTCTCAGTCACTTGGGTTGAATTGGGTGATGCCTAGTACTATCCAGGTCAATTCGGAAGGAATGAAATAATAGGGCTTTTGTTAACTGTTAATGTCCAAAGATGATGCTTTCCAGTGGTCAGAGGCCTGGCCGTAGGTTGGTTGTCAGGGCTGGGTAATGGCAACTTTTTGATGTTTAGTGGAGCCTCTGGGCGATGGCTTCTAGATGATCCCTCGCAAAATTCTTTTGTCTATTCCATTTTGTGTGTTCTTTTAATAAACAATCATTGTTTTTTCCCATATTTTTTTAAAGTCTATGGTGTTGTTGTCAACATTGTGATTTCAACTTTCTTGGTTTCAGCGTCCCGTGCAGCCCTACTTGCACTAATGCTGTATTTTCCTTACAACTTCTCAATTTAGTGTAGGGAGTTGATTATATGATTTTATTGGAGTATACACTGCTTATCTTCTCACTGATTCTGCAAAAGAAAAGAAGAAGAGAGATTTCGAACCACTACATCGCAATTCATTTGAAAATAGGTTCATTCTGGATGTAATAAGATGCTGTCAATGTAAGCCTTTCCTAATTTTTACAAATGGACTTCTAGTGTGCCGTGTACCATTTATTTTTATTTTTTTATTTTAAATTTTAAATTTTTTTAAGGGTTCCAAGATTTTACTTATGTATGCCTTTTTTCTTTGAGCCTTTGCTGATATTTACAAAGAGATTACTAGTGCATGTCTTTTTACTTCTCAAAGTATGTTCCCATTTCCCAATCAAGCATTTTAAGGAGGAAGGTTAAATGACTCTTTGGTGCTGACATGGTTGATGGTTTTGCTTATTCTTTCAGATGGGTATCCATTTGAGCCTCCAAAGATGCAATTTATAACAAAAGTTTGGTATGTGCCAATCACATATTTGCATTCAACGCTCATATTTTTAGTTGTGGACTAGTTTAATTTTTTCCTTACATATTTCTGATACTTCGGAATGGCCTTTTGTTGTTAGTTGGAGCTCATTACTCATATGGTGTCTCACTTCTTGTGGGAATCTGTTTGCATATGAGATGTTTTTTTTTTTTTTTTTTTTTTTCTGTTTCGTATTCCACTGTTGTTCCACAAAATTGCTTAGCTTATGTGTTCTAATGTGGTCTATAGGGATTCCATTTTCTTTATTACTTTTTCTGAGAGCTTTTCTAATGGTGGATGTGAGGCATCATAGGTGATCTGATTGGAGAAGCCTCATGCTATGTTGTTACATGTTTCTAGGACTTTGGTTAGAGTGTAGGATGGTTTGCATTTGAATCAACACAAATTTCCCAGCAAATAAATCAGACTTTTGCTTAAGGTGGCTCGCGAGAAAGAGATTATGATCCCACAGGTACGTTGTTCTGTGGATAATCATATTGTGTGGTCACCAACTCTCATGAGAGTCCTTACTGTCGAGGAAATTAATGAATTTATCACATAGTTGGAAAGCTTGGTTACCTGTAACCTGAGAATAGCAGATAGATGGACAGCGGTGGACTCTAGAAAGAAGTGGGGCTTTCTCTTCAAGATCTTTCTATGCTCTGGTATCAGGAGATACTATTAAACAGGGTGACCATCCGATTGCTCATGTTTGGTTGCATCTGGGTCCACCTAGAGTGATTGCGTTCAGTTGATTTTTTGGGAGGGATCAAGTCCTTACCATCAACCATCTAATGAGAATAAACATGATAATTACCACTTCCGCATCTTATGTCTTGGGGATGTAGAGTTGGCGAATCACTTATTCACTGACAAAAGAGCAGCCCAAAAAGAGCAGACACAATAAAGGTGGACAAAACGGGGAAAGGAAACACACTGACCCTAGAAGCACAGGAAACTCCATATGCAAACAGACCAGCATATATCTACAATGGGTACACATACACACAAGAAAAAAGAAAAAGAAAAAGAAAATAAGAAACATGGCAAAATCACCTTTTGAAAGGGAAAAGCTCATATAAAAGGGGTGGCGCTACTTGGCTCTGATTGTCGTTTCTCCCATCGAAGATTTGAAGGACTGCACTCACAATACCTGCCTTAGCCAGATTATGAGCCTTAAAATTGGCTTCCCTTGGGATGTGATGAAATCTGACGGGCTGACTAGATCATAAATCTATTCCTTGATATTTGCAAGCTTCTAGAGAAATGAGCCGAAGATTGCTCAAGAGGTTGCATTAGAATCCCTTTTGATAACATCCTGGAAAAAACTGAAGTCCGCACCACAGCCATCCTGACTGCTTGAAGCAAAGGCACAGCCTCTGTTAAATATGATGAATCTTTGAAACCAACGGGCCAGAAAATTCTATCATCATTGCTTCATCAGAATCCTTCACTTAGGCTCCAATTCTCCAGCTAGCCTAGGATTACCAAAAGAGCAGCCATCAAAATTGATCTTATAAGACGTCGGAAGAGAGGCTAACCAGTGCAACCCATCTTTAGATTTCTGCCAGGAGCAATTAAGAACTTCAGATCAATTGGAATGAGGATGCTGAGAAACCTCTAACCGTAGAATTGAGCACCCCAAATGGCTAAGAGATTGACATTTGAAGTAGATAGCGAATTGCTTGTACTTGGACTGAGATTTTGCTGAAGCCTTGACGGGTAGTTTCTTTTCCTTATTTTTGGTCTCTTGTAAAGACTTCTTCCTAGCTTGGCAGAGGGTGTGGTAGGGTTGTAGGAGGATGTCCATGTAGCACCTCACATTGCTAGCAGGTCTTTGGTTGCTGTGGAAAGAACAAAGTAACAGAACTCACAGTAAATATATGAGATTCACATGTGGCTGTTTTTTTAAAAAGGTAAAGAGTAGGGTTCTAAGTTGGCGACAAGGATATAAACATGTCAGGGAGTCAGGGTTGCTCTAGAGAGCAAATCATTGAAGGTTTGTGGTAGGGGGGCTAATAAGAGAGGTATGCAGCTGCCAAACGTTTGTCTCTGTTGCATGAGACAAGAGGAAACTGTGGACCATCTTTTAGTCCAATGTCCTTTTATTTCCCAAATTCGGTGCGACTTCTTCTCCTGCTTTAACGTCAGTGGCTGTCTCCCTAACTCTGCTCCCTCTATGCTTTCTTACTGGCACGGGTTCAGTCTGGATAAATCCAAAATCAGTATCTGGAGGGTGGCTATTCTGGCTATATGGTGGGCTGTCTGGAAGGAAAGAAATGAGCGTTGTTTCAATAACATCCAACACTCGGCTCCGAAAGTGGGATCCTTTGCTAAGTTTCTGTTGATCGACTGGGTCTCTTCTATTTTGGGCCTCAAAGACTGCAATTTCCTGTTTTTACGCTTGTAATCTTTTCTTTTCTCTTTTGGCTTGCTAGCTCAGCAGCCTTGCTCTGTAAGTTTTCTTTTGCCTTAATGAATTCCCGTTACTTAAAAAAAAAAAAAAAAAAAAATGTTCCAGATGATCTCTTGCTTTCTCAGCCTTAAAAAAAAAATGTAAATCAAATTTTGTTATGATTCATTAAAAAGTTGTATTTAAGCTTTACTTTTGTGATGGTTTGACCACTCCTAGTCAAAGACTATTTCAAGATATATTAATTCAAACTTTATCATATAAACTTATATCTAATTTAATCCAATTCCAAGTTCTCCATACGTAACGGTAATGGTCAACGGCCGTTTCACGGTTCCGTAACGGTGCGTAATGGCCCGTCGGTGCGTAACAACGGTCGTAACGGTCCAGGAAGTGCATTTTCAAAAAATAAAAACTAGCCGATTGTAACGGCCGTTACTCATCATAACGGTAACGGTGGTGGCCGTTATGGCCACCGTTACCGTTACGGAACACCTAAATATCACCTCCATTGTCAATTCATCACCAAGTCCTATTCTAACTAGTTGGGGTTAGCTACACAAATCTTGTTATGCCATTCTATCACGGAAAATATCATCAGTTTTGTAGGTGCTCAAGTCTTTTCATATTCCCTCTACCCAAGTCCTTTTGGCCTTCCCCTTGCCCTTTTAGAGCCTTCAACTTGAACCAACTCACTCTTAACCAGTACAATTATTAGTATCTGTTGCACATGGCCAAACCATCTAGGTTTCTCTCCCTCATCTATTACCTATTGGTGCTACTCCTAAACTCCCTTGAATGCGTTCATTCCTAATTCTATCCTTGTCTTTGAACTCATCCATCTCAACATTCTCATTTCCGCCACACTCATCTTATGAACATGTTGTTCCGACCTTCAAAAAAGAAGAAGAAGAAGAAGAAGAAGAAGAGAACATGTTGTTCCTTTACTGCCCAACATTCTGTCCCATAAAACATGGCTGGTCTTGTAGCTATCCAATAAAATATCCCCTTTAGTTTCATTGGTATGTGGTGCTAGTGATCACATCAAACTCCAGAGCCACATCTCCACTTCAGCCATAGCCTTAATTCTATGATAAATAAAACTTCTATCTATTTATGACACTTACTGATCCTATTGACAGTCACATTTGCAATGGACTATTATGGGATGGATTAAGTTCCTCTAAGATCTGAAACTTGTAGAAAATGCCTAATATAATCTTGGAGAAAGAGAACTTCCGTTAGCCAGCATATTCATATTATGCACTTGATTTGAGGGGCTATGGTTGATGACCCTGACCATGAGTAGCATGCACAGATCTATGCGTGATGCTTGACTGGGGCATGTGTGCAGGAAATGACATGCTTATGAGCACCCAGGCCTGTGTTCTCAATTTGATTTGCAGCTCCCTCTTTGATGTTAAACATTTAAATTAAAGCAAAAGGTGTTAACACCTAATTTGATGTTTTAGGTTCGAAATCACATCAAACCTAGAACTTCCAGTTGAGCCTCACCACCGTACCGCATAATAATTTAGTCGCATGATTGGTAAAAAAAAAAAGAACTTTATTCCATTCACCATCCATTCACAAAAAGAGAGTCGTTACTTGTGCATATATTATTCCCAAAACAAAAGAAACCCTATCTAACTGCAACTAATTCATTAATCTAATCCTAGCCGTCTATTTAATAAAATGTCAATCATGAAACTGCGTCTCATTCTGGTATTCCCATTCATGAGTCACTAACTGTCCATGTCACAAAATCATGGTATTGGGCCCTTCAAAAGATAACTGAATCCAATTAGGACCAATTATTGCCATGTTGATGTTGTTTGGCACCTGCAAAAAAAAAGTGTTTGACACCTGAAAAGTGGTTGCCAAAATAATCAATTGCTATGAGTGAATTTTTCCAACAAATCACTAGCTAGAATTTGTCCAAAATTAACATAGTATAGCTTATTGAAAACCTTTTTTTAAAAAAAGGTACCAGATGTAAATTCTATAATAAGTAGGTGTTTTTTTTTTTTTTTTTTTTTTTTTTTTTTTTTTTTAAATAAAAATAAATTGTGAAATTCCCTTTCAAAAAATGGACTTCAAAAATTTAAAATTTGAAATGCTTAGGAATCCTGCCAACAGGTTTTTAAATGGTGGGGGATAATTTCCCACCAACTTTTTGTAGTCATTGAGCATTGAGCTCCATCGATGTCGTGCTGTGATATGTTTCTTTTGTTAGATTTTAAAGGATCGTTGGCAGGCATCACGTGACATGTCCTTCACACTTTGTAGTAGGGCTGCAACTTGGGCGGGTCGGGTTGGGTTGGGTTGGGTTGGGTAGAGGGTAAACCTGGAGGACCCAACCCACAAACTGGACTGACCTGAATTCCAAACCGATGTGCCCAACCTGAACCCAACCCGAACTCCTCTATCCTCAACCCAACTTGACCCACACGATCCAATCTGACCCAAATACACGAGCATTCCCAGCCCTGGCCTAACTCGACCTGAATTTGCTCAGCATGAACCCAACCCAAATTCAAATTGGGTGGTATTTTCCAACTGGAAACCGACCCAAGGACCTTGACAACTTCATCCGATCTGACCTGAACTTGGGTTGGGTCAATTGGGTTTGGGTTGACTCGAACTGAAGTTGCATCCCTACTTCACAGTTGAAATCAATCAAATACATTCACCAAATAATTTTCTTCTGTTTTAATCATCGTTATATACCCACAAATCAAAATCACAAGCTGCCAGATGATTATTCCTCTGTTTTCTCCCCCTTTTTGTATTGAAGGCACCCCAACATAAGCAGTCAAAATGGAGCAATCTGCTTGGACATTTTGAAAGATCAATGGAGCCCTGCCCTCACTTTGAAAACAGCACTGCTTTCTTTACAAGCATTGCTCTCTGCTCCAGAGCCTGATGACCCTCAAGATGCTGTGGTAGCTCAGCAGGTATGTCTGGTGGTCCCCACCTCCAATTCGCTTGATTTTCTTATCTTCTTTTAATGCTCTTATTAGTTTGTGTTTGTAAACTGCAGTATCTCCGTGATTACCCCACTTTTCTTGGCACAGCTCGCTACTGGACTGAGGCTTTTGCCAAAAGGGCATCAGTTGGAACTGAAGAAAAGGTAGGGGACCCCGAGAACTGATCACCTATGGCTAAAAAAAAAAAAAAAAGACTTTGTGGAAATTTCATGAAGTTGTATCCCCCACCATACATATGGATTGTGCAGGGTGATTAGGACCATTGATCTGGTGGCAAGTGGGTGTGTTGTTCCATCCTCTGACCATATAATTGTGCAGGGCGACTAGGACCATTGATCTGGAGTGCCAAGTGGATGGGCTGTGGCCCAAAAATATAGTGATTGGACAAATCCTAATTGGCTGATTGTTGTGACCATCAGTTGTTGAAAGCCAACCACTGCTCTCAGCTTTGTTTTAACAGTATATTTGCAAGCCCCTTGATTGGATAGCTTCCTTGTTCTGATCAGCCTGATTTTTGTCCATTGCCCATATGCATATGCCACATATAAGCCAGATATGTATAAGTCTCCTTAGTCGAGATCCATGAAAGTGTGCGGCTGTGCGCATCACAATAGGGCATTCATGGGAATGTTTTTAATGTCATCATAACATAGGGGAAAGTTCATGTGACCCTCGACCCAAGGATATGCATGGCAGGATAATACAGAACATGGATTATGTGGGCCACACTATGGATGGACTTGGCTGCCCCCTAAATCTCTCAGTATTATACATCCCCAATCATCCATTTGTTAGGCCTTTCCGATTGGGGACTCTTTTGCTTCATTCCTTTCTTGACAGTTTATTTTCAGGCAACCACTCAAGGAGATTTTGGGGCATGGTCCGTCCACTTTGTGGCCTTCAGGTCAACTGTCTGGCTCATCAGACCGTGGGCCATGCTTGTACAAACTGAAAAGTATTATATAGTTCCTTACTGAGCACAATACCTTAGTAAAATCAGAGAATCCAATGAATCCAAACCGTTCCTGCCTACAGGTACAGAAGCTGGTAGAGATGGGATTCCCAGAGGCATTGGTGAGGGCGTCTCTGGAAAGCGTTGGTGGCGACGAGAACATGGCTCTTGAAAAGCTTTGCTCATGCTAGGGCAGGAGTTGTCTCAACTTGGAATGTACAGTTTGCATGTTTGCTGAAAAAGAAAAAAGGTCTTACAGGCTCTCTGCTTTATCAGTCTTTGCGCTAGTCAGCTTCTCCTAATCTCTTTGGACAGCCTAAAATTATTGCTGATATATTCAGACAAGGGAGAGAAAATCCCACGTATATTTTCTAATATCATAGATTTCATTGTCCATTCTTATTTCAGATCCATTTCATCAGTATTCAGATTGAAAAACTACATTGTTTACAAGCTTACCCTGTTACTGGGCGATTGTGGGGCCCATGTGATGCATTTTCACTATCCAACTTGTCTATCAGATACGTCACCTTGGAAAACAACTGTCTGATCCAAAACTAATGTGGGTCACAGGAAAGATGAGCTTTGAGGGAAAAACCACCCTTGAATTCCACAGGGGCTTTCCTGAGTGGCAAAACAGCCTGGATATCGGATATCCCCTCGGGTCTGAACTGAATGGCCTCAGTTATATATAAACAACACTGTTGGGCGCCCATGCTAGTCAAAGATGAGCTTTCCCTCTCGATATTTCCTCTGTTCTGTGGTCCATTTAGTTTTTGATTTATCTTATTTCTGGCTCTGAAGTTTGCTGAGGTGACGCATCGTAACAACGGTTAGATATTTGAACTCGGTTAGATATTTGAACTCACCACAACGGAGCATGCCCCTTAAAAAAAAAGAAAATGATGGCCAGGAGAAGTGGTTGGAGCCGTTTTTCTTAGACATTGGATGCTCGTCTGCGGACATTTTAAAACCAATCACCCAGAATCTCCAAGCATCCAAGGAAATTAAATAAGATCCATGTTTCATATGGCTTTTTTTTTTACTTTCAAAATTAAATTTTTTTTAAAAAATTTTTAACACGCACCCCCACCCACTCACGCCATAGTGGGCTTTCACCACCTATGGATACTCGAACCCTTGGCGGGGTGTTGAAACTCCCGAGAGTCTACCACCTGAGCAAGAGCAAGGATCTATGTTTCATATGACATTTGATTTTGCATGGCTTCCTTGTACAGCTCAGTAGCCAGCACCTGGATTGACAAGTGAAATACTAGCTAAAGGACATGGTTGATGGTCCACTAACAAGTCCATTGAATGGAGGGTCAGAATTGCCAATCTGATGATCCCCAAGTTCTTCCCTTCTTATGTGCTGTTGCGATTGTTGCTCATTGTTATTGAAAATTGACATGGCGGAATGCTAATTACACTGGCTTGAATGCACTCATGTTGGACTTGCTCATCAGGCAATCTTCACTAATTGGATTCTATACAGCAGCTAAATTCATGCAGATTGGATCATCAGGTGGGCCTCCATCCGATAAACGTTTCTGATCTCACTCGCATTTCAGCGAGTGCAATTAGTATCTAGTGCCGGTTTCAATTCACATTGCCAGCTAGGATACACCTGGCCTATTGCTATAGCCTTTGGATCTGGAGTCACCTTTGGATGATCCAAAACCATTTACATGATGGGTCCCATCTCTGATTGTTGACGCTTCTCCTCTGTATATGGATGTTCTTGCATAAACTTTTCTATTTCAATCTGAGAGTTCTTATGAGTCTCCTCCACTAAAGTCCTGAATCCTGATTTATCCTATCACTACATTTTCTCTACGGCAAAACTCGCCACAGGTACCGTTTGAGTGTTCCCAGTCCTGAGCTGGATGTTCAGTGGATGGGTGAAATACAAAAGGCACCTTCTAAAGCCTAATCCAGCTCTCCCAACATGTGTCATCTGTGTGCGAGATGAGGGCTGTTCATCAGATAGTCCGGTCATTGGCTGCGCCCAAAGTTGAATATGAACCCGTTGATCAGATGGTCCGGTCATTGGCTGCGCCCAAAGTTGAAAATGGACCCGTGGTCAATTGGATATAACTTTTTTCTTTCATACATATAATTGTCTTTTGGGTTGTGGTGGGGCCCACTCAGATAAACTGTAGGCACAAATATCATCCTTTTATAAAACTTTTGTGGCCCCCAAAATGTTTCCAATGGTACGTCCAACATGAGTTTTGGATCTGCCTGATTTTTATGATCCTGTTCTATTGTGGTCTTTTGAAACTGATGGACGGAGTGGATTTGTCACGGAAATCTCTGTGGGCTCCACACAGCTTCCGGGGACTGACAATCCACGTCCTGGGCAGATGTGCCCGCGGTAGCATGTTATCCTCTGCCACACTGGGACTCGATTACGTACAATAAATTACGGTCCTCTTTAATAGTAGTTTGGGAAAAATAAGAAAATTAATCTTTTGTCATTTACTAAAAGCTAAGGGGTAGCTGACGTGTCTACTTTTAGACCGTCTGATCTGGATCCACCACAAATGTCGAGGCTCTAAATTCTCATTGAGAATAGATGCATACGGGTCGATCTGTATTATATACAGACGAAATCTATTCATGTTCAGGTGAAATTTCTCACGCCTTCTTAGGCCGTAGACGTAGTACAGCCATGGAAGCGTATGGCAAAGGAGAATACGGGTTCGTATACGTATACTTAGTACTCACACTAGAAGTTCTATGAGTATTCAATCCAGACCGTCCAATTGATGGGCTCGATTGTGAGTTAGTCCTGACCGACCATTTCTTTCCATGTCTCTCTAAGGGCTCGATTGTGAGTATTCAATCCAGACCGTCCAATTGATGGGCTCGATTGGAAAGACAAATTGTCTGTTAATTCGACGGTTTGGGTTTTCTATTGAATGAGATTATTGGGTTCCACCCCATTCAAAATGGGCCCATGTTTTGGACGGCTCTGATCGAGTTGCCAGTTATGGTAGGTGCGTTCGTACGTATCTATGCACGTTACTGCAGCTTGATGTGAATGTGTTTTCTTTGTTTTGTTGGAAAAATTTCAAATTGTGCAGAACATCCAAACCGTAGAAAGGTGGGTCATATCATTAAAGATCACCTGGGCCGAAAGTCAGAAAAATCCACTTAGTCTGTGGGCTATACCTGTGGATCGGATCAGATCATCATCATGCCCATTGATTTTGACGGTGATGCTCTGCTGATAAGCAGACCGTCCTAGTTTTAGTCACAAACGGTCTTCATAGTGAGTCCCACCTTTTGAACGGCTCGGATGTTGTTCAAAGGTAATGCGTTAGCAGGAATAAAGTGTTGTATGTGAAAATTCAAATACAAGGTTGTATCTTAACGTTTCTGTTCCGTTTAAATTCTCTTTTATGTTTATAAAGAAATGCTCCAGTGCTATTACTGCACTCGAATCTGATAACTTTGAAAGTTCAACAGATCGATCTGAACTGTCTGTTAGGTGAATAACAGAATTCATGTTTTCGACGAAAAAATAGAACCGATCTGATGGTTCAGTCGTCTTTGATTTCTCCTTTTTATTTATAGCCGTCCCTTTTCTAAGCCATTGATTGGATGGTTATGATTGCCTAACAAAAGTGTTTCTTTTGAATCATAAGCAATCCATGATTGCCCCTAACAACCAGAATTATCAAATTTCTTTTTAGACCTATTTTTGTGTGAACAATCTTGACCGTCCATATGATAAAATGGTTAACTACTGTCAGAATGACTTGATCTTTTCTGTGTAGCCCATGAAATGTGTATTGGACCTAATCAACAGTCTGGATCAATTGACTGCACTGGCTAATTTTCCCAATCTGGATCTAATCATGTTTTTATTAAAAATACACAAATGCAAGCATTACAAGAGGAATTGCAAGATAAGAGCACCTTGTTGTGGTGAAATCTTTCCCTGTAGGCACTGCCACAACGAAACTAAGGTGTGGTTGTTTCTTATTTTCTTACTTTCTCATCTTTTCTCACTTTAATTTTCAGATATCGAAGAAAAGGGAAATTTTGTAAAATTTACTAATGGGTTGTACGTTTCTACATTTGGTGTATGTGCTTCAGAATCTGTTGAATGGAGGCAATGGACATGAGCTGCCCAGACATGATGTGCAACTTGTAATCAACTCCTTCCCTTTTCTTTTTCATGATTTTTATGATGCTCTGGCTATGAATGACACTTGATACTCAGGCACTCAAATGTGGTAGACCTAGCATCCATTAAATTGCACGTTATCTCTAATAAAACTATTGGATTGGTGGACATTTATTGGACGGATGAAATGAAAAACTTCCAACGTTCTTATTTCAGCAAAAAAACTTGTCCACGACTCAATGGTTAGGATTGTTCAATCAACTGGATTTTTGGACTGTGATTTCTAATCTCTGACCGTCCATGAATTGCTGGTGGGAAGCTCAACAGTGGGATGTGAATATTCAAAATTGGAGTGTTGAGATTCCTGGTCCTCTCTTTCTCAGGTGGGCCACATCTGTACCTGGAATTAAGGCTGAAAGTCTGGTGGGTTGGGCTAGGTTAGTGCTCAACCCTAGCCCAACCCAAGGTTATTATACTTCAAACCCAACTCAACCCAAGCCCAATCCAAGCGGGCCCAGTCAGGTTGGCCAGGTGGATACATGCTAATATTTTTGTTATTACATTAATCTATTATATTCCAATACATGTCTTCCTTTTTTACAATACACGACTTATTTTTTTTATCTATGATTATATATATATATATATATATATATATATATATATATATATATATATATATATATATATATATATATGGGAAAAGGTACAATGAGCTCGAGCGCACACGTCCATCCCATGAGGTCGAGCTGTGTGGGCCCCACCGTGATGCGTTTCGACAATCAACACCATCAGTCAGATGCGCCATTCCCTTGTGGGCCTAGGTCTCAAAAATCAAGTCAATCTGTGACTTATGTGGGCCACACCACATACAGAAGTGGGGAGGGGCCGTGCACCATTAAAACATTCATAACCATTTTTGAGGGCCCACCGAGATGTATTTTGCAAACCTAGCCCATCCATTATGTGTGTCCCACTTGAATGAGGGTTCAGACCAAGTTTCAGGCGCATGCAAAACTCAGGTGGGCCCCACCAAGTGCTTTTATATGTTTTAACGGTGTCTTCACATAATTTTAGATAGTATGGCCCACCTGAGTTCCGTATACGGTTGATTTTTGGGATATCCCATAATTTAAAGGGTACCCATCAAATGCATGGTGTTGATGATCGAAACACATCATGGTGGGGCCTACACAGCTCGACCTCACTGGAGCTTATCATCAGCCTGAGCGCATTGTACCTTATATATATATATATATATATATATATATATATATATATATATATATATATATATATATATATGGGAAAAAGTTACTATGCGCTCAGTCTGTCCCATGAGGTCAAGCTGTGTGGGCCCCACCGTGATGGGTTTGAACATCTACCCCATCTGATGCACCATTCCATCATGGGATAGGTCTCAAAAAATCAAGTCAATCCGTGACTTTGTGGGCCACACCAAGTGGGAGAGGCCGTGCACCATTAAAACATTCATAACCATTTTTGAGGGCCCACCGAGATGTGGTTTGCAAATCCAGCCCATCCATTATGTGTGTCCCACTTGAATGAGGGTTTAGACCAAGTTTCAGGCACATGCAAAACTCATGTGGGCCCCACCAAGTGCTTTTATATGTTTTAACGGTGTCTTCACATAATTTTAGATGGTATGGCCCACCTGAGTTGGTACACTGATTTTTGGGATATCCCATAATTTAAAGGGGACCCATCAAATACGGTGTTGGTGGTTGACACACATATATACCTCACGGGAGCTTATCGTCAGCTCGAGCGCATTGTACCTTTTCCATATATATATATATAATTATTTATTGTAGAGAATTTCATATTTTTTCTAAAAAACAAGTTAAAATAGAGGACAACTACTCTTTTAAAAGTCGTATTGGGTAGCACGCAATCTACCTGGGAGAGATAAATACAGTGTATTTTGTTAGCTTGAGTAATTGGAAATGACGTGGATTAATGAGACTCGACAACATTGGAATTTTTTATGCCTTAAACACAAAATGATCTGCACTTAATTATAATTTATAAGTAACTTATATATCGACCGGGTTCAAGTTGGTTTAGACAACCTGGGACCTTAATCTAAGCCCGACCCAAGTTTTATCGGGTGGTGTTTGTATAGTCCCAGCCCGAGACTGAACCGGATACATCCCGCCAAGCCCAACCCAATGTCGGGTCGGTCATGGGTTGGTCTGGTTGAACCGGCCAAAATTTCAGCCCTACCTGGAATCATACAATAGGTTAGCTGGTGATAACTGTACATTTGCCTCCACGTGATATGGTGGGCCATATATTTTGTGGGCCCACCTTATTGTATGGCCTCAATCTCACGTTCTCCTTGCTGGAAGGTGAGTCCGATAGGATGATTGGTTTGTTTTCAGGTCATCTGTTCGAATTGTGAGCAAGAACAGCCGATTTGTTCACTTCCAAATCTAGGAGCACTTGCATACGTGCTTGTGGAACGCACGTGCTTGAGATGGGCTGTTCATCAGATGGGTCCCACGGTGAAGGTGCTCTGGACCAAAAGCCGCCTAGTCTGATTCTCATGTGGGCACATGATTACGGGAAAATTTCAATGTTAAAAGAGAAATTTCCTATTGTACGACCCATTTATGGCCTAAGAACCTTTTTAAGCCCACTTATTTTTAGTTCCCAGGAATGAACCCTAGCTGTACAGACAACTTTTCACAGGTCGAAAATGCCCCTACTTTATCGATTTCACTCCATTCACTCTTTTACATTTAAATACACGTCCGAACTCATCTCTACCATCCCTATTCCTTTTTTTCACCCATTTTCTTCATTAAATCTCCATAGAATCTCCATCCTTCTATCACATTACATCTTCCATGATACATTCTACTCAAGGCTAACTGTATTCTTTTTCTGAGAAGATGTGGATGCTTTGATAAACGTTAAATCTTGAAAACTTTTCTCTGAAGAACATGTTTCACGTCAATGTACTCTTATTCTTCTTCTCGAACACGGATTTCACTGATATGGTGGCCGTGGGAGGTAAAGGATGTTTAAATTCTTAAGAAATTACCTGTAAGTTTATGGTCAATTTCACGTGGTCAATTTCATGCATTGCTAAGTCAATTTTACGTGGTTATCTAATAAACTTCAAGAAGTTCGCGGTCAATTTGACGAAGTTTCGTGGTCAATTTCACTTAGTTCCCAGTCAATTTACTAAATTGATCGATTAACTTCATGCACTACTTGGTCAATTTCACGCATTTTACTGTCAAATTGTAATGCATTTTTGTAATACAACTATGAATTTGTATTGCATTTTTTGTAATACGACTGTGAAGTGAGTTATCTATTAAACACATTTGTTGCTTTCTTTGAAATTGCGTATTTCTTATGACTACGATTCAAATTTCCAATCAGACATTCATTTCACGATCAATTCCATGCATTTCACGGTCAATTCCATGCATTTCACGGTTAATTCCATGCGATTCCCCCTTACTTCACGGTCAATTCAATTCATTTTGCGGTCAATTCTCTTCACTTCACGGTCAATTCAATTCATTTCACGGTCAATTCCATGCATTTCCCTTCACTTCACGGTCAATTCCGTCATTTCCCCTTCACTTCACGGTCAATTCAATTCCCTTACGGCCTGTTTGATTTTTGAGGTAAGAGGTAATTACCTGGTAAATGAGTAATAATTACTTACTAGGTAATTACCGCATTGTTTCTTATGCCGACGTTGACGGCTTAACTTTTAGGCGTTAAAATCGAGGATGGTTGCCAAATGAATATAGGGTCCACTGTGATATACGTGATGTATCAACACCGTTCATCCTATATGTCAGCCTCATTTAGGCCATGAACCCAAACATGAGGCAGATCCAAAGCTCAAGTGGACCATACCACAGGAAACAATGGAAATTGAATGCTTGCCGTATAAAAATTTATGTGGCCCACAGAAGTTTTGGATGAAGCTGATATTTTTGTTTACCCCTTATCAATGTTTTTATAACTTCATGAATAGGTTAGATGACAAATAGACATTAATGTGTGCCCAATAAACAAAATAACGTTCAATGACGGACATTTAAGGCCATTGTTTCCTGTGATATGAGCCACTTGAGCATTGCATTTGTCTCAATTTTGAACTTAGGCCCTAAAATCTTCTGATAAAACAGATGGACAGTGTGGATATGTCATGCACATCACAGTGGGGTTCACAAATGTAAGTTAGCTTTTTTGGACCAATTTTTGAGACGAAAATACATTTGAAATTTCAAACAGGTGAAAAGGTAATAATGACTTTTTTCAAGGGTATTTCCCTGAGACACAAAAATCAAACACACTCTTAAGTTCACTCACTTTGCAGTCATTTTCAATCACTTAAGGACCGAGAAGTGAGTGAAATTCATCGCGAAGTGAGTGAACTTGCCCTAGAAGTGAGTGAAATTGACCACGAAGTGAGTGAAAATCATCGTGAACTAAGTGACATAGATCCCTGCAATTGAGAACTTTGAAAATTTAACCGATAAGTCAGTCATATTTGAGCTAGTACAATGGTGGATTTCCTACTACTTGGTCAAATCCACCTTACACATGTGAATACTAAACGAGTTATATCATTGAGTTTGTTTTCAGAAAATGGCTTCGATAATGATCCTATGCTCATATGGCGGGGAGTTAGTAAGCGAAAACAATCGATACACGTACAAGGGTGGAGACTCGAAAACTACTGTTGTGGGCATTAACACTACATATGATGAGCTTCTATCGAAAATGTACATGATTGCGAAGAGTAGACCGTAGGATTATGATATTAGGTTGAAAGCATTGTATCTTTGCACAAACGAATCTATCCCTTCGACTGTAATTGAAGATGACGAAGATGTGAGAATGTTCTTCGCAGCACAGTTAAAGCATCTAGATCAGTACACCCCTTTATTCATCGAGATAATGCAGCGCGTTAATAAGACAATACTCGAAGACCCGGTGGCTTACAGTGCTTTCGAACATGACGCCCCAGCTGTAGGAAGTTTGGGTGATGAACATATCTTGAAATATAAATATATTGCATCACATTCACAGGTTCCTCTAAGAAACACTCTAGTATCCGAGCCGGCTCAAACATTGAACTTCACCACTGGCCTTCCCATTGTCCTTTTCGAGGATGCTGGTTTCACCAATGCAGAGCTATCATTGTATCCATATCCACTTGATGACTTGATCGATATAGCCGTTCGCCAAACGTTTAAGGACAAGAGCTGGTGTAAGTATGTTTTGAGCCAATTTGCAATTCGCGACAACTTTCAATACAAGGTCCTGTATTCCACATCCAAGAAATTCATTGTAGCGTGTATGAAAGATAAGTGTGATTGGAGGGTACACTCATCTAGGGTGAATGATGTGGGGATTTTTAAGATTAAGACTTACACACATATATGTGGAATGTCATGGATGAAGAGTGATCATTGGCAAGCAAGCAATAAGCAAGCCAGTGAATTAACTGTCAATCGCATTGAGCAACGACTGAGATCAAGGCCGAAGGACATTATATTGGCAATGCAAGAGAAACATAATATTCTTATTAGCTATAAGAAGGCATGATGCACTAAAGAAATTGCAATTAATCGCGTAATGGGGTCTTATGAAAACTCTTATAAAGAACTCCCGATGTACTTGCATAAGTTAAGGATGGCGAACCTGGGGACAGTGACTGCCCTGCTTGTGGATCCACAAATAGGGAGGTTCGAGAGATGTTTTGTTGCGCTCAGACAGTGCGTCAAAAGTTTTCGAACATGTCTGCGAAGGGTCTTAGCCGTTGACGGGACACATCTAAAAGGTAAGTACAAGGGTGTTCTGTTCGTTGCTACGACTTTGGATGACGACAATCATATCTTTCCAGTCGCTTTTGGTATTGGAGAATTAGAGAACAGCAGCAGTTGGAACTGGTTTCTTACCTACCTCAGTGGTTTATTAGGGGATCTACTTGATCTTGTGATCATATCAGATCGACATAAAGGTCTAATGAAAGAAGTTCCCCAGGTCTTTTAAGCAGTAATCCATGGCTACTACGCCTATCATATATACCGAAACTTGGTGGACAAGTTTAAAGATAAGTTGTTAGAAATCTACTACTGGCAAGCTGTAAAGACTTGTAAGAGGGTTGAGTTCGAAAAGTTAATGCATGATATTGAACTTGCCAACCCCTCGGTACATGCATGGCTGAGGGAAATAGGGTATGGGCATCGTCGCACTTTCCAGAAAAAAAATTCAATTTAGTTACTACAAACATAGTTGAGTGTGTTAATGCTCTATTCAAAGAAGCACGAGAATATCCTGTAACTATGCTGATAAAGATGGTCAGAATGAAAATTCAAGAGATATTTTATAAGAGAGGAGAGTCAACATAATTATTTGTTGGACCGTTGACACCGTGGGTCGAGAAACAATTAAAGGATCTCATACCGAAGGCACGAGATGTTCGTTGCCATGCAATTTCTCGGGATGAATAATATATTATGGGAGAGTATAATGATACTGTCAAGCTTAGTGAGCTTTCATGTACATTCCGTGAGTTTGAGGTAAAGAAATTCCCTTGTTTTCATATTCTTTTAGCATGTATAAATTACAACCTTCTTCATTATTCGTACTGCTCCCTATTGTACACGGCGAGGAATTACCAGATCACGTATGAATATTTCGTATACCCAGTACGGGACAAGAGCCAATGAGAAATTTCATTAGGATTCAAGGAGTATTTTGCGAGTATGAAGCCACCGCTACAGAGGAGGGCAGTTGGAAGACCGAAGAAGGCATGGATCCTTTCCCGTGGAGAGGAACGAACCAAAAAAAAATGCGGACGTTGTAAACAAAAAGGACATAATCGTCAGAGTTCCAAATTTCTAATAGCTCCGGAATAATGTAATTTGTAATACATTTTTTGTAATATGACTGTGAATGTTATATATTGAATACATTTGTTATTTTCTTTGAAAATTGCGAATTTCTTTCCACTATGATTCAAATTTCCAATATGACGTTCATTTCACAGTGAATTCCCTTCACTTCACGGTCAATTCCATGCATTTCACAGTCAATTCCATGTGATTCCCCTTCACTTCACGGTTAATTCCCTTCACTTCACGATCAATTCCATGCATTTCATGGTTAATTCCCTTCACTTCATGGTCAATGCAATTCATTTTGACGGTCAATCCCCTTCACTTCATGTTTAATTTCATACATTTCATGGTCAATTTCATGCGATTCCCCCTCATTTCAAGGTCAATTCAATGCATTTCACGGTCAATTCAATGCATTTCATGGTCAATTCCCTTCACTTCACGGTAAATTCCATGCATTTCATGGTCAATTCCATGAGATTCCGCCTCACTTCACGGTCAATTTCGTGCATTTCATGATCAATTCTCTTCACTTCACGGTGAATTCCATGCATTTCACGGTTAATTCCCTTCACTTCACGATCAATGCAATTCATTTCACGGTCAATCCTCATCACTTCATGGTTAATTCTAATTTATTTCACGGTCAATCCTTTTCACTTCACGATCAATTCCCTTCACTTCACGGTCAATCCAATTCATTTCATGGTCAATCCCCTTCACTTTACGGTCAATTCTAATTCATTTAACGGTTAATCTCCTTTACTTCATGGTCCATTCCGTGCATTTCATGGTTAATTCCCTTCACTTCACGGTCAATTTCTGTAACACCCCAGATTTTCGAGGGTCGAGCAATACTCGACACCCAAGTTCCTGGGTGTCACTTATATCTTAAGAGTTAGTAATTTCGGGTATAAATTAAAGAAAATGAGCAATAGAGTGATCAATTGGATCATGAACCACAAACCACATCTAAGCTACTTAAATAAATATGGCTATACAAGTGCAGATCTAACAAGGAAATATCATACGGAATGCACGAGGCGACGCCCGGCAAAATATACAAAATATAAGATCCAAAAATGGTATGCAACTATCCCCTCGCCCCAACAGCTCATCGGTAATCCTGTACGGTCTATGGGGATGTAACGCCCCAGAAAATCGGGGGTTATGCATACGCTCGACTCCCGAGTTCCCGAGTGTCACTTATCATACATTTTATGGTTTTAGGGTTAATCAAGCTTAAATGCGCAATTTGAAATATCCTGGAGCATGAAACACAGTCACACAAGTCTACTGAAATGAAGAAGATGTATGTGTATATATGAGCAGGTCCAAAAGAATGTATACGGGCCACCCAAGGCGTCGCCCAACAAAATTACAAAAGAATAGTGGATCCAAAAGATTAGAGCTGAGCCCACGCTCAGCTATCCGATCTCGCCTCTCCACCTGACTGAGAGCCTTCCATCAGCTGGAAGTATGACAGCTCCTCCTCGTCGAGAGTAGCATCGCCATGCTCCATCTGCTCTACATCCCTTACATCTATAAGAGAGTCTGGTTGGTGTTTTAAAACACCGTCCCAGAGTGGGAGTGAGTGACTAACTCAGTGTGAACTATTGGTCTTAAGTTTTAACAGACATCAATTATAATATGAACTTAATGAAAATCAGACAATCATCAACGCGTAGCGACTCTTATTTAAATGCATGCATGCGGGATGATATGATGCATGCCCTCGCCATAACGCTCCCTCAAGTGACTCCATCTAACGATCGCATATGACAACACTCCCTAAGAGCGACCTCGACTGCCGAGTCGCCACCCTAACTAATGCGATGCAATGCGATCGTGTTAGCCGAGTTATTAGTTAAGTCCATTCATCCAGCAGGTTGAGGATTCTGATTCACCTTACGTATCACTGCCCTAAGCTGGTTGCGAGGCCAAGACCCCATTAATGTGTGAGCCGAGGCCCCACGGTGTGTGATCCCGTCGAGTTCCTCGTCCCCGACACCAAGCACATGAGGAGTGCCGAAAGGAAGGGATTCACACACTACGGGAGGCGCGGTACCCCAGCGTAGGCCGACAGCTCGGACACAATGTCCCATTCCACCATGCCTGGCTCACGAGGCTGTGGACCAGTTTCAAGTGGATTATCAATGGGCTATAATGGTTGCAGGGTGGTTCAGGTTCTATATATATGTGAGCACACAGGGTTAACAAATAGGGTTGATCAGTTAGTAGGTTAGACCGCACGAGTCAAACGAGCGTGAGACGAGTGACCTCGGGCACAAGAGACCCATGTAGTCAAACTACAGCTACCTGAACACACCCGCCCAAACCCACGGATTTAGCCTGAGGGTAGTCCCACCAATGGGACTCCCATTTCTCATGATTCCTGACCATCCCAAGGGTATGGAGGGTGATTCATAGCATACCGGCTACCAATGTATAATCTAGTACAAACCACATCATGCTCTTATACTTCTCAACATATCATTCAGATTCTTATAGCGAGCATGGTTAACAATATTATAAAATAAGTGCATGTGAGGTGTATGTGTGGGGGTGAGGGAGTTACGCACTCCCTCCATCTCAAGCCATCATATGCACAAGGGTAATGAAAGCATACATATTAAGAGGTAATAATATAGGGAGAAAACATTAAGGCATAAACAAGGATTCATCCATACACATAAGCTTGTGAGAAGCAAGAACAACATCATGGAGGCTAAGCATGCAAATCCATACGATTTTAACAACATACATTCCTAGGGCTTTCTCTAGATTATTAATCATAACATTCAAGCAATCAAAATCATTACGCTCGTACTAAAATTGGTGCTAGGCCACCTAAGAACAATAGTCCGCACCTTCAGATTTGTTGAAGACTTGGGAATGACCTAGGAGATGTGGATCTTAGTGTAGAATGGCCGAAATCCTAGGAGCAACCACCACATGTTAGATTCCCATTTAAATCCCTTTCATCACAAGGGTTTCAAGGAAATTTGGTGATGGATCTTACCTAGATGCTCAACGGGGCGAAAGAGCGACCGTGGATGAGGGATCCTTCTTACAGAAGATGTAAGAGGTTGTGAGATTGATTTCCTTGGGCCCCACCTTGATTTAGGGTCCACCAACCTACCTTCACCCTCTCTTTCTCTCTTTACATCACCTCGATTGTTGGAGAATGGTGGGAGCTATGAAAAGGGAGAGCTTGTCGTTATAAGATGGTGAAAGTTATGAGGGAGAGATTATAGGTTGTTGGAGGTTGAGGAGTTATGAAGGAGAGAGGCTTGGTGGTGGGAGATTTGGAGGAAGTTATGAGGGAGAGAGAGATGGGTTGTTGTTGGAGAATGGGGATTATGAGAGAGAGCTAGGGTTTATTTCATAGAGTTGGGCCCTTTGGCCTTAAGCTTCCACAATTTCCCAAAATAGACCAATGAAACTCCATATTGGTGTGGGGACCACCCCAACACCCCCCCGACCACCAAATTTGGTGTGTAGGTGCCTTATGACCCGACTAGGGTCCATGCAAAAATTTAGGGCGAACGGATGAACGGATATATGATCTGAGTAAGTGTTTCCGACCTTTAAGTGGCCCTATGGGGCCATTCTAATTGACGAGGCATTTCTGGTGGCCCTCTGGCCATGAAATTTATAGGGTAAGTGGTCTATGGCCCGATGAAGGGCCATGCAAAATTTAAAAATGATCGGATATGGGGTTTGATCGTACGGGCTTGATTTACGATCAACGGTCACCGTGCCACGATCGATATCCAGATTTTGTGGGCGGGTGTAGAAAAATACATTAAAAATTCTTCGTAAATTTGGAAGGAATTCGACGGCTGGAAGGCCTGGTATTTCAATTTTATTTGCAAGTGCCAGATTCCAATTCTAGCATTGGTGGGGTGCATTCGGCTAGTGCCAGACCCCAGTTCTGGGTGTCCACTGGGTCTGCAGTCCGCGATAGACCACAAGCCCAATGAGATCTATGATTTTCTAAAATTTTAGATTTTTCTGACCTTCCTGTCGTTGACGGCCCACACGGGCTGTTGTTAAGTGTAATCGGGCTACCTGGCTTGACGGCTCGCACATGGTCTGATCGTGACCAGACTGGACCACTCATGTATAAGCTAACGTTGGATGCTAATGGTCAGTTAAGTGATATTATAAGTTAATAAAAAAATTTCAAGGATTTTTAGAAATCCAAAACAGTGAAAATCGAGGATGTTATAGGGGATCTGCCCAAAAGCTGAAAGTAGGAAGCTCCTCTTCCTCATCTATACTAGCCCCGTCTAGCGTGTCAAGCTCCGTGACACCTATATCTAAAGAAGGGCCTAGTTGGTGTTTGAAAATACCGTCCTATAGTGGGAGTGAGTGATCAACTCGGTGGGTGTAATTAGCAACGAGTTACACAAAATATCAATTCAAAAGCCGAGATTAATGAAAAGCATACAAACACCAATACCTAACTACTCTTGTTAGTGCATATGCATGTATTATAGAATGATGCATGCCCTCACCAAGAACATGCCCTCAAACGACTCCATCTTACGATCGCAAATGACAAACACTCCCTTAATGCGACCTCAATTGCCGAGTCGCCAACCTAACTAATGCAATTCGTGATTATTCATGTTAGCTGAGTATTTAATTAAGTCTGTTCATCCAGCAAGGTTGAGGAAGCTGAAACACTATTTAATCAATGACCTTATCTAGATCACTTGGCCCATGACTGCCGTAGCGGCTTTGAGCCTGCGATCCTTGATCCAAATTTGAATATCATCCATTTGTCTCACAAATCAATAATTTCAAAGGTAAGGCATGATACCTAAAGGTTTGAAGATCAACTCGGTATGGGTCATCACCCAAACACCGAGTATAAGGAAAAGAGCTTGTCACATAACCAAATCACTATAAGGGAAAGGGCTCGTCACCCAATTCCATTCATGCCCGGGTCATTCGAACGGTACTCTGGCACGGAACCATCAGCCGGGTAATTTAATGGGTGTCGTTCGAACAAGGACCAATCACCTCCTGTGCTCGCTGGTCACTACGGGGAAGCTCGTCACCACAGCGTAGGTCGATAATAAGAACACAGTGTCCCATTTCACTATGCCCGGCTCCCAAGACTTGGTTGCTCACTGGTCACTACGGGGAGCTCGTCACCCTAACGTAGGCCAACAACTCGGACACGGTGTCTCATTCCTCCATGCCCGGCTCATGAGTCTTGGGGATCATATCATTACGGTTAATAGTGACCTCTTAAAGGTATAAGGTGCTTTAGATTCAGGCAGACGTGACCATACATGGTGAATATACATGGTTGGCCAACTGGTGGACTAATTCGGCTGACTCAGGTGAAGTATGATGCAACCAGAACTGGGTGCAAGCATCCCACGTAGTCCAACTACTGTCGGTTGTCCGTCTTCAACCTGGATCAGTCGGATTGGCTCAGGGCACTTGATCTAATGGGGCTACCCTTGTGAATATTTCTGATTTTGCTGGCCAACCCAGTTAACTAAATAGACACAGTCAATCAATAATACTAATAAATCAATTATGCATCTATAGGAACGAATATATGCAACAAATCAGGAAATTCTAATCTATCGGACATTTTAACGAACATGCAGGCTGCATTACAACTAACATAATAATTCATATGAGGTGAGGCATGTTGAGTGCATAGGAATGTGAGTAATAAGAAGCATGCATTTAATCATGGTATAGTTTGTAAGGTACCAAAAAGGGAATACGAATTACTTCTAATGGCAATAACTAGACATGCGTGCATACAGGGTTAAATTTCCTAATGATAAAGAAAGGATCACATGTTACTCTTATTTGTAGAAAATTCAGTCATGCATACAACAAGCAGCGAACATTTGAGTAAAATCTGATGCATAGACAAACACGCAACATAATTTTTAAGTTCAATCAAATTTGGGGATGATCTAACTTCAATCATTCATGAAAAGAAGAAAAATTAAGGGAGGAAAACACTGTTCAATTCAGCCTAGTCTATTTGACTTGGAATTGAGCATTGATTTCCCTATGCATGTTTAGGCAAACTATAAGGAGAATTCATTAACAAAATTCCTACAAATCATACATGCATAGAAATATTAGCAACCACAATCATTAACTTCATCCTAGGATTGATAGTTGGCCACCTAAAGATAATGGTCCACACCTATTTGTCCATCGAAAGCTCTTGTGGTCACTCTAGTGACGTCGGGTCTGCAAAGTTGACGTGCCGGGGCCCTACGTTACATGGACTTTATGTCAAGACACATACATGTGGCTCTAACAAAGGAGAAATGGAAGGAAGCTCGGATTCTTACCTTGGATTGGACATAGCTCGCCTATACGACGATAGGGACAAGATTTCAGGCAATGTGGAGGTGGGAGTGCGGGAAATCCCAATTTCCTAGCTCCCTTGCACGTGCACCCTCCTCTCTCCTCTCTTTCTCTCTCTCCCTCTCTCTCTCTCTCTCTCTCCTCCCTCTCTCAGCTGCTGGAAATTCTATGGGAGAGAGGGGTTTAAGGGTTTTATACCTTGTAATGGGTTCCATTAATTACTTCAAACAGCCTTGTGGGACCCATTTCTGGTTACCCTGATGGCCCCATGGCCCATTTAATTTATGGGATAGGTGCCCCATGACCCGATGAAGGGTTGTGCAAAGTTTGACGGCAAACGGACGCGGGATTTTATCGCAAGGGTCCGATTTGCGATCAACGGTCACCATTTCTCGATTGGGGGTTAGATTTGGTGGACGAGTGCAGGAAAATACCTTCAGCCTATGGTGCAAATTTGAGTGAAATCTGATGACTGAAATGTCCTAATTTATTGTCCTAGATGGCGGGGCCATTTGTTTTAAAATTCAGATTTTTGGCCAATACTTGGGAGATTTACATTTTACAAGCTCTACCTTCACGGTCCAAGTTATGCGGTTTGGGTCATCTTTTGGGCCCACCGTCCGCAATGGACGTCAAGCCCAGTGAGATGGACATTACTCTATAATTTCGGAACTAGTGGCTCACTAATGAGCGGTCTAGAGCTTGTTAGGGTAATCGGGGCATTTCTGGAGTAAATTGGGTAGGAAAATTTCTTGGACGTAGTTGTTGAGGTATGAATTAATTAAGTTCACAGTATGGCCTAATCAAAATTACCGAAAAGGGTGATTCGGTTACAATTACTTTAAATCGTTGGTTTTAGGTTAAAAAAGTAACTGAGTTGATTTGGTCCATTAGTCAAGATTCGGCCCATAGCCGACTCAGATTCGAGTAGATCTTTAATTTAGTTACGATTGTCTTGATTAATTAGTGGTAGGTCGGTTAGATTTTAGGCCCTATGTGAACAAATCATGGGGATAAACTTGATGTTTAAGTGATCGGTTGGGTTCATTGGTTTTCTACGGTTGATCAATCTTATTTGTACAGTTCTTTATCGGTATCAGTTGCGTATAAGCTTGCCTTGAACATCAAGGGTCAGTAAGTAATGACGTAGCTAGTTGTAAAGGATTTTTGGAAATTTAAAATAGTGAAAATTCAGGGTGTTACAATTCCCTTCACTTCACGGTCAATCTAATTCATTTCACGGTGAATCCCCTTCACTTCACAGTCAATTCCAGTTCATTTCACGGTCAATCCCCTTCACTTCACGGTCAATTCCATGCATTTCACGGTCAATTTCCTTCATTTCACGGTCAATTCAATTCATCTCACGGTCGATTCCCTTCACTTCATGGTCAATTCCATGCATTAAATGTTAAATTCAGTCTCTTCTCAATAAGGGAGTGAAGGGAATTGTCTTTGAATTCACCAGAGTTGCATATGGTCCACATTCAACTATAAAAACCCATCAACTAGTTGGGTAATGCTTTCCAGCTGGAGAAAGTCCTGGAACCAGTGTTTAAAGTATCGGTATCGCTACAAGTTTCGCTGGCCAGGGATACGGAAACAATATCGATATCGTCGATAATATCACTGATAACCAGAAATGCAGGCAATACTAGCGACACTTATAATTTACATAGTTGACCTGGAGATATCGCTACCAGTGTTATCATTATCGCTGAGTTGGAGATGAAGATAATATTAGAGATATTTTGATATTATTGGAGACATTCAGTACATAAGTTGTAAATAACATAATACTCATACATTTTAGGTAACCCATAAAGATTTTCTATAAGGCCATTTTCATTCAACAAGATATTCAGTACATAAGATGCAAAATGCATGAAGAGCTACAGGTATGTCACATTTTGAGTGAAGGGAGCAATGTGTTGATCTATTGGTTCTGCTGGTTTTAACTTAGTTTTAATAAAACAACACTCTTTTACTGTTTAGTAGAACTGATCATCACATACAAACTTAATAGCAGTTCTGAATAGTTTTGGGTTTTCTACAGGGAGCCCGCTTAAAACTGATGAGTAAGATTGAAAACACTTCGCGGTGAATTCCCTTCACTACAAGCCAATCACATGAATTGATTGAATGAATTGAAAATTGGCCACATCATATGAATGTTTAGAGTTATCAACTATAGGACAGACAAAGTACTATCAAATATCATCATTAATTCATCAGAGAATAACCAAAATGACTACCCCAAGTTTGGGTAGTATAATCATCATCCAACAAAAGAAGAAGAAGCCATTTAAGGACATACAATATCCAAAAAATCAAAAAAATTCTTTAACAACAATTTTCAACTAGGCATCATGCTGGGCTAAAGGACTGGCACCGTGTGGCACGGTGTCATCTCGTTTGCATATGATCATCGAAATTAGGTCCTGCAGCGCTTTCTCCACTCGCTCGAGTCCTCTTTGCGTCACACCTGCAATCTCTTCGATCTGCGACAATCGTTCATCTTGCTGGCGAAGATGATATATAATCAAGGTTCGAAGGTCTCAGTGCCACCATGACGACAGATATGTGGGACTGACGAGAACGGAGCATCACTGTGTTGTTGCCTCTCATCTCTAGTCTCTCCTACCTCTGTGTCCATTACTTCAGTCTCAACTCTTTCAGCTTCAGTTTCGCACATAGTATCATCATGATGACGAGCAGAAGAGAAAGCTAGTATGTCAAGCGGAGCCATTCTTTTGATGTTTAATTTGGTAAATTTGCGAGGCTCTCAAGGACGGTCACTGGTGGGAAGCAATCCCATATGTTGGGACAAAAGATAGATAAGATGAGGGAATGGAATGTATGTATCTCTAGTGGCTTGGATTGCTACGGCCAACTGATGCAACATGAGAGTAGGCAGACACAGTTGCACTCTTTGGCTGATGGTATAGAGAATCCCCAACATGAATGGGGTAAGATTAGACTTATTGGTGCCCCCAAGATAGACGTTTGTACCAAAAATTACGTGAAGAAAGCAGAATTGTGCAGACATGTGGGTGTCACGCAAGGAATTACCCTCATTCCAAGGAATGTCTTGCCTATTGTAGAGATGTTTAATAATTAGAATACGAACTTCAAGTGAGTTGAAGTCGTACTCTGCAAAGCCTTAGGATTTTGTGAGAATTTTAATTAATTGACCGACAATGGTAGGAGTGATGTGAGTTGTGGTTTGGCCAATGGTGACATCTATGGCCAGGGGGTCAGATACTGGTGAATGATAGTAGGCTAAAAACTATATATTTGTTTATTTTGTGTCACTCCACCAAAGTCAAGCATACGAGACCAACCTATGGCCTCGAGCATTGGTCCAATCCCATATGGAGCTAGACAGGACCTGTCAACTTGTCTTTCATACACCATCTTCCTTGCTTTAAACTTTTCATATAGAGCCTCAGGAGGTGGTGGCACAGTAGGGATTTCAAGATCGGGGGCCAGACCGTTTGTACGTGATGGAGAGACATTTTGGGTTGGTGGTTGAGCTGATTTTTGCCTAGCAACTGTTTTGGAACGTTTTGGCATAGGATTGGAGGATTCTCCCTGATGAACAGATTTACTCTTGTCTTTTCTCATTTAAAGGAAAACTCCGATGATATTCTTAAAGAAACTAAAAGAAAATCTAGGAGATTGGAGAAAAAGACAGTAAATACGATTTACCAGCTAAAGGAAAATCTATGGAAATCTAGGGTTTTGATTGATTGAACAACAAAAATGATTTACTAACCTTAAAAGCTTGAGAAAATGGCTCGAATGCACCTCTATTAGCTTCTGGGAGTGGATGCATTGTAGAGAATGAAGGAAATAGAGTGAATGAAGTCAAATGGACGCGCCGTGCTATAAATACATGCGTTTCTTCGATATATCAATGGTCACTCGATATATCGAAAGGAGTCCGACGGTCGGGACAAGAGGTTTGATAGTTTTTCAAGGTATTTTTAATAGAGTAAACTTTGAGTGATATCGAAATGTCCTTCAATATATCGAAGGTCACTCGATATCATCAAAAATTCATTTTAAATGAACAGAAGGTCTCTAGACAGTTTTGGGTTTATTTTCGATATATCGAATGACATTCGATATATTGAAGACCATTATATTGAAGCAGCTTCAACATATTGTAAAATGCAGTGAATGGTTTAGTACGATAACATCAACTTGATTTCAATGTTATCGATAACTTAAGCTTGATATTATCGACATCGAAGGTCACTCGATATCATCGAAAATTCGTTGAAATGAACACGAAGTCTTTGGACAGTTTTGGGTCATTTTCGATAATATCGAATGATGTTCGATATATCGAACAATATGATATCGAAGAAGCTTCGGTATATCGTGGAATATAGTAAATGGTTTAGTTACGATAACATCGAATAGGCTTCGATGTTATCGATAACTTAAGCTTGATAACATCGAGTAGTCTTCGATAACATCGATAATTCATTTTTAATGAACACAAACTCTCTGGACAGTTTTGGGCCTTTTTCAATATATCGAATGACATTCGATATATCAAAGTGGATTCGATATATCATAATATTCTTTGAAGAGACTCACTGACGATGACATCGAAGAGCCCTTCAAAATTGTAGCTTTTGTTTTGAAGAAATTCAAGGTCCATGTATTCGACTTACATTCGATGATATGAAATTGTATTTGAGAATTCATTTGTACTGAACACAAGGTCTTTGGATAGTTTCTTCGCTTATTCGACCATATCGAATTACGTTCGCTATAGCGAAGAATCGTATATCGAAGCTTCTTCGATATATAGTGAAATTCGTTGACTTCAAAATGAATTGACCGCAAAATGCGTGAAATCAATGGAATTAACGGTGAAGTGAGGGGAATTGATAATTATATATACAAAATGATCCAATGCTTAAAACACAATAAATTATAGAGACCAGAGTTGCATTCAGGCACTTGGACAGTCCAGTTGCTCAATCTGGACTTCCAATTTGATCCAGCATTCATGGGACAACGTTAAATTAATGCCAATCAGACGGTCCGATACATACATAGGTTGACATGTTCTAGATAGGATTGTTAGGATTGATTGAGTGATTCTTTGGAACAATATTGGATCCATAATTGGCCCTGATAAGTTGATTTCTCAAATTGACCATAAATGCATGAAATTGACCCTGAAATGAGGCAAATTGTCCATGAAATGCATGGAAATGACCGTGAAGTGAACGGAATTGATCGTGAAATGCATTGAATTGACCATGAAGTGAGGCAATTGACCATGTAATGCATGGAATTGACTGTGATGTGAAGGGGAATCGCCGGAATTGACCATGAAATGAATGGAAATGACCATGAAGTGAAGGAAATTGACCGTGAAATGCATGTAAATGACCGTGAAGTGAAGGGAATTGACCGTGAAATGCATTGAATTGACCATGAAGTGAAGGAAATTGACTATGAAATGCATGAAAATTGACCGTGAAGTGAAGGGAATTGACCGTAAAATGCATGGAAATGACCGTGAAGTGAAGGGAATTGACCGCGAAATGCATTGAATTGACCGTGAAGTGAAGGGAATTGACCGTAAAATGCATGAAAATGACCGTGAACTAAAGGAAATTGACCGTGAAGTGAAGGGATTTTACCATGAAATGCATTGAATTAACCGTGAAGTAAAGGGAATTGACCATGAAATGCATGGAAATGACCATGAAGTCAAGGGAATTGACCGTGAAGTGAAGGGATTTGACCGTGAAATACATTGAATTGACCGTAAAGTGAAGGAAATTGACCACGAGATGCATGGAATTGACCTTCTGTTCATTTAAAATGAATTTTTGATGATATCGAGTGACCTTAGATATATCGAAGGACATTTCGATATCACTCGAAGTTTACTCGATTACAAATACCTTAAAAAACTATCAAACCTGTTGTCCTGACCATTGGACTCCCTTCGATATATCGAGTGACCTTCGATATATCTAAGAAACACGTGTATTTATAGCACGGCACGTCCATTTCACTTAATTCATTCCATTTCCTTCATTCTCTGCGACGCATCCACTCCCAGAAGCTGGTGGAGGTGCATTCGAGCCATTTTCCCGAGCTTTTAAGGTTAGTAAATCGTTTTTGTTATTCAATCAACCAAAACCCTAGATTTCGCTTTAGCTGGTAAATTGTATTTGTTGTCCTTTTCTCCAATCTCCTAGATTTTTCTTTATTTTCTTTAAGAATATCATCTGAGTTTTCCTCTAAATGGGAAAAGATAAGAGTAAATCTATTCATCAGGGATAATCCTCCAATCCTAGGCCAAAACGTTCCAAAACAGTTGTTAGGCAAAAATCAGCTCAACCACTGACCCAAAATGTGTCTCCATCACGTACAAACGATCTGGCCCCCGATCTTGAAATCCCTACTGTGCCACCACCTCTTGAGGCTCTATATGAAAAGTTAAAGTAAGGAAGATGGTGTATGAAAGACAAGTTGATAGGTCTTGTCTAGCTCCATATGGGATTGGACCAATGCCTGAGGCCATTAACTAGTCTCGTATGCTTGACTTTGGTGGAGTGACACGAAATGAACAAATATATAGGTCTTTATCCTACTGTCATTCACCGGTATCTGACCCCCCGGCCACAGATGTCACCATTGGCCAAACCACAACTCACATCACTCCTGTTATTGTTGGTCAATTATTTTGAATTCCTACAAAATTCCAAGGCTTTACAGAGTACGACTTCAACTCACTTGAAGTTCGTACTTTAATTACTAAACATCTTTGCAATGGGCAAGACATTCCTTGACATGAGGGTAATTCCCTGCGTGACACCCACATGTCTGCACAATTCCGCATTCTCCACACAATTTTTGGTACAAATGTCTATCATAGGGGCACCAACAAGTCTGATCTTACCCCATTCATGTTGGGGATTCTCTATGCCATCAGCCAAAGAGTGGAACTGTGTCTGCCTACTCTTATATTGCATCAGTTGGCTGTAGTAATCCAAGCCACTAGAGATACGTACATTCCATTCCCTCATCTTATCTGTCTTTTGTCCCGACATATAGGATTACTTCCCACCAGTGACTGTCCTCGAGAGCCTCGTAAATTTACCAAATTAAACATCAAAAGAATGGCTCCGTTTGACACACCAGCTTCCTCTTCCGCTCCTCATCATGATGATACTATAGGCGAAATCGAAGCTGAAGGAGCTGAGACTGAAGCAATGGACACGGAGGCAAGAGAGACTGGAGATGAGAGACAACAATAGAGTGATGCTCCGTTCTCGCCAGTCCCACATACCCGTCATCATGCTGGCCACCGAGACTGTCGAACCTCGATTATATATCATCTTCGCAAGCAAGATGAACAATTATCGCAGATCAAGAAGATCGCAGGTGCAACGCAAAGAGGACTTGAGCTAGTGGAGAAAGCGCTGCAGGACCTGATTTCGATGATCACATACAGACGAGATGACACCGTGCCACATGGTGCAGGTCCTTCAGCCTAGCCTGATGCCTAGTTGAAAAATGTTGTTAAAGATTTTTTTTTGATTTTTTGGATATTATATGTCCTTAAAGGGCTTCTTCTTCTTTTGTTGGATGATGATTATACTACCCAAACTTAAGGTAGTCATTTGGGTTATTTTCTGATGAATGAATGATGGTATTTGATGGTACCTTGTCTGTCCTATATGTTGATAACTCTAAACATCCACATGATGTGGCCTATTTTCAATTCATCCAATCAATTCATGTGATTGGCTTGTATTGAAGGAAATTCACCGTGAAGTGTTTTCAATCTTACTCATCAGTTTCAAACGGGCTGCCTGCAGAAAAGCCAAAACTATTCAGAACTACTATCAAGTTTGTATGTGATGATCAGTTTTGCTAAATAGTAAAAGAGTGCTGTTTTATTAAAACTGAGTTAAAACCAACAGAACCAATAAATCAACACGTTGCTCCCTTCACTCAAAATGTGACATACCTGTAGCTCTTTATGCATTTTGCATCTTATGTACTGAATGTCTTGTTGAATGAAAATGGCCTTATGAAAAATCTTTATGGGTTACTTAAAATACATGGGTATTGTGTTATTTGCAACTTATGTACTGAATGTCTCTGATAATATCGAAATATCTCTGATATTATCTTCATCTCCAGCTCAGCGAAAACAATTACACTGGTAGCGATATCTCCAGGTCAACTATGTAAATTATAGGTGTCGTTAGTATTGCCTGCATTTCCGGTTATTAACGATATTATCGACGACATCGATATTGTTTCCGTATCCCTGGCCAGCAAAACTTGTAGCAATGCCGATACTTCGAACACTGGTTCCAAGACTTTCTCCAGCTGGAAAGCATCACCCAACTAGTTGATGGGTTTTTATAGTTGAATGTGGACCATATGCAACTCTGGCGAATTCAAAGACAATTCCCTTCACTCCCTTATTGAGAAGTAACTGAATTGACCGTTTAATGCATGGAATTGACCATGAAGTGAAGGGAATTGACCGTGAGATTCATTGAATTGACCGTGAAATGAAGGAAATTGACCGTGAAATGCATAGAATTAACCGTGAAGTGAAGGGGATTGACCGTGAAATGAATTGGAATTGACTGTGAAGTTAAGAGGATTGACCGTGAAATTAATTGGATTGACAGTGAAGTGAAGGGAATTGACCATGAAGTGAAATTGAAATTGACCATGAAGTGAAGGGGATTGACCGTGAAATGAATTGAATTGACCGTGAAGTGAAGTGAATTGACCGTGAAGTAAAGGGAATTGACCGTGAACTGAAGGGGATTAACCGTGAAATGAATTGGAATTGACTATGAAGTGAAGGAGATTGACTGTGAAATGAATTGGATTGACCGTGAAGTAAAGGGAATTGTCCGTGAAATACATGGAATTCAACGTGAAGTGAAGGGAATTGACCATGAAATGCACGGAATTGACCGTGAAGTGAAGGAAATTAATCGTGAAATGCATGGAAATGTTCGTGAAGTGAAGGGAATTGACTGTGAAATGCATTGAATTGATCGTAAAATGAAGGAAATTAACCGTGAAATGCATGAAAATGACCGTAAAGTGAGGGGGAATAACATGGAATTGACTGTGAAATGCATGGAATTTACCGTTAAGTGAAGGGGATTGAACGTGAAATGAATTGGATTGACCATGAAGTGAAGGGAATTTACTGTGAAATATATGGAATTGACCGTGAAGTGAAGGGAATTGACTGTGAAATACACAGAATTGATTGCGAAGTGAGGGGGAATCACATCGAATTGATTGTGAAGTGAAGGGAATTGACCGTGAAATGAATATCTTATTGAAAATTTGAATCGTAGTGGTAAGAAATTTGTAATTTTCAAAGAGAGCAATAAATGTATTCAATATATAACATTCACAGTCGTATTACAAAAAATGCATTACAAATTACATTATTCCGCAGGTATTTGAAATTTACAACTCTGACGATTATGCCCTGTTTGTTTGCAATGTCCGCACTTTTTTGTTGTTCGTTCCTCTACGGGAAAGGATTTGTGCCTTCTTTGGTCTTCCAGTTGCCCTCCTCAGTAGCGGTGGCTTCATACTCGCACAATACTCCTTGAATCCTAATGAAATTTTTCATTGGCTCTTGTCCCATACTGGGTACAAGGAATCTTCATACGTGATCTAGTAATTCCTCGCCGTGTACAACAGGGAGCAGTTTGAATAACGAGGAAGGTTGTAGTTTATACATGCTGAAAAAACATGAAAATAAGGGAATCTCTTTACTTCAAACTCGCGGCATGTACATGAAAGCTCAATGAGCTTGACAGTATCATTGTACTCTCCCATAATATAGTATTCATCGCCAGAAATTGCATTGTAACGAACATCTCGTGCCTTTGGTATGAGATCCTTTAATTGTTTCTCGGCCTACGGTGTCAACGGTCCAATGAATGATGATGCTGATTCTCTTTTCTTATAAAACATCTCTTGAATTTTCATTCTGACCGTCTCTATCAGCATAGTCACGGGATATTCTCGTGCTTATTTGAATAGAGCATTAACACACTCAGCTATGTTTGTAGTGACTAAATTGAATCTTTTTCCTGGGAAGTGCGATGATGCCCACTTTTCATACCCTATTTTCCTCAGCCATGCATGTACTGGGTGGTTGGCAAGTTCGATATCATGCATTAACTTTTCGAACTCAGACCTCTTACAAGTATTTACAGCTTGCCAGTAGTAGATTTCTAACCACTTGTCTTTGAACATGTCCACCAAGTTTCAGTATATATGGTAGGCGCAGTAGCTATGGATTGCTGCTTGGAAGACCTGTGGAACTTCTTTCATTAGACCTTTATGCCGGTCTGATGTGATCACAAGACCAGATAGATTCCCTAATGAACCACTGAGGTAGGTAAGAAACCAGTTTCAATTGCTGCTGTTCTCTGATTATCCGATACCAAAAATAACTGGAAAGATATGATTGTTGCCATCCAAAGCCGTAGCAATGAACAGAACACCCTTGTACTTACCTTTTAGATGCGTCCCGTCAATGGCCAAGACCCTTCGCAGACATGTTCGAAAACTTTTGACGCACTATCCGAGCGCAAAAAAATTTCTCTCGAAACTCCCTGTTTGTGGATCCACAAGCAGGGTAGCAACTGTCCCCGGGTTCGCCATTCTTAACTCATGTAAGTACATCAGGAGTTCTTTATAAGAGTCTTCATAAGACCCCATTACAGGATTGATTGCAATTTCTTTAGTGCACCATGCCTTCTTATAACTAATAAGAATATTATACTTCTCTTGCATTGCCAATATAATGTCCTTCGGCCTTAATTCCAGCCGTTGCTCAATGTGATTGATAGCCAGTTCACTGGCTAGCTTACTGCTTGCTTGCCGATGATCACTCTTTATCCATGACATTCCACATGTATGTATGGACGTGTAAGTCTTAATCTTGAAAATCTCCGCATCATTCACCCTATATGCGTGTATCCTCCAATCACACTTATCTTTCATACACACCACAGTGAATTTCTTGGATATGGAATACATGACCTTATATTGAAAGTTCTTATGAATTGCAAATTGGCTTAAATCATACTTACACCGGCTCTTGTCCTTAAATGTATGGCCAATGGCTATATCAATCAGGTCATCAAGTGGATATGATTATAATGACAGGTCTGCATTGGTGAAACCAGCATTCTCGAAAGGCACAATGGGAAGGCTGGTGGTGAAGTCCGATGTTTGAGCCTGCTCGGCTAATGGAATGTTGCTTCCACTTACGTTTCTGGCATTGAATGTTGAGGGAAAATCTACTCTTGTAAATGAAGGTGATGTCGTATATTCACTTCTGAGCTTCATGTCAGCCGACGCCCTCATTTGACTTGTAATGAAGTTTGATGTCTGAGTCGGCTCGGGTACTAGAGTGTTGCTTAGAGGAACCTGTGAATGTGATGCCATATATATATATATATATATATATATATATTTTTTCAAGATATGTTCTTTACCCAAACTTCTTACAGCTGGGGCGTCATGTTTGAAAGCACTGTAAGCCATCGGGTCTTCGAGTATTGTCTCATTAACGCACTGTATTATCTCAATGAATAAAGGGATGTACTGATCTGGATGCTTTAACTGTGCTGCCAAGAACATTCTCACATCTTCATCATCTTCAATTACAGTCGGAGGGACTGATTCGTTTGTGCAAAGATACTATGCTTTCAACTTAATATCATAATCCTAAGTGCTATTATTCGCAATCCTGTATATTTTCGATAGAAGCTCATCATATGTAGTGTCAACGCCCACAATAGTAGTTTTCGAGTCTCCACCCTTTTACGTGTATCGATTGTTTTCTCTTACTAATTCCCCACCATATAAGCATAGGATCATTATCGAAGCCATTTTCTGAAAATAAACACAATGATATAACTCATTTAGTATTCACATGTATAAGATAGATTTGACCAAGTAGTGGGAAATCCACTATTGTACTAGCTCGAATATGACCGATTTATCGGTCAAAATTTCAAAGTTCTCAATTGCAGGGATCTATGCCACTCAGTTCGTGATGATTTTCACTCACTTCGCGATCAATTTTACTCACTTTTAGGACAGGTTCACTCCCTTCGCGATGAATTTCACTCACTTTGCGGTCAATTTTACTCACTTTTAGGACAGGTTCACTCCCTTCGCGATGAATTTCACTCACTTCTCGGTCCTGAAGTGATTGAAAATGACCACAAAGTGAGTGAACTTAAGAGCGTGTTTGATTTTTGTGTATCAGGGAAATACCCTTGAAAAAGGTCATTATTATCTTTTCACCTATTTGAAATTTCAAATGTATTTTCATCTCGAAAATTGGTCCAAAAAAGCTAACTTACATTTGTGGACCCCACTGTGATGTGCATGACATATCCACACTGTCCATCTATTTTATTAGAAGATTTTAGGGCTAAGTTCAAAATTAAGACAAATGCAATGCTCAAGTGGCCCATATCACAGGAAACAATGGCCTTAAATGTCCGTTATTGAACGTTATTTTGTTTATTGGGCACACATTAATGTTTATTTGTCATCTAACCTGTTCATGAAGTCATAAAAATATTGATAAGGGGTAAACAAAAATATCAGCTTCAACCAAAACTTCTGCGGGCCACATAAATTTTTGTATGGCAAGCATTCAATTTCCATTGTTTCCTGTGGTATGGTCCACTGGAGCTTTGGATCTGCCTCATGTTTGGGTTCATGGCCTAAATGAGGCTGACATATAGGATGAACGGTGTTGATATATCACATACATTACAGTGGGCCCTATATTCATTTGGCAACTATCCTCGGTTTAATGCCCAAAAGTTAAGCTGTCAACGTCGGCGTAAGAAACGATGTGGTAATTACCTGGTAAGTAATTATTACTAATTTACCAAGTAATTACCTCTTACCTCAAAAATCAAACAGGCCCTAAGGGAATTGAATTGACCGTGAAGTGAAGGGAAAACGACAGAATTGACCGTGAGAAGTGAAGGGAATTGACCGTGAAGTGAAGGGAATTGACCGTGAAATGCATGAAATTGACCGTGAAATGAATTGAATTGACCGTGAAGTGAAGATAATTGACCGCAAAATGAATTGAATTGACCGTGAAGTAAGGGGGAATCACATGGAATTAACTGTGAAATGCATGGAATTGACCGTGAAGTGAAGGGAATTGACCGTGAAATGCATGGAATTGACCATGAAATGAATGTCTGATTGGAAATTTGAATCGTAGTCGTAAGAAATTCACAATTTCAAAGAAAGCAACAAATGTGTTTAATATATAACTCACTTCATAGTCGTATTACAAAAAATGCAATACAAATTCATAGTCGTATTACAAAAATGCATTACAATTTGACAGCAAAATGCGTGAAATTGACCAAGTTGTGCATGAAGTTGACCGATCAATTTAGTAAATTTAGTAAATTGTTTAGTAGGCCCACCTCATTAACAGTCAGGTTCTACCCAATTATGCCACATGGACAGTATTCTTTTCATCTGCTGATGACATGGAATCCATCTCTTTCACGCAGATCTCAAAGAGGCAATTTCATTGCAGCCAATGCGGCATCTGCAGCTAATATATAGAATGCTGACATGCGGACCAGTTCTCAATATAACTCGTGACAACTTTATGAGAACGTATTTCAAGTTAAACGAGTGCAAGATTTGAACCATCAAGTGATGCAACAACCATAAAACTCCCTGGGCTCAACTTTTATATGTGGGAAATGGTTCTATGCGGTCCAGCTCATGGGAACTTCCATGGGGTCGAGCTGTGTGGGTCCCACTGTGATGTGTGCCGAACATCTATCCCATAAGTTAGATACAACATTCCATGGTGGGCCTCGTGCTTAAAAATCAAGTCAATCCATAACTTTTGTGGGCCACACCACATGCAAAAGTTGAGAGGGGTTATCCTCATTAAAACATTCATAATCATTTGTTGGGCTCATCGAGGTGTGGTTCACAAATCCAGCCCATCCATTATGTGTGTCCCACTTGGACGAAGGGTCAGACCAAGTTTCAGATGCATCCAAAGTTTAGGTAGGCCCCACCAAGTGATTTTATATGTTTTAGCCATATCTTCACATTATTTTAGATGGTACGGCCCACCTAAGTTCCTTATACGGCTGATTTTTGGGATTTTGCATTGACCCATCAAATGCGTGGTGTTGATGTTCGACCTCATGGGAAGTTCCCATGAGCTCGACCGCATAGAACCATTTCCATATATATATATATATATATATATATATATATATATATATATATATATATATATATATATATATGGAAAAGGTACCGTGCGCTCGACCTCACAAGTCCGTCCCTTGAGGTCAAGCTGTATGGGCCCCACTGTGATGCATTTCGAACATCTACCCCATTAGTCAAATGCACCATTCCATATTGGGCCTAGGTCTCAAAAATCAAGTCAATCCGTGACTTTTATGGGCCACACCACATACAGAAGTGGAGAGGGGCCGTGCACCATTAAAACATTTATAACTATTTTTGAGGGCCCACCGAGATGTGGTTTGCAAATCCAGCCCATCCATTATGTGTGTCCCACTTGAATGAGTGTTTAGACCAAGTTTTAGGCGCATGCAAAACCCAGGTGGGCCCCACCAAGTGCTTTTATATGTTTTAACGGTGTCTTCACATAATTTTAGATGGTATGGTCCACCTGAATTCTGTATACAACTGATTTTTGGGATATCCGATAATTTAAAGGGGACCCATCAAATGCACGGTGTTGATGGTCGACACGCATCCACCTCACAGTGAGCTTATTATCGAGCGCATTGTACCTTTTTCCTATATATATATATATATATATATATATATATATATATATATATATATATATATAGGGAAAAGGTACTATGCGCTCGAGCGTAAAGCGGTCGTCCATAAGGTCGAGCTGGGGTGGGCCCCACCGTGATTCCTTTTGAAGATCTACACCATCCACCAGATGTACCGCTCCAAGTGGGACCCACACGGTTGAAAATCGACCATCCAAGGAACTCAGGTGGGCCATACCTTCTGAAAACATATAAAATCACTTGGTGGGGCCCACCTGAGATGTGGATACCACCTGAAAATTGGTCTAAAATTACATTCAAGTAGGATACACATGATCCCAAAAACGTCTCAAAGGGGGCCACAAGTGGTTTTGAATGTTTGAGTGCACGGCCCCTCTCCCCTGGATCAGTCTCGGAATGGTGTCCAGGGATGGTGGTGAGGGGATGACGAACGCATCACGGTGGGGCCCACCCCAGCTCAACCTTTTCCCATATATATAGGAAAACGCTCACCTGTGAACTAGTTCGTACGTAGTACGTACGAACTTTTTTGATGACCCATCATACGTGATGAATCTCGCAAATCTGAACGGTTCACTTGAAGCAGAACCTCATGAAACCTCATAGTATGAATTTTTACTTTGATCCGAAACTTTGGTGGACAGTGAAAAATGTAAACAGCTTCTTTCCTTGATTTGAATTTCTCTTTGCTATATATATATAGGGGTTTTATATATGCGAGATTCATATATATATATATATATATATATATGCATATTACATGTACAATGCACTTGATGAGAAGAGTTCGATTGGATGGTGTGGCGTACGGTCTAGCTGTCTAAACCTGGGTGAGGAATCTTCAAGTCCAGCCTATAATCGAAGGACCCGAGCCCAGTCCAAGCTCTGGCTGTGATTAAGAAATCAGGCTTGAACCATGCTATCATCATGGACGGCTTACTTCAATTTGCAACACTCCTATTTAGACTGTGGGAATAGAAAAAAAAAGTGTAATGATCATTCCATATAGGTTATCCATGGACTCCTATGCTTTGAGAGTCGTGTTTAGATAGCAAGTAAGAAAACTCGTAATTCTTTCAAATTTTGTAACCTTGTATCTTTACAAGTTTGGATAACAAGTGAAAATTTTATAACCTTTTTTTTTTTTTTTTTGTAAATTTTCTCGCAATCTAAATGGACACATACAGAATTTTAATTTTGTACCAGACATCTTACTTAGATGCCTATTGGTAGTATATTTTAAAGATTACTAACCAATAATTTATTATTTTCAAAAATTTTAAATTTAATTTATACATCATATCCGTAATTTTCATGTGTTGTAGAGTCGGTGGACGTGACAACTTCTTCCATTGCAAAAAATGCGGTGTGTAATCTTTTTTAATTTTTGTATTTGGATGTGCAATTGTATTGAATTTCATTTCGTTCTTTTGATCGTACCATGAAATGACCAGGAGGGTGTAGCTCCAATTTGAGTTTCACGTGTTTTGAGTTGGTCTTAAAACGAATTATTACATTTCAATTTTATTTAACATCCAAACTGTCCTAGAAAATGATTTTATATATTGATGGAAAATGATTTTTTTTGGAGTGTTCTTTCTTTAAAGAAGTTGTTTTGGTAGAAAAAGTCGTAAGAAAATTTCCTAGTGTCCCATTTTTCTTCTCTCAAAATGATTTCTTGGAAAATGATTTATGAAGAAACTGTCACTCTCCTTTCATTTTACAAGCCTCGAATTGTCTATTTTCCTTGATAATGCCATTATGTTGTAGGATGTTGTTATTCAAATGACCTGAAAAACAACCACATCTGCATTGAGAATTCCCTTCGCCATGACTGTGCGATTTGCTTTGAGGTCAGATAATCTCATTAACTTTTTTTTTTTTTTTTTTCATTAAATACAATTCAACTGCATTTTCAGATTAGGTGCTTGTTTAGATAGGGGGAAAAGGAAAAAAGAAAGAAAATAATGAAAGGGATTTCATTGTTTGGGCCTTTTGCATTAGGAAATAATGAAATCTGAAAATAGCGATCATTAACTTTTTTGCATCAATAAATTGCCATGCGCAACATTTGATGTGACCGTGGTTTGAGGAATATGTGATTTCTTCCTTCCATCCAAACAAGATTCCTACAAATAGCATCCGTGGAATCCATTTTTCAATAGTGCTCATGGAATCCATGGGAATCTGTCATTGGATAACCATTAGACTTTTTGTTTCTTTTTTATCTTTACACAATCCAAACAGGCCATAGCTTTGTCCTTGTTGATTGAAGGTGTATTTTTCAATTACGTTCACTTTTATAGTGTAGTTACAATTAAACTCCCACGTTGAATATTTTAACTTTCCCTAAAACTCTTCAGTGTTGCAATAGGATGAAACACATGGGTTTTCTTTTATTGAGAAAGTTGCCCTTCATTACAATGCTTCAACTTAGTTGGGTTACAATGGTCTTACTTCTGCATGGTTGGATGTATGATTCATTCTCTCCAACCACCAAAAAAAAAGAGGTCATCTTGTGATCTTATGGAAACTTTATTTTGATCTATGATTAGGATTTCTCAATTCTAACAATTCCAAGTGGTTGGATTGCATGTTGTTGTCAACCCAGTGGATATTTCCATCCTATTATGTGCATGCAACATCCAACCCTTCCAATTGATTGGCTCCATTATGAGCATTATCACTAAGTGAAAAAGCGCTTAAAATGACAAAAAAATTGAACGGTATTTATTGTTGAATGCGATTTTAATTATTTGATGGTAAATGTTGTCGAATTTTTAAATTTAGGTATTAAAAAATCAGATAAGAAAGAGGTTTTCTGCTGCTTCTTTTAATATCTAAATTTAAAAATTCAATGGCATTTGCCATTGATTTTTTTCATCGGTTTAACCGCTTTTTCACATAGTGACATTGTTTTCTTTGGTGAATTTTGTCACTAGGTATACCTATGGTAACATCTATCAATGTCGTGCCATTGACAGATGTGAAATACAAGTGTAGTCCACTCATCAAGTGAATGTGGATGAGGATGATTTTTGCATCAGGTTATCCTCATCACGGGGCCAACTAATTGGATGGTTGGATTTTGTGCACAAACGAAAGGTCAGAATTTATCTATTGGGTAGATCAGAACTTTTGCTCCAATCAGTTGGACACTTCAGCCTTTCCTGTTGATCAGAGCTATCCCAGTTTTTAAGCTGGGTGCACTAAATCATCTCAGGAGGATGAGAACCTATGCAAGGAAGAAGATGAAGTGGAATTGCCATATTCTATCATTGAGAAACTGCGTGGCTTGGGTTATTTAGATTCGGAGGACGAAATTGAAAACCTTGCTCAGGTTGGTAGGAAAGGAAAGGGCAGGGCAAGAACAAACCAAAACGAGTGCACCATGAACTAGAGAGTACCAAGTCCGAAGTCCCAACAAAACAGAAGGGCAGACGGAAAAACAGAAGAAAATGAAGCCGAATTGCCAGATTCTATCATTGAGAAATTGCGTGACTTGGCTTATTTAGATTCGGAGGTCGAAATTCAAAACCTTGCCCGGGTTGGTAGGAAAGAGAAGGGCAGGAACAAGCCAAAACAAGTGCACCATGAAATAGAGAGTACCAAGTCCGAAGTCCCAACAAAACTGAAGGGCAGACAGAAAAAGGAAAAAGATGAAGTAGAATTGCCGGATTCTATCATTGAGAAATTGCATGACTTAGGTTATTTAGATTCGGAGAATGAAATTCAAAACCTTGCTCGGGTTGGTAGGAAAGGAAAGGGCAAGAACAAGCCAAAACGAGTGCACTATGAATTAAAGAGTACCAAGTACGAAGTCCCAACAAAACAGAAGGGCAGACGGAAAAAGGAAGAAGAAGTGGAACCGTCGGAGTCTATCATTGAGAAATTGCGTGACTTGAGTTATTTAGATTTGGAGGACGAAATTCAAAACCTTGCTCAGGTTGGTAGGAAAGGGAAGGGCAAGAACAAGCCAAAACCAGTGCACCCTGAAATAGATAGTACCAAGTCCGAAGTCCCAACAAAACACAAGGAAAGACGGAAAAAGGAGTTCGATCTAGATCCCAAAGCTTCGTTGGATTATCTTTACCTGATTTCTCAAACATAAAAATGAAGATTTTTTCATGGAATGTGAAGATTATCTTTTGAATTGTAATTAGTGCATTTGTCCAAACCAAGAAATGCTACTTGTATTCTCTACTAAGCCATACACACAGTGGGCCCCACCAGATGGTTGGTGGATATCCCACATGTTCAAGGTGGTAACATGAACTTTCTAATTTTGTAGTGTTCCCAACTTGTGTTTCTTCATTTGTGCAGCACCTTTTTGATACTCTCAAGCCTATCAGTCATGAAATGTGGACACACCATGCATTTGGGTTGCTTGAAAGATATGAAGAGAAGAGGGTAAGTTAGTTCGAATGCACGTGCACTTGTTTGCATGGTGTCCATCTACTTATACACGTTGGATGCTGACAAATCGTAATGTTTCTTTTTCTTTAGCAGATCTGAATGTCCCATGTGCAATGGTCGGCTGTGATTTCACTCCTGCGGGGCTCTATGGAGAGACTAATTGTTTTGTGTTTTTGCATTGTTTTGCTAACTATTGGGAGATGATCCTTATAGCTTATGTTAGATGTTTATGATTTAGGGCCTGTTTGGGTGCACCCCAAATCATAATTTTAGTGGAATAGGACCATACACATTAGCATTTTACAGAGGCAGATTCTTTCACCTTTCATGTAAAAATGCGTTTGACAGGCTTTCTTGGAAGCTATGGCTGATGGGGGGTGAATGGGTTAGGTGTTAACTCCGTAGTGGGCCCACCATGATGTATATGCTGTATATCCACACCGCCCATCCCTTTTGCTCATTTTTGGGCATGAGCCTGAAAGTCAAGCACATCCAAATCTCAAGTGGACCACACAGTATGGTTGGAATGTACACCATAGAGAACTTATTGGGGGCCACAAAAGTTTTGGAACAAGCTGATATTTGTGTTTTCTCTTCATCCATATTCTCTACATCTCAAGATAATGATTCTTCACCTTCTAGTAGAGCTTACTCTTTCCCCCCTTCGATTTCATTGAATTCATTCGACGGTTGGTATATTTTACCTCTCAGATTCGGTTAGTGTATACTTGACCATTGACACTGACTTCAAATACCCGAAAACTGGAATCATGTTGAGTTGGTCGTGTTGACTCAGAAACTCAGCCTGCCTTGACTCAATATTTAATTAGTGAAAATAGTGGGAATGTTGAGAAATATTTCTAAATATTTCTATCTAAAATGAGGATGTTGGGATGGATGACTGGTCAAAAAGAGAAAGGATGAAGCATAAATGAATGTATTCAAGGAAATTTATGAGCAACACCAATAGATAATAATACGAAGAAACTAGACTGGGGTGGTCTAGTCATGTGCAATATAAACCAAGAAATGTACCGGTTAATGACTAAAATGAAGAGTGTAAAGCTTAAAAGGATGTGTTGGAGGTAGTAAGAAAATGACTTATTGTTTTATTCTAGTTATGGCTTTTGATCGAGTGAAATGGCAGAAAAGGATTCATGTAGCTGACCCCAATTGGTGGGGACAAGGCTTAGATTATGACAATGATGATAAGAAAAAAAATAAGTGAAACAAAGCAACATTATTGCAATACACCTTGATAGTTAAAGGCGTTTCTTTGCTTGTTTGAGGCCAGGTGTAGCATCACACCCTTCATAAGGCGATTCCATTCCATTCGAAGCATTTTAGCTTGAAAATCTAGCCACTCAGCCAAGACCCCATTTCATCATCTTTTCTAGAGTTGTTGAACTTATCATGATAAAACTGGGCCACTGATCATGATAAGTTCAAGAACACTAGAAAAGATGTGGGTTTTTGACCACTGCATATAAAGGTTCAAATCTTTGATTAAGCTTTTCAGCTGTCCATTTCCACACTAAGTGGATGGCTTATACTCACTGCTGTGAATTGTGGGTCAATGCCTATCCATCTGGTCGCTCACTGGATCAAAGCTCTAGATGAATTTAAATGTGATTGAGATTGCAAGTTTCACAAAACACAATATCTTGGTGCAAAACAGACCATCAATTGATGCGATAATGCTGTTCTTATCATAGTCCATAGCCAAGAAGAAACAAAGCTTATAAGAGGAGAAGACCAGTAATACACAGATTGTTTACATAAACTGGATGGGAAAGAGATTGCTCACAACAACAATTATCTTTGGAAGAATCACACAAAAAGGAAATCAGTGACGCGGGCCAATATATCCACACCTGAAGGCAGTGAAGATCTGTTAGCAGAGCTTAACCAGATAAATGGTTTGACAAGAACATTGTAGAGGAATCATAGGATCCAATGGAAAGCAAAAGGGTTAAGAGTTTGATGACGTTCAAAATTCCATACATAGTGGGACATATGCACAATCTGTGTATTACTGGTCTTCTCATCTTATAAGCTTTGTTTCTTCTTGGCTATGGACTATGATAAGAACAGCAGACCGTTGAGCTGATGGGCCCTGCTCTGGATCTGGAATTGTCCCAAAACTCTACCAAAAGATCACCAACCTTTAACCTTTGGGCTAGTTTATGTTGAATGTTCACTTTCTTATATTTTTCTCTACCTGGCCATCTATTTGTGGATCATTGTTGATTGAAGGGTTAAGATCTACCAATATAAGATTTTTGAGGCATTCCTCATCTGCTGTTCGACCCATCAAATCAACGGCTTGCAGGTTCCTTAACTATACAGCCGTCCAATGAAGAAAAACCATATGATTCTGGCCTACAGCAAGATGCATGAGCTTGCTGGTATTGTTGGATCCCAGGAATGTGGTGTATCTAAAATTCAAAGATGCAGGCCTACAAAAGCACATGTTCAATTCAGACTAAACCATCCTATCTTCTCGCTACAAGATGCTTGTTATCAGCCCATCAGGACCATTGGATCATCAATCAGGATCCCTTGGTTGATCCCACTTCCAGCCAATGAAAGTTCAAGCCAGGATCTATCATTCAACTGAACTGTAGGGCCCATAAGTTCACTAGTACAACATTATTGGCTCCAGATACATGGACTCTGTGTTCAAATGGTATGGAAGTATATAGCACCCATAAGGTTAGCATAAATAGAGACTAGGGAGTTTAGTTTTCAAGAATCGCTAAAAGCCCACATGCGTGTTCAATAATGCTAATACACATGCCACCACGTGTGCCAGTGTGACTGACAGGTGCAATATCCAAGCCGTCTATAAGGTGGTCCTGACCACGTCTATGTCCCCTCCCAAAAGTAGACCTGGCCCATTGAGTAGGTGGGCCACAATGTCAGAAACGGTTAAAGAAAACTACAGGAAAGCCATAAATTTATTTTGTAAACTGTAGCCCCTCTGATGATTTAGAATATACTACTGAATAAAAGCTTTGTTTTGGTGTTTCCGTGATTCGCGATTCGAAATCTTCCCCTTCTAGAAACTAGGATGAGACTCATCTAGCTTCATGTGGTTGGACTCAAAATCTGTATCCCCTTTTCCACCTTGCTTCTATGTTGGTTGTGTTTTGCATTGGATGAGAAATGGATAGCTCAAAGATGGATCTTCAATCTGTCCACAGCTACTAAAATCTGGAAAAATATGAAAGATAAGTTTCCAGAGCAATTCTTGGATTGGAATTGAAGTTGGAACTGTTTTAGCTTTAATTCTCATCACTAGGCATCAGCAAACATGTTAAGGCTCCCAAATTCAGCAAACATGGGACCAAGGTTTGAAATGGGCATTCCACCTAACGTATCGTTCACCACCAATACCGTAACGTATTGCTCTGTATCAGGCTGATACAGGGCCAATACACCCATCTCCTTCACGGTTGATATCAGTACCATATCGGGCGACACTTACCTGTTTCCAAAGCCTCGTGTGGGACACATAGTTCAATGATCCAAACAGTTTACCTAATGGGACTCACATGGAACACCCAATGCCCTGAAATCTCCCACTGGAAGATCATAAACAATATAGCCATGGTACACATTGAAAGAAAGAAAGAAAGAAAAAGGCTTAATATTGAGGGGAACGCTCCAGTAATCTGTACCGCCATAAGCTTACAATGGTACTGGGCAGATGTAGGGCCCATGTGATGTATTCACACCATCCGACCTGTTTATCAGCTGCTTCAGCTTTGAAAATCCCTATCATCCAAAACCCAACCTAGTCCAAAACAAAGATGGGCCACAACAAAGGGAACTAACTAGTTGGGAGGAAATGCTCACCCTTGAATTCCACAGGGGCGAGTTGCAAAACAGCCTGAATCTTGGCCTGACACTTCATCTGACCTGGATGAAGGGTCTGAACGGCCTTGATTGTATACACACAACATGGTGAACTCCTCACGCTAATCAATGGTGACCGTTCTCTCTCAATATGTTCTGTGCTATGGCCCATCTGAGTTTTGGATTGGGCCCCAGGGTTTCCTGAGGTGACACATCTTATGGATGGGTTGGATTCCCTGAATGCATCACTGGGTGTACCTGGTAGCACCATAAGCTCACAGTGGTACCGGTACCACTGGGCGCACCCTTAATATCAATGGGTTAGGATCTTTGAATCTGGGAGATTATGAGGCACCCTCATCCACAATGAGGTAAATCAGATGAATGATTTCCAATATCGGGCCACTGGTCCAATATGTGAAAGATTGAAGACCTTGGCAAAATTTACATTTTCCGAGACTCTCTAGCCTATAATTTTATATTATTTGACATGATGTTCAACCTATGGCACAATGGGATCCCGTGATATCAGCCATCAGATGCATAAGAAAGAGGCATCTAATGTTGGTACAACAAAAAAAGGGAAAATAATATTGCATACGCGGTACATGTAATACTTGATGCAAAGAAACAACTAATGCACGGGTTCTTATTTACCTTAAGTTTCTCTCGGTCGAGAGATGGATTCAGAAGCAGTTGACGATGGCTGGACATTCGCAAAAGGAATAGGTGTCAAAGGAGGTGAAGCAACTTCTCGAGTTGTGTCTTGATTCTGAGAAACCTCCAACTTCACCATGTTTATTGGCGTTGCTCTATGACGGCTTGAGGGTATAGAATAACTCCGAGGAAAGCTCCCAGAAGGCGTTGGTAGTGGAGAAGCTGCCTGGAACACCCTCAAAGGAATTTTATTTGTCGAGGAAAGCTCTTGACCTCTAGACACCAAAGGGGCTGAGTGACCAACCGAAGGTCTTGTGGGGTCCACCAAACTGACCGGGGGCCTTGGAAGCTCATGAAGCTCGCTTATTTTTGGTGATGACATAAGAGGAGGTGATGTGGAAGGTGATACTTTTGGAGAAACAGATGGGTGAGGCATAGGAATACGTGCAAGCATTGGAGTAACCGGATGAGGGTGCTCTGATGAGGAAATGGGCCCACTAGAATACAGAATGGGCTTCTCCGACCATGCTTTACTTGTTAGTGGGCCAGAGATGGCATGCCTTTTAACTTTCTTGGTATTGGAATCAGTGTGGAGATCAGATTGTGGTAATTGGAGCCCCTCAGCCAGAGGCGGTGGGACCCTGTTGGAGGCATTGTTGCTCTCGTTAAGTACCATCTCTGTTTTTAAGGTGTGACCGCGGTCTGACAATTGATCACCTCTGGAATCCTTCACATGCTTCCTTGGTTCTAAGGGGGATGAATGCCACAAATTGTGTGGGCGCCCACTCACGCTTGCCTGCCTTACAGCAGGAACTGTATTGCTTGACTCTGCTAGAGATGAACACTTGACATCAACAGGTGTAGGTAGCACGTAGGCGTGGAACTTTCTTGTTGATGATGGATGCGTGTCTCTTGCCTTTTCAGCTGGATCGAACTTCCTATCAGGAAAAAGTGGCGCCGATTGGCTGCCAGTCCTAGGTCCCCTACCATAAGCATGTAGATGCCCTAGATTTTTATGCATATCTTCCTGCAAAGTATTCTGATAAACAAACAAACAAATCATAAATCTAGCAAGCAGAAAATCAGCACTTTAGTTCCTGAGGACAACGTCTGCTAAAAAAACAGTGAGAAACTGGAATAACTCTGAAATCACAGTTGTAAATTCCGTTTTGGTGATCATTTTGTTTTTCCTTCTATAAAATAACACGCTTCAGTAATGTTTTAAAAAGTAAATAAATAACACTCCAGTGTTTCGGTGAGCATTTTGTTTTTGCTACTATAAAATAACACAGTTCAGTAATGTTAAAAAAGTAAATAAATAACACTCCACTGTTTCGGCCCTTTTGGTGTTTCGTTTTGGATTGTTGTGAGTTAATTTTTTTGAGTTAGGCAGAAAGTGGGAAGGGAACCCCTCTTTTAGGATCTCATGTGTCTCTAATTCTCCAATAAGACAGGGAAGGATTACTTTAACTAAAACGCACCCAAAGTCATCAAGAAATGCCACCTAAAATGCCCAAAAAGAAGGAAAACTGGGGTGGGGGTACGAATAGTTCTGGCTGAATCACAGAAATGGGCCTAAACAGGCCCAAAAAGACAAAAACAAACTGGGAGGGAGAGAAGTTTTGGCCCAAACAAAGCAGAAACGCTTCAACTGAATCATAATTGACAACTATGACTAGAACAAACCAAATATGCAAAACTTGACAAGGTGTAATTGTGTAAATGCTTATGCTTACAACAATTACAATAGACAAAATCAAACCCTTCAAACAACTTCAAGAGGAATGCAATACCTACGGCAAGGGGGGGAAAAAAAGGAAAAAAAGAAAAGAAATCTAGGATACTCGGATCCTTCAAAATTGTTGGAGTATTTCGTCACTTATTTGTAAGTCACTTTTTCTGGACCAAACAAATGTTGGAATGCAAAATATTGATTGTTGGATAGCCTATCAAATTATCTACCCACGGGTCCAAGATTAAGAAATTTACACAAGCACAGTAGAAGTTGTAACCAAAATGGCAATAGAGTATAGGGTTATGACTTATGACAAAAACTAGGGCCTTATTAATGATGTCGTCATGTGGGGCCCACAAGAGTCAAATTGGCTAGTCAACGATTTGGGAAAGGTTTCCATGGTTGCCCTAAAGTTAGAAACTAACCATTGGTTGGGTTAATTGTTTGGTTAGAAATAAAACTACCCACTGTTAGCTTGGTTAGCAAGATACCTTGGTTAAGTCCTTAAAAGTTAGTTTTATTGGTCACAGATAGTCTTAATTTACTCCCAATTTGGACGCAGTTGGGTTTTAATGAAGTTTCAGTTATAAGCAAGTTTTACCCCAAACAAACTCTATTTTTGGATGTAATAGGTACTCGAAGTCTTCATCTTATAAGATAGTTGAGTTGGGAGTGTTTTAGACTTAGAAAATGTTTTGGAATTGTTTAGGTGTTATAAACATGACCCTAAGGGCCGTTACAAATTTTAATTATGATAAATTTGATCAAATTAGAGTCTTCTTTGAGGTTTCCTTTTATCTCTGGTTCTAGAAGAGTAATTCTTCTTGATTTTTTCCAGTAGCAACTAGAAGGCTGGAGCACCTCCACAGTCCTTTAGTTTCAATTTTCTTCTGTCCCAAGGGAAAGTAGTTCTCAGCTCAAATCTTGGTACATAAAATTTCAATTTATCCACCAAGATTTTTAACTAGGAAATATTTTCAATTTACAATCAATTTCAATACCATAATGCCCCACTAGAGATTTTTAACTAGGAAAATTATTAGGATATGGATAAATTTACCAGAATCCCCTTGCCAGGGACATAAACTCTAAACCTTCTTGGGTTTTGAACACTAGGAAGTTCTAATTATTTAGAAATTAGAGTTGTACCAACTGTGCTGTAAGCTCCACTTGTGATGCTGTTGGGAAAATGCTTTCACATTATTATACTAATGAGTATAGCCAATCGTTCTTGTACTTGTATCTTGAGAATTTCGAATTAAGAGCGTCTTTTGTACCCGATCATTTATATCCTCGATAATCATACCCGTATTCACAGGTAAAACATACTAAAATTAATGATATCATCTAAAGCTGTAAACATCTACATGCCTATAAATTCAACTTGAAAGTCATTTCTTCCCTATCAATCAGTGTATTAAATAGCGTGGTAGCGTAGCGTGTAGCGTACGCTACGTAGCGTATAAAATAGCGTAAAAAAAAAGAAAAAAAATTGGTAAAAAAAAAAAAAAAAAAACGTACCTTTTTTTTATCTTTTCTTTTCTTTTCTTCTTCTTCTTCTCCTTCTTCTCCTTCTTCTTCTTCTTCTTCTTCTTCCTCTTCTTCTTCTTCTCACCCCCGCCGTCGCGGTCGCGTCGTTGCTCATGGCGGTGCGCGGGCCCGCGGCCTCCTCCTCCTCCTCCTCCTCTTCTTCTTCTCTCTCTCTCTCTCTCTCTCTCTCTCTCTCTCTCTCTCTCTCTCTCTCTCTCTCTCTCTCTCTCTCTCTCTCTCTCTCTCCCTCCCTCCCTTCCTTCCTCCCTCTTCTTTCCCTCCTTTTCTTTTCGGTTTCCCTCTCCCGTTTTTTTTCTTTTGAAATCGGAAGCGGTTTGACTAGTGTAGTATAGCTGCTGTAGGTACGTGTCAAGTGAAGACGAGCGCTGACACTCCTCGAACTCCGAGTTGTACGAACGGTTCAAAGGAGATCAAAGTTACATGGGCTCCACAGCGATGTATTTATTATATCTACACCGTTCATCTATTTTTAAATATCATTTTAGAGCATTAGCCAAAAAATGAATCGTATCTAAAGATCATCTGTACCACACCAAAAATAGTAGCGAGATGATGATTTTTCACCGTTAAAAAATTCGTAGGCCCACCATAACGTTTATTTTCCATCCAATCTGTTTAAAAGGTCAAAAAGACCTGAATGAAGAGTCAAAACAAATTTCATATTGATCCGAAGTTCTGTGATCCCAAAAAGGGTTTCAATGGTAGACGTTCAATCCCCATGCTTTTTGCAAAGGTGGTCCACTTGATAATTAGATCACGTATTATTTTTCGTGTCAAGCCTTAAGACGAGCTCTTCAAATGAATAGACGGTTTAGATATAACACATACCCCATGACCAGACCCACAGGACTTTCTTGCCTCAAATGAATGTACTGGTAGGTGTTACGTAAACGTTGCAAAAATTTAATAAAATGTATACGTGCCACATGGGCCCCACCATACTGTATGTATTTTATCATACTTGATCCATCCATTTTGCCACATCATTTTAGATTATGATTCAAAAAATTAGTAAGATCCAAATCTCAGGTGGACCACAACATAGGAAACAATGGTTATAAAATGCTCACCATTAAAAATTTCTTAGGGTCCACCGTAATGTTTATTTTCCATCTTGTTAATAATAGGTCACACTAACGTGGATGAAGGGAAAACATACATGTTAGCTTGATCTAAAACTTTTGTAGCCCCGATAAATTTTTAATGATAGTCGCTTAATTATCATTGTTTCCTATGGTGCGGTCCAATTGAAGCTTTGGATCTGCTTTCATTTTTGGGCTCATGCCCTAAAATTATTTGGCAAAATGGATGGACGGTGTGGATATAACACATTCATCACAGAGTGGGGTCCGAAAAACTTTGACACTCGTGTGCTACATTTCACAATTGAGTCCTACTTAATTTGGGCCCTTAAAAAATTGTACACGAGACATGTATTAACTTAAAATTTACCAATTAAATTATGGACTGTAATTGCTAACTCAAAATGCCAAAATATTTTATTTTTTCTTACTATTTAATATTTATCATATATATATAATATTTTTTTAAATTAAAAAATAGAAGTATTGTATAGCTTACGCTACGCTATTTCGCTACACGCTACGGAGGGTTGAACGCTACGCAATACGCTACCGCTATTTAAAACACTGCTATCAATATAATGCAGACCAGAAAAAAAATAAAAAATGAAAGAAAGAAAAAGAAAAATATCAAGTTAGATCAATTGCATGACAAAGAATCATTGCAAGCACAATAGAAAAACTCAAGCGTGTTGATAAATAATGCCAAAAAAAAAAAAAACTATCAACTAAGATCAATCATATGGTGATAGCAGTGATAGTACGGTGTACCACTGATATTTACGGATGATAATCAATGAAGGATTCAAATATTTGATTCTTTTACACCATGCTACTTGGAGTGATTAAACAAGCTATGAAAGCAATAAGTTTTGGGCCATTTTTCTTTTGAGTATCAAAATGATTCCCATTTTGTCAGAAAATTCCTTAATTTCTATAACCAATTCAGTAAATTTTATACTAATTTGATGTAATTTAGTGAACTTTTTGTGAAAACGGTGCACTTATCAAAGAAGAAAACTTAGGGCGTGTTTGATTTTCTAGTTCACTTGTAAATGCCTGATAAATTGGTAATGATTATTTCCCTACACATTTCCCTGTACTTGATTTGATGTTCTACTTTTTTTTTTTACACAAAAATCGAGAAGGCAGTAAAATATTTGTGGGTCCCACCGTGATGTGTCGTTTATCCACACCGGTCATCCATTATGCCACCTGAATTTATGGCATGAGCCAAAAAATGAGGCATATCCAAAGCTTAGGTGGACCATGCCACAGGAAAAAGGGAATTGAACACTTACCGTTAAAAATTTTTTGAGCCACTATTTCTTTTGGTGTGGGCCACTTGAGTGCTGGATATTCCTCAATTTTTGGCTCATATCTCAGAATTCTGTTGTAAAACGGATGGACGGAACGGATATATCATATGCATTAATGTGTGGTTCAAAAATTAAAACTATCTCTTTGGAACCGGTTTCACATGCACAAATTCCTATGAATTTTCAAACGCCGTGAAACGATAATAATTACCCATTTCCACAGTATTTACGTTTGCTTTGAAAAACGAACAGGCCCTTAACTGCAATTTTAACTCAAGAACCGCTACTTCATTATATGATGATTCCCAGAACTATGCAGATACTCAGCTGCTACCTACTTGCACATCATTTCTTCCAAAATTCCAACAGACAAGAATTATCCACTGTTGAATACCACACTACATGCGTCAACCCATACCTTGACTGATTTAGTGGAGTTCAGTTAGTGTCAGCAATCAATTCTCAACTGGGTGTGGCAATTGCCAGACCTGAGAGGTCCACAAGGCCCAAAATTTGAACTGTTAAGCAAGGCCTATTGCCCCAGGCCTATTCAAATTTGGCATTTTTCAGCCCAGATCTCACCAATTGCCAGCCTAATAACAGACCCCAGAAGCAGCTGAAGCTCTGAAACTACAATACTGTTTTATAACTCTCAAGTCATTTGACGAAATGATTGGAAGACCAGATAGAGGGTGAATTTCCAACTACTGGCTGCTATTATAAAATATTGGTTTGCCAAACAGATATGCCCTGAGTTCTAGAACTTTGTCACATAATTTTACTATGAAATCAATATAGGAGCGGGGGGGGGGGGGGGGGGGGGTTTACTTATTTCTTCTATTCTTTTATCCCTTGGCGTTTCTTATCCTGCTTGTGTTGAAATCTTTTTAAGAAACCTAGGGTTTCTTCTTTGTTTCTTGTGTTGGGCCTTTTATAATGGTCCATGCGCGCGTGGGTGAATGAAGACAATAGCTTCTTCAATGATATCACCTCGTGAATGATTAGTGCAAACGCATGGGCCCCATGTTGGATGCTGTGTTGTGATCATATTTGTTCGTGGCCAACTGGAAGTAATGGACGTGTGGTTTGATTTCTGTCTAGGGTGACGCATGGATTGTGTGAAGCATATAAGTGTGGTGTTCATCAATTGTGATAGGTCAGCCCACATTTGTGCTAGTGAGGTACTCTCTCTTTATTTGTTATGGAGATAAAAAGTAATCCCAAATCTAGACTTATAAACCCATATGACTTTTGAGGGGTCCAGAAAACCTCTATTAAGCTAAATGGGACAAATTATTAACAATGGTCTAACTCTAAGTAAATCCAAATATTTCTCATAGCTAAGGCAAAATTAAAATATCTGACCACAAAGAAACCTAATGAGGACTCTGGTACTTACAACCATTGTTTTAAATGGCTTGTGCTATGTAAGGTAGCTTAACCTTAACATTATGTAGCCCATGAAAATAGCTCAAGTCACGCGTGGCCTACACTTCACACTAATTTTCACTCTCCACACACTGCATAGCCTACACCACTGACTACATAGTTTACATTAAAAGTTATTTTTTACTAAAACATTGAAATCAATTAATGTTTCCAATGATTTGTTACATTTTCTATTTTCAGTAAAAATTAGTTCTTCTTAATGATTTTATTAAAGTAATATTAGTAACAGTGCTAAGTTTCGTTGCCCTTCTTCGTTTTATACTTACTCTATCTATTTTTCCTATTATTTAATGTTGTGTTTGTTGCAACAAATATCACAAAATTTCATAATTAACCAGTCTGATTTGGTGCAAAAATATCATGAAATTTCATGATACTTGGTGCAACTAAGTGCAATTTTAATTAAAAATCTAGAAGTAGCATGTAGCTACATGCTATGCTGTGTAGCTTACTTCTCACACTTTAGAGGGGTGAACACTACGTTACACGCTTTTCCCTATTTAAAACATTGCTTATGAACAAGGGATCCAGGAAAATGCTAAAAAAATTACTTGGTTATGGCATAGTATAGAACCCTCCACGAGTGCAAATGTCATGTTTCGGGATACAGCAAAGGTAGTGTGAGATGTATTCATCCGATAAAAACATATCTCGCACTTATCAATCATATGAAGATTGAATTTTAACAATGTAAAAAGGTCTCTCCCTCTCTCTACTCCTTTTACAGAAAGTATCGGTAATAAAGGCATTTTCCGATTCAGAAATGAGTAGTTGTAGCTTCAAATCTTTTCTTTTTTCTTCTTGAATGACAATGAAAATTTATAGCACCAAACAAAAGGAAGTACGAGGAACAAAAAGGTGATAGAGCAAATTTATTATTCAATGAAGATCTTCACCTTTGCAGTTTCCAAAGCTGAAACTGGTGCAGATGCTTGGTCCATTTGATCTAGCTGCATATAAAAGGCTAATATCAGAATTCATGCATTGGAATAGACCTACATGAAAACAGTGACACCAAGAACTTCAGCCACGAAGAAAAGGAAATTCTCGGTGTTCATGAATTACTGAGATGAGAAAGCAAAAGATTGGACACATAAACAAGATGTCCATTGTGGTTAAAGCAGCTACAATAAAAATGTTCCAGTGTGAAGAAGACTTTCGATCTGTACACAAATTTGTATTTCAATCTATAAAAGATACAAAAAGGGAAGGTACAAATCCAGAATGTGAGAGCCGTAAGTCACAAAAAACAGGTAAGCATCGTAGTATGTATATCTTCATGTCTAAACTCACCCCATAAATCAGCAACTGCAAGAAATAAAGTGAACAGAGTCAACAAGCATGGAAATCAAGCAGGAGACCAAAATATGTTATGTGGATTGCGATTTGAAATGGTTGAGAAATATACGAAAAGTGAGAATAGGAATATCTTTTTTAAAAAAATTAAGAAGAGGGTATTTTCTGATGGTTGTAGGTCAGTGACAAATAATCCTATGGTATATTTGGCACTTTTTTACTTCTTTCCCAATAATGTGAATAGATGGAGTTGATGTCTCTCTGCTACTAAATTGATAAGCTTGGGGGCCTGTTTCTATGGGGTAGAATCCCCAACCTTTTCAAATATCTTAATCCAAAAGGATTTGAATCTGGAAAGGGGGTTTTGTTTCTCCTGAACGCCCCAGGAGACAGTCAGGGTCACACTATGAGGGGACACTTCTCAAATTGCTTTCATTTTGTTTTTGCCAGAAAAGAAAGGATGCTATCTTATCTGACTGGCAAGAGCCAGATGTTACTGAGAATAAATATGACGAGGGAGGCTACAAACCAGGATTTCCTAGAGGCAAAGGCTCATATAACTGAAAGTCTATCTGATCTCTAATTTGATGATGCTTCCTGGTGGGTAATGGGGAAAGATCCCATTTCAGGAGGCCACCAAACTGGGGCATAAACTAGCAGAGTGGTTAAATTGGAGAGAATACGAACTGAGTTCAATTTTACTACCGGAGCTAAAGTCTCTTTGTAATCCTCTCCATACTTCTGTGTGAAGCCCTTCGCAACGAGTTGTGACTCGTACCTATTAATGGATCCATCAGCTTTGTATTTGATGGTAAATACCCCTTTGCACCTAACAACATGCTTGCCCAGGAGTAACTCCCAAGTTTTCTGTTTCTCAAGAGAAGACATCTCTTCCATCATGGCTACTTTCAATTTAAGGTCACCCTGGGTATCTGCAACTTAGTGGGGATAGATACAAAACATACAAAAGAAAGGTATGATTGATAGCGGGATAAGGATTTGTATGAAACATAATTACCAATGGGATGATGAGTACAAGACCGAGTACATTTGTGAAGAGCAATTGGAAGATCTAAGTGTTATGGTTCCAAAGTTAAAGCGGGTTGGTGATTAGGAAGAGTATGATTTTTGAGAAACCTCACCAATGCATGAACCCGTAACCAGAAGAAATTTGAGATTCCAGAGTTCGAGAGGGATGCCCTTGAAGTGATACCAGGTGACCACTGAGCCGAATGAGAAGTTCTCCCATTCTCATATGGAGGTCACTGGGTTGTTCTAGTTCATAGCTCTTGCCATGAGAATGAAATCCATGTTAGCCTTTGGCCTAAGATTGAGAAGGATTAATGATTTTCCTATGGGCTCAAGGCCAAAATTCCCATCCGAAAGCTGGCATGATATTTCTAGTGAAGCCTCTATTTGGCAATGGACCATCAGACTATGGGAGTATGAAGTAGAAGCCTATGAGATAAGGGAGTCATCTGCCAGAATTTCTGGCCCTTTTGAGGTGATGACTTTCTGGACTCGAGACCAATTGAGGAAGAGGGATGGGGCATAGGCGTGCAACTAGGACCAAGCGGCATTCGGAGAATCCCCCTCCCACCACATCTTTGAATGAACGACCATCAACCTTATGATTCCGGTAAACCCCGGGAACCGGTCACCTAGGCTTGGAAGGTGTTTCGGCTTAAGACCCTTTGCCTTTTGAGGAAGAGCCTCCTGTTGCACCAGTCTTGGGCCATAACGGACCATCTGAATGGAGATATGATGACCATTGAAGGCGGACTGGTGAAGGATGGAGATGGCCTAGGAGGCAGCTTTTGAGGGTTCCATCCGGACAAAGGCAAAACCTCTAAAAGCTTGGATGAACCTTTCTTCCAAGGGAGAACTATTTTCTTAATCTCCCCTACCTTTCAGAATACCCGGGAGATCATGTACTCATCCCATTCGGCCGGAAGATTTGATACAAACAAACTGGGAAAGCATACGAACCTAGAAGTCAGAGAAAGTTTCCCGACAGTTATAGCTTTCTTTTTGGTGATTGAAGTCCAGCCATCTTCCTTTGAAGCTGTTGGCTAGCCGAGGTTGTGGGAGATTTCCTTGAAATTCCACCGTGACCTCCATTGAAATGAATTCCAAGTCCTCTCCTTTCAGCTTGAAGTAGGTCGTTTGGCTTTTGTGAATCGTAACCTGGAAAAGCTCAAGACCTGGAGTCTTTTGCGACGACCTTTGGATCTTCTGGCAGCGTCGCTTCTTCGGGATAGGTGTATGGAGCGAGATCTAGAAGAGGTCCTACCTTTGATGCTAAGAGTATGACCCCTACAATGATCGGAGAAGGGAGCTTCAAACCTTTCTCTAGGAACCTGATTGAGTTGGGGTCCTCAATCATATCTTCTATCTTCGTAATAAAGTCTCTCGCTTGCACGTCAGGACCTCTCTCTCTCTCTCTCTAGTTTGTCAGGATGTAAGTATTTTGTTACTTTTGTTGATGACCTTTAAGAATGACTTGGTTTTGTTTAATGAAAGATAGATCTGCGTTGTTCTCTATTTTTAAGATCTTTCATATGGAAGTATGGAATCAATTTAACTCGAAAGTGTGTTTCGTTCAGATAATGTTAATGAGCATATATGTAATATTTTTAGCTTGTATTTATCTGAGAATGGAATTTTACATCAAATATTGTGTGCACACACTCCATAACAAAACGGTGTCGTGGAATGGAAAAACCATCACTTGCTTGAGGTCACATGTGCCTGGTTGATTCATATGAATGTTCCAAAAAGCTTTTGAAGTGAGTAGTTTTAATAGCATGCTCCCTATATGACCACCTGGATGAATGGAATAAGGGACCATATAGTGGTATGGCCCACCTAGTCTAGTATTTTGTCCACTGTGTTTCTTTCCTTGGTCTATTAGGTATACTGTCATATTGTAAATTCATGAAGGGTATTTTTGAAATATTTGCTTTTTTGACATAATCTATAAAGGAAGAGAGGAGGGGCGTGTAGCCCTAATTCACTCTCTCTATTCTCTTTTTCCCATCTTTTTTTCCTCTGTTTTATTTCTTTTTTACTTTTACATAATTTACAATTATTATCACTATTATTATTTTGAAAGGAATTTGACACGAGAAACTTCATAAAACCATCAAAGTAAATGGTGATTAATTTCCTCGTAAAATTTTTGAATACATAGATTCCTCACCTCCATTGAATTCCTAGATGGTGAAGGAACATCTTGGCCATGGTCGTTTTGCCCATAGTCGAAACTCAATTCCCCATTATCATTGGCATCATTACCATCATCACCATCCTCTGCATCATCATCTTCAAGCCCACTGAATTGGTAATCAATATGTTGCCGTTCAGCAACTAGTTTAATATGTGGTTCAACTGCCTCAAGAGACCTGAGCCCTTTCTTAAAGAAAGTCAACTGCTTCCATGCAAGAACAAAGGAAAATAGCTTATCAATTCTCACTTCGACAATGAGAATTAAGGATCGCGTGTCACAAATGTGTAAATGAAAAGACCTGCGAAGCATGGTACCGAGCTGCCTGTGTTAGAAGACTTCGAGACAGCCCTTGCTTCAATGATTTCAAACGAAAAACAAATAAAGTTGCCTCCTCATCATATTCCTCTTGAGCTCTTTGCAACTGCTGAGATGAAACACTTTCTCCTTTGGAACTTCTTGACCTTCCTTTTTCTCTCCTTGCCACCATCATGTGCTCATAAATATTTCTGAAGAGCAGTGTGCAATTTTCAGAAGAAAGTTTATCTGATGCATAACACGTAATAGGGAAAATATAATGGTTCAGACCTTTTCTCATCACACTGGCGTTTCATCTCCTGTATCAGCAAATAAATATGGTTCATTAAAAGAATATATTGCAGTACACTGCCAACAACAATTTGCAGGCACTATAGTACTATGAGCATTTTCCAACAATTCTTAAATGGTGCGAGTCATCCAGAGTAAACGCGGCATACATGTAAGTCGATCCAGACCAGCCAAAACGTGGGTCTCAAAATGGATGAAGTCACAATAACCATGCTGATCTGATTATCTTAACCGTCTAACAGTTGATGATTGGGCTGCTGACCATTTTCTTTTCACACTACTTTTTTTACGAGTGGATTGGGCCAAGCTGGTCCTGGGCTTAGGAAGATGTTAATGGGTCGGGCCTGGTCATCTCCTCTCAGGCCACTTGTCATGCTGGGGGCTGGATTCTAGACCAGTTCAGTGAATGGGTTAGGGAAAAGTTTGACCCTGATCCATTCCTTGCTGCCCACATTTGCAAGCCCATGAGTGTGTTTGTGTCAGTATATATACCAGATTAACAAATACTTTTATACATTCTAATAAAGAAATGTGAAATCTGAGTAATATTCAGGCATCGGTGCACATGACAACAAAATCCAATACAGCTTTTCCGATGTTAAAGAGATCCAAATGCAAAATAAACAAACCTCTACCGTCCGTAGTTCATTGAGAAGAGATTCTGATGGGGTTGTAATTGTCTGGATGATATGAGAACGCTGATATATGCAAACTAACAAGTCAATGCCTGCATCATCTCAAGACATTTATTTCAAATGGTGACTGCACAATAAGTACATTTTATCGCAAAGGAATTGAACTCACATAGCTATCAACAAGTTTCTGAAGTTTAAATTGCAGTTTCCCCAGCATTAATAGAACACTACCTGCACACCAAGAAAAGTAACTAGAACATAACCAACAATCCTGTAGAAGAATTAGAATAGACAATTACTTGGCAACAAAGTGATTTCTCTCCACTTTAGAATGGCTTCTTTTGTTAATAGTTGAGCATTGTACTGTGAACTGCATGTTTGACCTTGACAGTAAGCAACAAAAGCTCAGTATTGGGATACAAGAGCCAACTTGGCTAACTGGGAAAAAATTTAAAAAAAAAGTTTTGTCAAGTTCAATGCTACGTGGGCAAGCATACATGGCAACAGAAACAAGTTGACTTACCAAGTTCAATGCAACATGGGAAAGTGTACATGATTTTATTCTGGGGAAGAAAATGTGTGTGTGTGTGTGTGTGTGTGTGTGTGTGTGTGTGTGTGTGTGTGTGTGTGTGTGTGAGAGAGAGAGAGAGAGAGAGAGAGAGAGAGAGAGAGAGAATGCAACGTGGGCAAGCATACATGGCAAAAGAAACAAGTTGACTTACCAAGTTCAATGCAACATGGGAAAGTGTACATGATTTTATTCTGGGGAAGAAAATGTGTGTGTGTGTGTGTGTGTGTGTGTGTGTGAGAGAGAGAGAGAGAGAGAGAGAGAGAGAGAGAGAGAGAGAGAGAGAGAGAATACCACAGAGATATGTCAAACACCAATAGGATGTAAGGCACGTGCGACGCACATGGAAAGAGGAAAGGGGAGAGGGAAAAAAGGGAGAGCCAAAGTGAGGATGCGGCTACACACTATAGATGCAACAGTGGGCGACCCACCACCACTTTTTCTAGTGCTATGGCCCACTCGAGTTTTAGACCTACCTCATTTTCGGGATCATGTCCTAGCATGAGGCAACTCAATAGATATACGGAGTTGCATAGAGTTATCATGGTGTGCTGCACAACATTGGTTGCATGGCTCCTTAGTACTATTGTTGGTGCACGTTACACACAGAGAAGAGATGTGGAGAAGAGTGGGCTACTCACATTAAGTATGATGCTTCTTGTGGGTAAAATCTAAGCTATTGCAGGCTTTCTGCGGGTGAAATTTGAATCATTTAACTGATAATGGACACACTTTTTTATTTCCCAAAACACCCCTACCTTTAGTAGAAATGCCATCCCATGTCTTTTGATATCCAAAGGTCTCCGCCTACATAAACTAATTGCAGAAAGCTGCTTGCGTTATACATAGTATAGATGTACAATAACTTGTTGCTTAAATATGAAAATTAGAAAAAGAACAAAAGTAAAACACTAACACGAAAAAGGGGGAAAACAGAAAACAACAAGAATAGGCCACAAAACACGCATGCGCACACATACATTTACATGTTTAAAAACTGCATATTTCAAACATGAATTTATTTGGAGTAAAAAATAAAAATAAAAGAAAGAAAATAATAGGAATCATATATCTGTGGAACAACCAAAATAAGTTAATAGCCAGAGGTCCAATCATGTAGAGTATGCTTTTAATTGTAAAAAAAAAAAGTGTCTGTCAATAATGCTTCCTGTTGCAGTTGTTGAGATACTTCAACGGAAGAAATAGTGCATAGCAAAGGAGAGGATAGGGAATAAAATTTAAAAGAAAAAGTTTATCCAATGGTAAATACTAGGAAAGAGGGTGAAATGGTGAACTGGTGACTCAGTTAATGATACAGAGAAATTACAAAGTGGTTGGTGAAAGAAGGGATTAAAATGAGAAATTGGCATTCTACTAGCTAAATGACGATTCATCCGCAGGAGGTTCAAATTCAAATTTGAAAGGATTTCTAATGGAGTGGGTGTGAGCAGAAATGGTTGTCATAGGGGCGAAGGGAAGGTTGCAGCCTCTGTCAGAACACATAGCGGTGGATTATGCAAAAAAGTGAATGATAGAAGGGGTAAATGTGTACTTATACAAGAGGGGTAGGGGACTTGGACATATAAATTTAGAATGATGAGGGTAATATGGGTATTGAGCAAGGATTGTTGAGAAGCTGCAATGTTCAAGAAGATATGGGGACAGGTGATAAAGTAAATTCACGTAGTCTGTTGGTCTTTCCGTTGAACATCTATCCACAACAAAGACACCACTGCATCTACCAGGGCAGTTTTGGAACATCCAAATCATCATGGGGATAGCCAGGCCCTTCTTTTGATGAATGGTATTATTTATTGAAAGTCGCAATGGCAGAGTAGAACGAGGCCTCAACGGGAAACAAGAATAGCTACATGAACCACAACCCAACCCCAGAATAGAAGGCTAAAAGAGGCAACACACAAACATGACAAAAGAGAGATCCCAAACAGTAAAATAAAAAATAAAGAAAGAAAGAAAGAAAGAAAGACTTGTATCTTATCTATGACAGTGAGAAACCAGACGTTGGAGCACCAGCTTTATCCAGGGAATCGGTTTCTGAGGATACCCCAGCCCTTTTGCCACGGGATGATCCTTGCCATCTTATTCTCTTTTCATCCAGAGTTGTAAATTAATGTAGGGTTCCCATACACTTCAACATTGGGAGTCAAGACTGGATTTGAAGCAGATGAAATTGGGTGTGATTCTCCTCCTTGAAAAGACTATGTGAGCAGTGACCACCTGATGCGGACACCAGGCCATTCAAAGTATATCAACGCAGGAGGCGTGCGTTACCCGTGTCAATGTGGTTAGATGACGGATACGGGTCGGGTCTCCAGAGGTTGAAGACCTTACACATGTGTTCGTGACATATGTAAGTTGCTTAGAGGAGACATTTGGACCGTTGGATCGCAAGGATGGTGTGATCGGACCGTTGGATCGTCACGGCCCACCTTCATTACGCCAACTTCACGGTGCTATCATCGGGGCCCATCGGGCATCTTAAATTTGCATTTAGTCTATGAACATTTGATTTATTTAAGTTTTGAGATAGTTTGCGCACAATTTTGTGCGAATTTCTTTTTTTTGAAACTTTTTTTAGGGGTATTTTGGTATTTTCATGTCATTACGAATTTATAAGGGTTGCCTTAGACCTATAGCATGTTATGTTATGTTTATGAAAGAAAAAAAGAGAGCTTTTTGCTTCTTACGATTTCGTCTTCGACTTCCAGTGATTGGAAGGGGGCGTGAGGCCTAGGTAAACGATTTCTCATCCTCTACATCTTTCTCCTTCTCTCTTTTCTCAAGGTACTCTTTTCTTTAACCCCATTCTATTCATTTTCTCCTAGAATCTTTAGATCTAGAAGCCAAATCTTGTTTCTTTTTATCTAAATCATTAGATCTCAAAAGATTTTCATCCCCACATAAGACCCATCACCCAAATCTAAATTTGAAGAACCACCAATTCTTTTATGAATTTTCCAGATTTCCCAATCCAGGAAATTCCTATTTTTCTGGATTAGAAAATCCACTCGGATCGTTAGACGGACCTATTGCAAGACGAAAGTTCTATCTTTCGCCGGATCCAAATAAACTCAAATTTTAAGATTCAATACTTCATGTTTGTGATGGATGACCATAATCAATATTATATTAACCTTATTTCTTTCTTATTTTATGATGTATAAGGCTGATATTTTATTTGTTTTTTTTTTAAAGATTGCATAAATCTGCCCATTTCATATACCATGCTCATTTAAGGTTGGATTAGGTCGTCCTATATCAATTTTTGGTATTAGAGTCAGGTTCTTGCATTGGGTCGTCATAGATCGAGTTATCAAGAGTTTAGATTTTTATTTTTTATATTTTATTTTTTTTAATTATTTTTTTAAGGGTTTCATGCATAGCATATAGAGTCTAGATCTGAACTATCCAAACTTACAAAAACAAAAAATAAAAATAAAAAATCTAGGTTTGACTTTTTCCACATTTGCATCATTCTAAAGGTTAGGATCATCGGTGTCCATAGTCTTGTGTCAAAACAATCTCTTAGAGTCGTGTTTTAGGAAACCTAAGTTGAGTCTTATTGTGTATGCCCACTCAGACTGGTAGAGGATTTGGTCTACACCCAATTTTCAATATAGAACAGTTGACTGAAATGATAAACACGACCAACCAACGTTTGGCAGTCATTGAGGCGAAATCTAGGAACACGAATACTCGTATGGATCAGATAGAAACGTCCCTAAGAGAAATCTCTGACATTAGAGAGGATGAACAGTTTCACGTAGGGGGAGTAGTTGAGGAACGGGTAAGAAATCGTGGTAGAGGTCGTGGAGCATGTGGTCGAGGGGTAGGACATGGAAGGGCGCAATATTCGCAGCTCGCTGTCGAGTATCAAGACCGTTATGATGCCGATGAGAGGATCTTAAAGAGTGTTAAAGTAGATGCTCCTAGTTTTGATGGGCGTCTTGACCTAAAAGCATTCCTTGATTGGTTAGCGGATATGGACCATTATTTCGAATGGTATGAGATGTCTGAGAACTGACAAGTGTGGTTTGCGAAAATGAAACTTGTGGGTCAAGCTAAATTATTTTGGACAAATACGGAGCGTAGGATCGAGAGATCAGGAGGTTTCCCAATCGCACATTGGGTAGAGATGGAGTTATTAAAGGAAAAATATCTTCCTCTCTCTTACCGTCAAAAGCTCCTAGATCAATGGCAAGCATTACACCAAGGATCTATGTCGGTTGCAGATTACGTCGCAAAAATTGAGGAGTATATGATGCGGTGTGATATTCAGGAGGATCCCTTAATGACGTTGGCGCGTTTCAAGGTGGGTCTTCGCATGGATCTGCAGCGTGAGCTTATGACCCATGCAATGGGTGACTAGGATCAGGCTTACCAAGTTGTACAGGAGTTAGAGCTTTACCTAAAGTCTCCTGTCATGAGGCGCTTTGAGTCCCGAGATTCTACTGTTAGATCTGGTTTTCAGAAACCAAACCTAACATTGGAAGTCAGCCTAGGGCGCAGGCTAGTGCACTGCCTAAGCCTAAGGATGATAAGGGAAAAGGTGTCCTTGGTGCCAATCCTGGCTGTGGTAGTCATTTGAGATGTTATGAATGCGGAGGTACAGGTTATTTCATATACCAGTGAAGGGTAAAGACTCGTGGGAAAGCTTTAGTCATAGACTAGTTAAATGAAAATGCGGATGACATGAGTGATTATGAAGTTGAGGAATATCACCAATAAATAGGTGCTAGTGATTACGAAGAAGAAGAACCAGAGACTGCACCACTAGCTGTAGTTAAATGTGCTTTAGCGTAGGTCAAAGAGAGTGATGATTGGCACAGAAGCACAATTTTCTACACATTTATCAAGAGTGGTGACAAAAATTGCAAAGTCATCGTGGATAGTGGTAGTTGCACCAACGTGGTCTCAGCTAACACAGTCACTCGTTTGGGTTTGAAGCTCATCCTTCACCCTCAACCCTACAAGGTTTCTTGGGTTGACACGTCTTCTACGCCTGTGTCCCAGCAGTGTTTAGTCTCCATCCAAATCGGTTCATATAAAGACAGGTTGTGGTGTGTGTTTTACCTATGGATGTAGGTCACATCATTCTAGGGAGGCCGTGGTTATATGATAGAGATGTCATGATTTTTGGTCGCTCGAATGTGTGTACATTCATGCATGAGGGCAAGAAAATCAAGATTAATCCGTTGCCACCCAAGAGCCACACGGACAAGGCTAGGGATGTGAAAACGAGTGAGTCGATGAAGGATGTGAGGAAATCTATTCCGAAGTCTTTACATATCATAAATGCAAAAGAGTTTAAGAAAGAGACAGAGAATGATTCGACGGTGTACGCCCTAATGGCTAGGGAAGTTACACCTGAGGTTCATGTAGAGTTACCCCCTGAGGTGACTTCGGTTCTTGAGGAGTACAGTGATGTATTCCCCGAGGATTTACCGGATGAGCTTCCACCTATGCGGGACATCCAGCATGCCATTGATCTCGTCCTGGGGTCTTCTTTACCGAACCTTCCTTATTACAGGATGAATCCTGAAGAGCATGCAGAGTTGCATAGACAGGTAAATGAGCTCTTGCAAAAAGGTTTCATCCATGAGAGCATGAGTCCATGTGCCGTACCAGCGCTATTAACGCCTAAGAAAGATGGTACGTGGCAGATGTGTGTGGACAGTAGGGCCATTAATAAAATCACGATCAAGTATCGATTTCCGATACCGAGGCTTGATGATATGTTAGACGTGATGGCCAGATCCACCATTTTTTCCAAGATAGACCTCAAGAGCGGGTATCACCAGGTACGCATACGCCCTGGAGATGAGTGGAAGACAGCCTTCAAGACGAAGGATGGGTTGTACGAGTGGTTAGTCATGCCCTTTGGCTTGACTAATGCATCCAGTACTTTTATGCGTGTGATGACCCTGGTTTTGAGACCCTTTATGGGAAAGTTCTTAGTGGTTTATTTTGATGACATACTCATATATAGTACCACTAAAGAACTGCATCTCGACCACTTGAGGGAGGTCTGAAGTGTCCTGAGGGCGGAGAGGTTATGTGCGAATCTTAAGAAATGTTCGTTCTTGTCTGATAGGGTTGTCATCTTAGGGTTCGTAGTGTCGTCTGTAGGGATGCGAGCAGATCAAAAAAGTCAAGGCCATAGTTGACTGGCCTGAACCGCGGAACATACATGAAGTGAGAAGCTTTCATGGCTTAACCACATTTTATCGTTGGTTCATTCGAGGGTTTAACACTATTATGGCTCCCATTACTGATTGCATTAAAAAGAGAGAGTTCATATGGTCTAAGGCCGCAGCTAAGGCATTCAAAGATATTAAGGGCAAGATGATAGAGGCTCCCGTCATGCGTCTTCAAGATTTTTCTAAAGTCTTTGAAGTAGTATGTGATGCTTCAGGCGTAAGTATAGGAGTACTAAGCCAAGAGGGTCATCCAGTTGCCTATTTCAGTGAGAAACTGAATGAGGCAAAACAAAAGTATTCCACCTATGACAAAGAATTTTATGCGGTAGTGTAATCGCTACGTCATTGGCGTTATTATCTTCTACCGCAAGAATTTGTCTTGTTTTCTAATCACGAGGCTATGAGGTATTTGAATTCTTAAAAGAAGCTTAACCCAAGGCATGCCAAGTGGGCAGCGTTTCTTCAGGAATATTCATTTGTCCTAAAACATAAAACCGGGATCGAGAACAAACCAGCCGATGCCCTTAGTAAGAGAGTGACATTGCTCTACTCCTTGAGTGTAAAAGTTGTCGGGTTTGAGCAATTGAAAGACGAGTATCTCATGTGTCCAGATTTTGGGGAAACATACGTGTCACTCTTAGGTGCCCAGCATAGTTCGGGTGAGTTCGTGCTGAAAGAGGGTTTCCTTTTCAAAGGGGACCGACTTTGTATTCCCCGCACTTTCCTCCGAGATTTCCTTGTTTGGGAGCTTCATGCTGGAGGTATTGCTGGCTATTTTGGTCGAGATAAGACCATCGCCCTAGTAAAGGATCGATTTTATTGGCCAAGTCTCAAGCGAGACGTAGCCAAAATTTTAGGGCAATGTCGAACATGTCAACTGGCAAAACAGAAGAAGCAGAATACTGGATTGTATAGGCCATTGCCAGTGCCACACGCACCGTGGCAAGACATCAGTATAGATTTCGTGCTTCGACTTCCCAAGACAATTAAAAAGCACAATTCCATTTTTGTAGTTGTGGACCGTTTCTCAAAAATGGCCGACTTTCTCCCTTGTTCTAAAACCTCAGATGCGTCCAACATGGCTAAGATTTTCTTTGAGGGGGTACTTCGATTACATGGTTTGCCTAAGACATTAGTGTCTGACAAGGATGTCCGGTTTACTAGTTATTTTTTTAAGACATTATGGCATATGATGGGTACGAGACTCTAGTTCTTGTCTACCTACCATCCTTAAACTGATGCCAAACTGAGGTTGTGAATCGAAGTCTCGGAAATCTACTACGATATTTGGTGGGTGAACACATTAAAACTTGGGATTTAGTCCTGCCAGTCGCCGAGTTTGCATATAACAGTTCAGTTAATAGGTCTACGGGTATGAGTCCATTTGACATTGTTAGTGTTTATAAACCTAGACTACCCATAGATTTATTACCTATGTCAGTCACCCAGAGGACCTCAGAGTCAGCCGATGCATTTTCCCATCACATTCATGAGTTGCATGCAGAGATTATGAGACGGATTAATGCTAGTAACGAACAACACAAAATTTCAGCTAACTTACATTGTAGAATTCAAGAATTTAATGAGGGTGATTATGTAATGGTTAGGATGAGGCCAGAACGGTTCCCACAAGGTACTGTTAAGAAGTTACAAGCAAGCAGTGCTGGACCATTTAAAATTCTGAAAAAGATTGGGTCCAATGCGTTATGATAGATCTTCCACCTCGCATGAGGAATAGTTCAACATTCAATGCCGAGGATCTAATGCCTTGTGCAAGCCATTCCATAGACCCTAATTTTGTTACAAACCATTGGCTACTTTCTGAATTTTCTTCCCAACCTACACCACCTATGCCTACTATACCTGAGAAAAGAGAAAAAATTGAAGGAATTGTGGATGAGCAAATTGTTTCCACTCGGAATGGTGGATTTCAGAGGTACTTAGTGAAGTGGAAGAACAGACCATCATCCGATTGTAAATGGTTGACAGAAGCAGAGTTGCAGCGACTAGATCCAGATTTGTTAAAAAAGCACGAGAGTTTTATCTCGCCGGAGTCGAGATCTTCTCAGCCGAGGGGAGTTGATGTGGACACCAGGCCATTCAAAGTATATCAACGCAGAAGGCGTACGTTACCCATGTCAATGTGGTTAGATGACGGATACAAGTCGGCTCTCTAGAGGTTGAAGACCTTACACGTATTCGTGACATATGTAAGTTGCTTAGAGGAGACATTTGGATTGTTGGATCGCGAGGATGGTGTGATCGGATCGTTGGATCGTCACGGCCCACCTTCATTACGCCACCTTCACGGCGCTATTATCAGGGCCCATCGGGCATCTTAAATTTGCATTTAGTCTATGAACATTTGATTTATTTAAGTTTTAAGACAGTTTACGCACAATTTTGTGCGAATTTCTTTTTTTTGAAACTTTTTTTAGGGTTATTTTGGTAATTTCACGTAATTACGAATTTATAAAGGTTGCTCTAAACCTATAGCATGTTATGTTATGTTTATGAAAGAAAAAAAGAGAGCTTTTTGCTTCTAACGATTTCATCTTCGACTTCCGGTGATTGGAAGAGGGCGTGAGGCCCACGTAAACGATTTCTCATCCTCTACTTCTTTTTCCTTCTCTCTTTTCTCAAGGTACTTTTTTCTTTAACCCCATTCTATTCCTTTTCTCCTAGAATCTTTAGATCTACAAGCCAAATCTTGTTTCTTTTTATCTAAATCATTAGATCTCAAAAGATTTTCATCCCCACATAAAACCCATCACCCAAATCTAAATTTGAAGAACCGCCAATTCTTTTATGAATTTTTCAGATTTCCCAATCCAGGAAATTCCTATTTTTCTGGATTAGAAAATCCACTTGGATCGTTAGACAGACCTATTGCAAGACGAAAGTTCTATCTTTCGCCGGATCCAACTAAACTCAGATTTTAAGATTCAATACTTCATGTTTGTGATGGATGACCATAATCAATACTATATTAACCTTATTTCTTTCTTATTTTATGATGTATAAGGCTGATATTTTATTTGTTTTTTTAAGATTGCATATATCTGCCCCTTTCATATACCATGCTCATTTAAGGTTGGATTAGGTCGTCCTACATCACCACCATGAAGAGCCAATTCTCTCAGTTGGTAAAGATGGTGGTGTATCACACTTCCGGGGAGAACGCAATTAGTCTGTCACAAACTCTTGAAGCCAGATCAGTTGCAAGTTTCTCATAATGGAAGCTGTGAGGGGTAATTAGCACATCAGATGAGGAGAGGAAAGTCGGAGATCTAAGGGGGTGTTTGGAGCATGGGATTAGATGGGTTTAAGTGGGATGGAATTACCAAAATGTAATGATTACACTGTGTCAGGGATTGTCATCTAATCCCATGGCTTGGAGGCCATCCCACTTAATGTTTGGGAAACAGATTGGCTACTCATCTTGCCACTACTGGTCGCTATGTGGGCCCCACTATGATGTATGTGTTTCATCCATGCCGTCCACCATTCTTCCATGTCATTTTATGGTATAAGCCCAAAAACGAGTTTGATCCAAATCTCAAGTGGACCGCACAACTGGCCCTAGGAGGTTTTTAATGGTGTAATTCAATCACTACTGTTTTCCCATGGTGTGGTCCACCTGAGATTTATATCTACTTCATTTTTGGGATCAAGCCCTAAAACTATATTTCAAAATGGATGGACGGCATGGATAAAACACATACATCATGGTGGGGTCCACATGGCACCGACCACTAGCCACACGAAACCCAAAGTAGGATTGCAGAAACCCTTGCCGCAGCACTGATTCCAAGAAGGGGCTTCACAGCCCATACCTTATGTGAGTCCCAAACAGGACATTGCAACCATCCATGGGATCTTAAAACCCACTCCCACCTAATTCCATTTAAACCCATGCGCCAAACACCCCCTACGGCTTCTGAATTGCTGAAGCATGTGAATATAGCGGTGAGGCATCCAAGACGGCGGAATTGGTACTGCAAATAGGTAAACTGGATGAATTGACCTGTGAAGAGGTGGTAGATGGTGCAAAGGCCCTAGGAAAAAAGCTGGGAGTTGGGGAAATGTAAAACAAGGCAATTGTGGTCCTGCAGCGAGCCCCAAGAACGATAGAGGTGGAAGATGAGGAGAGGAAAGTTAGAGATCTAAGGCTTCTGAATTGCTGAATCATGTGAATATAGCGGTGAGGCATGCCAGACGGTGGAAGTGGTACTGCAAATAGGTAAACTGGATGAATTGACCTGTGAAGAGGTGGAAGATGGTGCGAAGACCCTAGGAAAAAACCTGGGAGTTGGGGAAATGTAAAACTAGGCAATTGTGGTACTACAGCAAGCACCAGGAACAACAGAGGCAAATGAGCGAGGAGTCCGTATTCATCAATTAAAGGGCAGTTGTCAGCATCAGCAGCTGCTTCTGCAAAATCAGCAAAGGCAGGTAAAGGAAAGGGGAGTGACTTCATCTTCCCAATGATACTTATGATTTCATCTTCCCACTGGAAAGAGCACAATTAGAGGGAGTTTGTCAGCATCAAAAGGCCCAGATTGTGACTCTGCAAGAAATGACATTGTGAAAATGGGATGATAGTTCAGCTCCTGCAGTTTGGGAAGGAAGGTGAGCTGGTTGGATTAGTGTGGATTCACAAGGTGCTTCTGGGGAATGGTAATCATGTCGGATACTGCTTTACTCTCAGAGGAAGATAAGTGGTGGGCCTTTTTTTAGCTTAAGCCATCTTCAGGGACTTGGTTTCGGGCAATCAGTAGGAATCCACATCAGTCTTATGGCCCCAATGATCCTAGCTTGCATTAGGATTCTAGAATGAGCTGGACTTGGTAGCGGGGAAATGGTCCCATGGTGCAACGGCGGGGATTTTAATATTACCCAATGGCCCTCAGATAGGAGAGGTGAGGGTATAATATCCCTGTGTATGAGATGCGTCTTAGATTGGATAATCATATGCTCTAATTGATCTTCCTGTCAAGGGGGCTGCATTCACATGGTCCATTAATCAGGAGATCAATCTCTTTCCAGTATTTGACCTTTTCTTTTTTGCCTTCACAAGCATGGGAGATATACCCAGAAGTGCTTCGGCAGGGAGTGAGGTGTCCAACATCCAACCATTGCCAATTAGCTTGTCCTCCATGCTGGACGGGGGTGTTGGTCGAAAACTGGGCCAGAAACTTAAAGAGCTTCTCAAGTCAAGAATAAGAGAGTAGGACAAAGATCAATTTAGGGAATTTAGGAGGTAATGTAAAAAATTCTATCAGAAATCCAGGACAGAGAGGAAGGAGGCGGTGGATAGTCTTTTTGAAGAGGAGATTTCTAATTTCTAGGAGGAAAGCTTTGCAGGTTGAATTTAAAGTCAAGGAAAAGTAGCGGAAATTATGTAGAGGCAAAGGTCTAGACTCTAGAGATCTATGGCTAAAAGAAATGATAAACATACAAAACTCTTCCCCCTTGTGGTGAAGGGCCGCAGTCAAATGGATTGTATTCAAAGTCTTGTTCTTGTTGTTTTTCATTTCTTTTTTTCTTTTTTGAATGGTAACTTGAATTTTATTAAAAGCAAGAAAGTAAGAAAGCAAACAAGATGAGGGCAGAGACAAAATTGGGATAATGAGGAATCATCCATCTTCCCCAAATTACACAGGAAATCTGCAGGAATTTTGTTCTTCAATGGTGAATATCTATCATAACCTATCCCAGAAAGAAAGGTGCGGAAGCATCCGAGCTTGAAGAATTAAATATATTGAGCATCCGATTACGGAAGAAAAGGTGGTGGAAGAAATTTCTCTAAAAAAATTGCGGGCCCCAATGGCTTCCCAATGGCCTTTTTCAATGAATTCTAGGATGTGGTGAAGGAACATGCCATGAGCTTCATCAGAGGATTATGACATGAGGGATTAGCTAAGGACATGGGAGCTTCATTCATAGCTCTAATTCCAAAGAAGAATGATGCTAGAGACATGTCGAGCTTCCGTAGCCTATTAGTTTGATTGGAGGTCAGTACAAAATCCTTAGCAAAGGTGCTCTAGCTACTAGACTTAGAGCAGTGTGGAGCACTACCATCTCTTTCTCTCTCTTTTTTTCTTCTTGAAGCTTTTGTTTTTTCACACACTCACACCAACACACACCACAATGGGTATTTGAACCCATGACTTCAGTATTGAAACTCTTGTGAGTCTACCATCTTTCTCACAAGGTGCCTTTTTGTCTAGGGAGACAGGTTATTAGTGGGGCATTGCTAGCACCAATGTTGTCGAATCGCATATGTGATCATGTGCAATCGCATATGCCTATGTGCATATGCGATCGCACAATCGCATATGCGACTGCGTATTTTTAATTTTTTAAATTTTTTTTTGAAAAATTAAAAAAAAAATCAAAAAATATGGAAAAATTAAAATAATGTAAAAAAATATAAGAAATTAAGGGTAACTTTCTGAAGTTAATAGATAACTAATTTTACATATTTAAAATATATTTGAGAGAAATAAAATCAATTAAACAATGAATTAAACATCAAGTGCTTAAATCTTGATCTTCCAACTTCTAGAGAGAGAGAGAGAGAGAGAGAGAGAGAGAAGAGAGAGAGAGAGAGAGATTAAGACCACTTGGAAGTAGGAAATGTGAGATGAGAGAGAGAGAGAGAGAGAGAGAGAGAGAGAGAGAGAGAGAGAGAGAGAGAGAGAGATTAAGACCACTTGGAATTAAGAAATGTAAGAGAAGAAGAGAGTTTTGGAGTGAGTATATTACAAATGGGGGAGGTTTGGAAGCCCTTTTATAGATAAAAAGATGTTTTTTTTACACAAAAAAAAAGGAGCCAACCATTGGCCAATATGCGATCGCATACATCGCATATGCGCTCTGCATATGGATATGCGCATATGCGGTCGCACATGACAACGTGGGATAGCACACAGATGCATCAACTTGAGACATAAGATGGGTAAACCAGGATAACTATGCATGATTGATCGAGAAAAGGCTTAATGTTGATGGCAACTTCTCCAACTGTAAGTTGAGAAGAATGGGCTTTGGTATCCAGTGGATAAGATGGAGTGTGGGGTCCGCTAACGTATTCAATTCTTGTTAACTAATTGCCTAAAGGATACTTTGGAGGGTCAAGACTCAAGAGGTATCAGGGAAGGAGACCTGTTGTTGCTATTTCTCTTTGTGATGATGATGATGAAGCATTATGAACGATCTACTGCATGGCAAATGGCTTTGGATATTTGAGGAGGAGATGCTTTGGCAGAAAGTCATTGTTGCTAAATAGGGATCCAAGAGGATGGGAGGTGCCTGACTAACTCTTCAAGATATAGATGTTCGGGATTGTGGACAAAATTATGCCTAATAAAAGCATTGTGAGCCATTCAACATAGGAGATGGAGCAGCAGATAGCTTTGGGAAGGATATATGGATTGGTGATGTTCCTTTGGGAAGCAGATTCACCATGCTTTTATAGTTTGGTGATGTTCAAGGAGGCCAAATCTCAGTTATGTTCGAGCAAATTGGCCCCCCACTTTGAGAAGAAATCCTTGCAGTCTCCACGAGCTCAGCGCTCTTATGTGGCTTCCCTGGGATGTGGTTCCGGATCTACTGCAGGAGGATAATGTTATGGAAGTGGAACCCACCTCAGCAATTCTCAGTCAAATCAGTCCAAGATGGTTGATAATATATCACTGCTTGTGTTGGGAATGCGAAGCCACACCCAGGATTGCCGCATTTGGTTGGTTGGTAGGTCACATAAAGCGTTAACTATAGATCATCTCAAAAGCAGAAATACAATCATTGTTAGTGGTTGCTACCATGCTCGAAAAATGCTGAAAGCATGTATCATTATTCATCCGTTGCCCTTTTACAGCAGCCGTGTGGGCCGGGTCTATTGGTCAATTTGGTACATCATGGATGTTTCCAGGCATCACTGCTCTGCTGTTTGAGGCTTGGGATCTCGGTGTGAGACATCACAAAGGAAAGGATAGTTTGGAAGATACATTTTGTGGTGATTTACTGGGTTATCTGTATAGAACATGATGATAGAACTTTCAACAATAAAAGCAACTAGATCCTTTAGGAACTTGAAAGATTCCGATGCCTCGAGGTTTTAATACTAAAGTTCTTAGCGTTAAATAGAAATGTATTCTACAGGGATTGGTCAGTAATTTTATTGTAGTGAGCTAGCTTTGTTTGCTGCCTTCGGCCTCTTATTAATAAAAGGGAATTTTACAAAAAAAACCACGTACCTGATATGGAATTTACATTCTGGTACCATTTTCAAAAAAGTTTTAAGTAAGCTACCCTATTAATTCAAGTAATTATCATTGGAGTACCTTCCATTAGATTTCCTAACAGAAGTTCAGTCGGCCATGAAAGCAAAAGGGCCGGCAGCTTGGGTGGGCCCCACCATGATATTTATGCGAATCCACCCCGATCACCAAGTGCCTGCCCCATATTAGGCCTAGGGCCCAAAAATCAGCCCTATTAGGCTTAGGGCCAAAAATCAGCCCCATCCGTGGTTCCAACGGACACGATTGGAAACAATATACAAGGCAACCCTAACCCTCTAAATTGTTTCCCTTGGTGTGGCCCACCTGAACATGGATGGACCTGATGTTTAGGTCCTAGGCATAAATTTTGGTGTGGGATCTAATGGTTGGAGTGGATTTCACATCATCATCATAGTGAGCCCTATAAAAATCAAGAGTGGACATCTATCTCTCAACTATTTCATTTGGTGTGGGTGTGGCCCACTTGAATCACAGGTCAACTCGATTTTTGGCCCTGGGCCCAACGTGGGATCACACATCTAAGGGTTGGGGTGGATTTCACATACACATCACGGCGGGCCCAAAAAAAAACCAAGGGTGGTCGTCCCTCTCGCAACTGTTCTAGAAAAACAGAGTTTCAAAAGGAATTTTACAAGACACCCACCCTTGGTTTTTTACGAGTCCACCTTGATGTGTACATGAAATCCACTCGACCATTATATGTGTAATCCCACGTTGGGCCCACGGGGAAAAAAAGGCCAACCTGTGATTCAAGTGAGCCACACCAAAGGAAACAATTAGGCGAGAGGCGTCCAACCTTGATATTACATGGCCCACCATGATGATTATATGAAATCCTCTCCAACCATTAGATGCCACACCAAAATTTAGGCCTAGAGCTCAAACATCAAGCCCATCTATGATTAAGGTGAGTCACATGTAGGGAAATAGTTTAGAAGGTGAGGGTTGCCCTGTACATTGTTTCCAATTGTGCGGTCCACCTAAATCACGGATGGGACTGATTTTTGGAACATGGGCCTAACATGGGGTTGTGCACCTAGTTGTCGGGGTGGATTTTTTTCACATAAACATCACGGTGGGGCCCACCTGAGCCGCCGACCCCTTTGCTCGCACGGCCGACCAACTTCCATTAAGAAATCTAGTGGAAGTTACTCCAATGATAATTGCTTAATTAATGGAGTAGTTTATTGAAAACCCTTCTGAGAAAGGTAATGGAATGTAAATTTCTATATTAAGTAGGTACTAGGTAGTTTTTTTGTAAAATTGCCTTTTATTTGCTGATCAAAATATAAAACCTCACCAGGTCCATTAGTAATCGAAAGCTCCAACTTCTGGCGTCAAGCGATGGCATGCGTTATCCAGAATTGTCTTATAAGCTCCGAAGACAGGGAAATCGGGGAAGTTCGGTGCCCCAATGAGAGTTATATCTTGGAATGTAAGGGGGGTGGGATCAAAACGGAAGAGAAGATTAATAAAAGATACTGTGGGGAGAAGGAATCCAGACATTCTCTGCATATAGGAATCGAAGGTGTCGCAGCCCAAAGTCAGTTTGCTGGCTTCTCTGTGGAAAGCATTAGACGAAAAATGGGCGTCCTTAGATGCCAAGGGCAGTTCAGGAGGGATCTTATTGGGTTCGAAATCTTCTATGTGGGACCTTCTATCCTCCTCCCTGGGCGACTTCTCCGTGACAGTGATTCTAAAAAACAAAGCATCAAATTTCCGATGCCTCATTGCTGCCATTTACGGCCCAAATATAGACTCCAATAGGTTAGCTTTCTGGGAGGAGCTCTCCTCCATCAGGCAGTCTTTCTCAGGTCCGAGCTATATAGTAGGGGACTTCAACATCACCAGATTCGTCGTGGATCACTCCCGCTCAAGAAGGATCTCGTCTACAATGAGGTATGTTCAGATTGGATTCAAACCCAAGAGATGATAGATTTGCCCCTGCTGGGTGCTAAATTCACTTGGACAAATGGGAGGAGTTCTCCAATTCAGTCCAGGTTGGACAGGTTCCTTCCCTCACCAGAATGGTTAGAAGCTTTCTGATGAGCACATCGATCACACGCACGCCCGCACACCACCACCCCTACGCACATACGTACGCAGAAGGAGGACCCCACCATCAATCTGGCTCGATAACGACATCCAGGGATGACCTCCTACCTAGAAGACGAAGTTTTGATTCAAAATAGTGGACCCGATAGTCAAGAAAAGCTCATCATGGGATCTCATGATCATGGCCCACTCGTCGGATTGACTTCATATTTTAGATTTTGCTTATTGTTATTATTTAGAATATCGTAAACGCTTTAGATTTTTTTGTTTGGTTTTTATTTTAGTTTACTTCATCGTCAAGTAATAGGTTGCGCACATGGTATAAGTTTTTGGGGTATAGGGTTTTCCCTATAAATAGGCACCCCTTCTAGTTCTTTTGATTCATTCAAGTTTAATAAAAATTCCTGCTTTATTTTTCTGCTCTCTTCGTGAGTTGTGGAAGAATTCAAAAGTGGGTGCGAAGCCCTCCCTTTTCGAAGGGCTAACCACGTGGTGTGAAGCCACATCTATCCCCACCCATCCCTACCCTATCCCATCCATATATCTCATCTTCTATTATCATTATTGCTTTGAATTTCTCAGCTTTTGCAGCTATTTATCCCCCTACAGCCAGTTTCTAGAATCTGGACCTGTAGGAGGGCTGAAACTTCGGCGGAGCACTACACCTCGACCTTATGTCGGATCGTTGTCAAACTTGGAGGGATTGGAGGTCTCCCCTGGTCGACCAAGGCCTAGGTATCACTTTGGGGAGACGGGCTTTCATCACACGTGCGGCCAGCCCACCCACGTACGTGCATCAGCCCCGAGCCACCATCTGCACGCATGAGCTTTCTCCGGGTCAGGTTTTCATCTTTTCATTCCTATTTCCTAAACCCTAGCCTTAGTTTGCATTAGCCCTAATTTATTTGCCCTTTTTTTTTTACCTTAGGGTTCCTTGAATTGAAATTGGAGAATCCCTTGGATTAGGGACTGATTTTTATGCATATGAGGTTGATTTCTATTTCCCTTTGACATCGTTTGGTTTTTAATTTTTTATTGGTCCAGTCCTAGCCTGTGTCGGCCTGGACCCACATAGATTCCCCTTTTAATTGAATGATTTGGACTGTCATGTGAGATGTGGAATTTGTGTAACTGTTTCTGAATTGGTATTATCTAAGCCTGAATTCTTGCATCTCATACTTAAATTTCATGTCCTGCATCACTTTCCCCTCTGTTTCTCAACAAGCTCTCCCAAGAACAACCTCTGATCACTGTCCGATTATGCTAGCCATGGAAGAAGTCAACTGGGGCCCAAAACCATTCAGGTTCAACTCCTTCTGGCTCCTGATCGACGGCTTCGGTCAGATGATTGCTGATTGGTGGGCGGGATTCCACGTGAAGGGGTTTGCAGGACATAGGCTCCTCTATAAGCTCAAACTTCTAAAAGACAATCTAAAGGGCTGAAAAATCTCCGTGCTAGGCAAAAGAGAAGCGGAAATGGAGGCCATGATGTCAGAATTGCAAAAGATTGATATAGAATTAGAAGCCATCCCTTTGTCCTCCGATCGTTTGGGCCGCAGAATCAAAATCATGCAATCTATATCAGCCAGGGCCATGGAAGATGAGACCTCTTAGAAGCTCAAATCTAGAGCCAAATGGATCAGAGAAGGAGATAAGAACACTAGATATTTTCACAGTATCGCCAACATGCGGACCCGATCCAAACAAATCATTAGCATCACAGTTGATGATGTTCGGGTAGAAGATAAAGAACTCATAACAGCGCAGGCCATCCAACACTTCCAATCCCTTCTCTTGGATGAAGGATTAGCTAGACCGCAGCTAGATCTTTTGGATTTTAACTCAATCAACGAGGTTGAAGCAGTAGCGCTCCAATCTCCCTTCACAGAGGAAGAAGTTAAGCTGGCGGTTGATTCCCCGAGTGGTGATAAATCTCCTGGCCCGGATGGCTTCCCAACTATCTTCTTCCAAAAAATTTGGGATCTCATCTGTCGGGATGTAATGGAATTCATGTTTGAATTTCATCGAAGGGGTAGGCTCTCTAAAGGCCTTGGTGCCTCCTTCATTGCAGTCATTCTAAAAGCGGTAAGAGCAGATTCTTTTTCCGATTTCGGACCGATCAGTTTGATAGGGGGCCCTTACAAAATCCTAGCTAAGGTCCTTAGTTCCCGGTTAAGGACAGTCATGGGCAAGATCATCTCAGCTAATCAAAGCGCATTTATCCAGGGCAGACAAATTATCGATTGTTCTCTCATAGCCAATGAATGCCTCCACACAAGCCATAGATCGGGGTCGAAGAGTATATTCTGCAAACTGGACATCGAAAAAGCATACGACCATGTCCATTGGGGCTTCCTCCAATATATGCTTCGTTGTATGGGTTTTGGAGCTAAGTGGAGAAGCTGGATGGGAGAGTGCATGGGCTCGGCCCATTTCTCAATTCTTCTCAATGGTTCTCTAATGCAGGGGCATTTTCACACTGGGCTCGAGTGGGGTCACCTGTTGGATGCAGGGGCACACTCGGGGTGGGTGACCCATGCGATTTGGGGCCCACGGAGGAAGTCTCGTGTTCGAGACTCCTTACCAGGGGTGATTAATGCGCATTTCACACCGAGCTCGAGTGGGGTAGCTCGTGGGATGTGGGGACACACTCGAGGTGGGCGGCCCATGTGATTTGGGGCCCATGAAGGAGGTTTGGCCGAGGTCCTAACCCATGAGATGTGGGGCCTGGGCTATGAGATAAATGGATTAATTCTCCATACTCTAAAAGTTCGAGCTTTTAGAGCAAGTGGTTAATTGTTCTGCATCAAATTGGTATTAGAGTGGGAGGTCTCGTGTTCGAGACTCCTCACCGGAGGTGATTAATGCAGGGGCATTTTCACATTGGGCTCGAGTGGGGTCGCCTGTTGGATGCAGGGGCACACTCGGGGTGGGTGACCCATGCGATTTGGGGCCCATGAAGGAGGTTCGGCCGAGGCCCTAACCCATGAGATGTAGGGCCTGGGCTATGAGATAAATGGATTAATTCTCCATACTCTAACAGTTCGAGCTTTTAGAGCAAGTGGTTAATTGTCCTGCATCATTCTCCCAAGGGTTTCTTCAAGCCTTTGAGAGGGCTGCATCAAGGGGACCCCTTATCTCCATTTCTATTCCTTATAGTGGGGGAAGCATTATCCAGAATGTTGCACAAAGGTCAAGAAGAAGGAATTCTGAGGGGCATCTCTATGCCAGGTTTATCTACCCCACTCTCTCACATCCAGTTTGTCGATGACACGTTGATCTTTTCGGAAGCTTCCTCCGACTTGATGGAAAATCTTCACACATTGATCCGATGTTTTGAGGTTGTTTCGGGTTTAGAGTAAACTTAGCTAAGTCCAAGATGTTCGGGATCAACACGTCAGAGGAAGAGCTCTCCTCCTATGCTGCAATTCTCAGCTGCTCCTCAGCCTCCTTCCCTACCACATTTGTGGGCCTCCCTCTCTCCTTAGGCCGTCCTCCTAAACACCTTTGGGAAAAGATAGTCAACAGATTCGAAAATTATTTAGCCAGGTGGAAATGTCGATACCTTTCTCTGGGGGGCCGCCTCACCCTCATTAAAGCTGTGCTATCCAATCTTCCTCTGTACTACATGTCCCTGTTTAGATGCCCTTCCACTGTTTTGGCGTTCATTGATAAATTGAGACGTGACTTCCTGTGGTTTGGCAAGGAAAATCAAAAGAAGATCCATCTCCTTGAATGGAAAGAGGTTTGTAAGCACTTTCGGGATAGGCGCTGGAGTCAAAGACCTGAAAAAAATGAATCAGGCCCTCCTAGGTAAGTGGATATGGAGGCTCGAATCTGAAGGAGGTTCACTTTGGAACATCATCATCAAGGGCAAATACGGCTCCTCTCTAGGAGGGTGGTGGACAGGTGACTCTTCTCTCTCGAGGGCTTCTTTCTTATGGAAGGGCGTTCTTCGGCTGAAAGAGCCAGTTCTTAAAGGCATTGCTTTTGAGTTGGGAAACAGTGCTCGAATCAGATTCTGGGAAGACCTATGGGTGGACGACAGGGTTCTTAAAGATCGTTTCCCTAACATCTTCCAGCTTGCTCCAAACAAGTCGGTATTAATTTCCGATTGCTTCTCAATGAATGCTGGTCAGGTGGTGTGGAACGTGATATGTAGAAGAAATCTTCAGGATTGGGAGATCGGAGAATACGTGGACCTCATCAGCAGTATTTACTCCTCGTTGCCCAGCCAATCCCCCGACTCGCTGTTATGGAAGTGGGAAAAATCAAGCAAATTCACGATCAGCTCTCTCTATGCTCAGCTCTCCACGGTAGTTGCTCCTCCCAGGAACGGCTCCCCCCTTATTTGAAAGCTGCCAGCTCCCCCTAAATTCATTTGTTTTGGATGGCTGGTGGGTAAGAAGCGTATCCTTACAGTAGATAATCTCAGGAAGAGGGGGATGCAGCTCGTCAATATTTGTTTGTGCTGCATGAAGGAAGAAGAAACGGTGGACCATCTTCTTGTTCATTGTCCGTTCATTGGCTATATATGGTCGGAATTTTGCAAGCGTTTCAAGATCAGCTGGTGCATGCCCCCTTCGACTTCCACCCTTCTATCATCACGGCTAGGGGTCAGTCTAGGCAAGCACAAGACATGCATTTGGACATTAACCATTGTAGCAGTGTGGTGGGCTGTTTGGGAAGAAAGGAATGACAGATGCTTCAACAACATGTCTAACTCCACGCTCTCGGTGGCTTCTAGGGCTAAATCTCTTCTTATAGAATGGCTAGCAAATGTTTCCTTTATGAAGGATTATAACCTTCTCTTTCTTGGGCCTTAGTTGAGTCTGCTCTCTCAGCAGATTCTTCTTTTTGTTTTTTGTATCTTTTCCCCTTTTTTAATACAAATATCGTTACTTCGGAAAAAATATATATAAAACCTCCACGTCCCTTATTTTAATGGCATTTACTCAAATCCAACAAAAAAATCCTTCCTTGTCTCCCCTAGTCTATTGGTGTTTACCCTCCCTACCTTGTCTCCCCTATTCTAATGATGTTTACTCAATTAAAAAGAAAATAAAAATTCTAACACAAATTATAAAATAAATTTTAAAAAACAGTTGAAAGAAAATGTGATTTCATTTAGGGAACCACAAAAAATGGAATGGGGATTTCACACCTAATCAGCCAGTTGGTGCTTTGATGGCCACTGAAATATGCATAATACAGTGTTCTGATTGCTACATATGGGGTTGGAATTTAAAAAAATAAAAAATTTGCAAATCTATTTCCTCAAGAAAAAGAAGAATAAGGAATAAAAATATCAAAAAAGTGGAGTAGATGTATATTAAAAAAGATCAACTTAAGTCAACCATGTGACCCAACCAGGACCACAATTCGGCTGGTACATGTGACTCGGTGCAAGTCACCTGAATCCTGTGATTTTGGCAGGATCCATGAACGGTGGGTGACCCAGTGAACAATCTGTTTGGGACCCTTGTACTCTGGTGCTTTCACCTTCGTATTATGGAAAGATTCAGCTGTTGGTTTGCTCACCACAACAAGCTTGGGAGAATGGTTTCTTGGTTTGGCTATGGTTGTTGTTGGGTTGTTGCACTCAGCACATGGATTTTGTTGCAGGTGATTTTGGCAGGATCCCTGAATGATGGCCAACCCCCAAGTCAATCAGATAATTCTGTATTTGTGATCGATTGACTCACATATCAGGTGGTCGTTTAGGCCTACTATGTTCAGAGGTCAGCCAGCAAGTGGGCACATCTCTGAATCAGCACCTATACGCTTAGGTGATCAGGGATTATTGCTGCATCACTAAGATCCTAGGTTCCAAATGCAGTCTTTAAAATTTGAGCTGACTCTACAAACTCACATCATTCAAGCATCTTTACTCCACACAATGTATGACAAGACACCATTTACTTGTTGAAATGAATTCCTCCATATGCTACAAGAAAAAAGGAAGCTCCGCGAACTAACCACTTTCTTCATCATCATTTAATGCAGCTTTCTCGAGGAGACAAGCACCCATATCCCCCAGTGACTCCGAGAACTCTGCAAGCAGAAAGATCAATGTAAGGGGGGACTACTTAGAAAAAATGTTGCTTTGGACTGATGGTCTACAATCAATTCATACAACAAAATTAATCTATTAAATAAAACATAATATTTAATTGTGTTAATTTCAAACTTCAAACCCGGAATTAAGTTCTCTGCCAACATCTACAGAGCTCCTTGTTATTCAACTGAGTTCTCAGAACATCTAACTACAGTTACAGTCCATGCAGTTATCAAAGAACACCATTATTTTACAGGATATAACGATCAGTTTGACATATTCATGTTAAGGCAACATTGTATCTTGATAAAACACCAAAACTGACCCAATGTAAGCATGAAAAATATTCTATGAGAGGTTTCAGCAAACAATAAATAAACTGAGGTTTCATTGATCTGGTACAGTTGTCTAACTCATTATTCAACATATAACAAACAAATGTGCGAAGGAAACATGGAGTGGTAGAGGAAATCAGCAACAGTATAGATGATAATAGAGTTCAATACAACACGAAGGCAATTGATGTACCAAATGCACCATTTGTAGCGGCAGCGGCAGCAGAAAGTAAGCTATCATAGCAGTTTCTCATATCCTGCATGTCCTGGAATTAAAAAAAAACACTCAATCAAATCACGGAAATCAAAAGAAGATCTTCCAAGTCAGGCACTGGAAAGAATACGAAATCCCATAATCAGGACAGCTCCAGCTATATAGGCCAAGAGTTGTGTTCAATTTGCATTCAACAAGAGAGATAATCTCATCATCCTCTGAATCATTGTACCCAGGGTCCCAGATGCTTCCACTATTTGGTTTTTTCCATGCCCAACATTTGGGATACGAGACTACAAAATTTGTACACACAAATGTCCTGGTAATCTCATCGAGAAGTGCCACATGTTGGACACTTCCAAGTGAGGTGCCCAGATCCTCCATAAAGTTTTCCTTGCACTGTTTTAATTCTTTTGTCATGCAAATTACATTGTCATTTCTTCTTCCCGACTGAGAAGCTTGCTACAATTCTCTCAAAGCCAAAGAAACTATTCACATAGACTCACTCTGATTCTCAAAGCCTAAGCTTATTTCTATTATGAGAAATGTTTGCGTTCACTTTCATATACAATGCTTTCTTTCCTGCCAACATGTCGCTCATGTAGAACATCCGAGCCATATGAAAGGTGGGCCACACCATAAAAGACACCTGCGGCAAAAATCGGACGGATCAACTCATTAAGTTGGCCATGCCCATACATTGAGTCAGATCATCGGCTGTCTATTGATTTCAATCAGTGTAGAGCACCTCATGAGGGAGCCATCCTAACATTCAACCCAGTGATTTTTATGGCGTGTTCCACCTTTTTCACAGCTCAAAAGTTCTACACAAGTGACATGTGGGCAGGAGAGGTTGTCATGCAATTCCTGTTTTATTATAGGCACATGGTGCAAAAACAAACGACAGCAGCAGCGGAAGCCTTATTCTTTTCCTTCTTCTTCTTTTTTGCTTATTTTGTTGTGTTTATATGAACCATTTAGAAGAAAAAGGATCGTACATTGCAAAAAAAAAAAAAAAAAACTATTATTTATTGAGAAGATTATTGATTGATTTTCAATGTCTGTAAATTGACTTAATTTTAAGTTTGGACCACTTCTAATTTTGTTGACCAGAGCCATGTGAATGTTCTTTTTAAATTCCCTTTCGATTTATAACCAACAAAAGACCCTAAGAAAAAGATTTTTTTTTTCTTTTTTGAAAGATGAACCCTCAAAAACATCTATATCTGACAAAAGTATTTCCATTGATTTTTTGTGTTTTCATTATTCTCTTTTATTTCTGTTTACTTGTTGATTTATTTATTTTGTTAAAAGTTTGCTTATTTGTGTACAAAAGTGTCTGCATGTGTAGATTTTGGAGTTAGCCAGTGTCAGACAGTTGAACACTTGACACCTATGCCAATCCAGAGAACACTGCACCTACAACATGCCATATGGCTCAAAATCAATTGTGTTTTGTAGCCCTCAATATAGTAGCGGTGAACAAAACTGCCCAAAAATGCTTGATCATGAAGAAGAGGGGCAGCAAACATGCACCATATGGCTGAAAATGGTAAGACTTATGAACTTCATACAGAGAAGAAAGAGGAGAAAGACAACCAAACATTGAAAGTATTGAAGAGATATATTGGCCTGACACCCATACACTGAAAGTGTTGAAGAGATATAATGGCCTGACAACAGCTTATGCTGCATGACTATCGACAACCTTCAAAAGAGGGGTACGGTATTGCCTAAAATATGCATTTTATGCATGCATGATGAGGAATCGGTTGATCAACTCTTTGTGCATTGCCCTATTGCGGGGTCAGTGTGGGCAGATATCCTCTCTCGCTTCCAAGTTTTGTGGGCCTTTCCGGATTTGGTGGATGCTTTGCTCTTGTCTTGGCATGGAGTGGGGGATAGGAAAGGGCATGACAAGACTTTGGAGGACGGCCTTACTTGCGGTTTGGTGGTCTGTGTGGGAAGAAAGGAATGCAAGACGTCCGATCGTTGCTACATTTGCAACAAAAAAGGGCACTTCTCAAAGCAATGCCCCAAGCGACACCGGCTGAAATATGCAAAGATGATTGAACAAGCATTCTCTCTTCTTCCACAGAAAGACGATGATCTTGAATCAGTCTTCTCCTTCTGTGACGAATATGATCCATCGGCTGTCATGGCTACTGGATTTGATTCCGAAGAAGATTCAGCAAGTCATTCTGATTATTCCTCTGAATCAGAAGATGACAAACAAGAAATTCCTGAAGTTGACGGCATCTTTGAAGCCGTAACCTTTCCCTCCATCACTTCAGCCAGTCCCACTCCATTGATCCGAGTTGAACTTTTTCCACATCCAACCTCTCACCCAATCCCTGTCATTGCCCTTGCAGATACAGGCGGAGCCATTTCCATTCTCAATCCATCCATACTACCCGAAGATTCTTGGCATTCCCATTCCCAGTACTTCAAAGCAACCAATGGAAAAGTTTTCCATGTTGATAAAATCACACCTGTTATCCATAAAAATCTTTCCCGATCTCACAATCTCCCATTCATTCCTTGGCTCCTCCTTGTCTGGAAAAGATTTGATTCTTGGTTTTGACATTCTCCATAAAATTAAGGGTCTTCAGTGGTTACCAAGTGGCCTTGAATACAACTCCTTTTTGCCATGGTCCCACATCCCAAATCTCCATTTGGCACAACCCATTGAAAACATCAAAGCTCTCCTCACTAAACAATGTTGTGCGAATTTCCACTCTAAGTTTGCTAAAAAGCATCCTTCTCCTTTGTGGACATGCCCTGAATTTTATGTAAACCTCTCATTCAAGCAACAAGTGGCGCTCACTCCAACAAAAGCAAGTCATCAAGGGATGAATCCCGACCATTTGAAACTTGCACAAGATGAGCTTGCTGGCCTTCTCGGCGAAGGTCTCATTGAGCCCACTGATTCTCCATGGGCTTGTGAAGCTTTCTATGTCAACAAGTACTCTGAACAAGTGCGAGGAAAGCTTCGTCTTGTCATCAACTATAAACCATTAAAAAAATACCTCCAGGATGACAAGTTTCCTCTACCATACCGAGCTTCTTTGTTTCAACACTTGGCAGATGCACACCTTTTCTCCAAGTTTGATCTCAAAGCAGGTTTTTGGCAACTGGGTATCAGCCCAGATGATCGTTACAAGACAGCCTTTACTGTTCCAAATGCACACTACCAATGGACAGTCATGCCGTTTGGATTGAAAACTGCCCCGTCACTTTTCCAAAAAGCGATGGTCCGGATCTTTCAACCCATCCTTCACCACTATTTGGTCTATATTGATGATCTCCTATTGTATTCACCAGATGAAAAAACTCATAGTGAACTCCTCCAGCAGTACCATGCAATCTGCGTGAAAAATGGCATCATGCTCTCAGAAAGAAAGATGCACTTGGCTCAAACAAATATTGATTTCCTCGGCAGGGAAATCAAGGACGGTCTTTACTCTCCACAGCCACACATAGCTGAACATCTTCTTCAATTCCCCGATGTCCTCACCACAACAAAACAAATACAGCAATTTGTGGACATCGTCAACGATGTGTCCGATGAAATCTCCATGGGCTTGTGAAGCTTTCCCCTTCAATCACCACTAAAAAACCTCCATCCCATGTTGTCCCATGAAATCTCCATCTCAAATATGTTCCCCTTAGAAAGAATTGAAGCACTTCCCCTAGAAATCAAGAACCATATTTCCGATCTTTATTTTGCCAACCGACCATCCCATAATCTCAAGACCTTCCTCGAAATACATTTGCTCCAAAATGGCCCCGTCTTCTTCCATATACCAAATCCTCATTTACCCATACCTCACTACCCTGTTTTTCCGAGATTTGTACTATTGTCCAAATGAAGCTCTTTGTTTTCTCTAGCATCTCGTTGAGAAATGGATTGTCATGTTCATCTTCAACCAGGAAAAACATGTTGCCTACCTTTGTTGCATCCAATGGGAATGAGATAATGGATTCCACCAGCTCACACAGTCCAACAAAAATGTAATTAAATTTTTGGAATGGTTCAAGCCACTTCCTGTGTGACAACCCCTGCTCTCAGATCATAAAAATGTATATGTTGAAATCACTTTCAAAAATCCAAGAGATCTCATCGAACTGGACAGCGGTGAAAGCTACTACATCACTTTTGCTCCAGACAGAGCAGTCATCCGGCAATGGAGAATATTTAATATAGCCCAACAATGGCATATTTACATAACCATATTCCATCTCTTCAAAAGATCCATGTGTGACATGAACAATATCCAAGTTGAGGATATCCCTGCATCTGTATGGGAAAATTTATCACACAAATGAATGGTGATCTCAGTCTCAACCACTTCGCAGACTATATTGAACGCAACATGGAAGCTCTACTGGCACACTATTCCAGCGAAAGCGACAGCTCGTCAGACGACTAAAGTAAAAAGAACGAGCTGGATGAGACATAAACATCACTTGTCACCATCCAAGTCACTTTCAGTCACCATCCCCCTGATAAGTCTCCATCAAGTCACTATCAATCGCTGTCACAATGGCTCCGATAATTGTCATTTTCAGAAGCAAAGTTCCAGCTGTCCCATTGTATTATACCCATTGTACCAGGACCTCTTACCAGACGTCCCACGCGAAGACCAAGTGTCTCACGCGATGGCCAGGTGTCCCACGCGATGCCTAGGTGCCCCCATACGTGGCCTGGCAATCGTCACATCCACACCAACCGATAAGGTTTCGAAGATTTGAAGCATGCTTTGAAGTCCGCAAGCAAGCAGCAAGTCGTCTATAAATACTCGTCGTCACTCTTGTAATGAGTAGACTAGAAGAGTTAGAGAGAGTAGAGAAAAATTGAAAAAGTTTGTTTGAGTTTGAGTCTTTGTTTCCTTATGCAATGTTTGCAATAAATAAAAATTGTTTTAAGTTTAGATTTCGTATTAAGAGATTATCAACATTTCGTGTTTCTCGGTTTCATTTTATTAGAGATATTATTTTTTACGCGGAATAAAAATTAAACCCTAAACCAATTAAACCCTAAACCCTAAACATTCGACTGTAGTGTAACAAAAGTATTGTAGCATGATTACTGTAGCAAATTGCTTGGGATACCTGAAACGGATGAAAACACTATTTTTTCATAAAACATCGAATTACAAAACTACAAAGCATAATTATAAGACAGATGGTAAAACCTAAACAAGCTATAATACTTGGCGGAGACATTGGTATGATGGGAGTTGATGAGAGGGTAAATGGATAGTACGGGGACAACGAGCGTAAAAAATAATATCTCTACTAAAATGAAAGCGGGAAACACGACATGCTAATAATCTCTTAATACGAACTCTGAACTTAAAACAATTTTTATTTCTTACAAACATTGCAAAAGCAAACAAAGACTCAAACTCAAACTTAAACATACTCTTTCAGTTTTTCTCTAGTCTCTCTCTTCTGCTCTACTTATTACAAGAGTGATGACGGGTATTTATAGGCGACTCGCTGCTTACTCGCAGACTTCAAAACATACTTCAAATCTTCGAAACATTATCGGCTGGTGTGGATGTGACGGCTGCCAGGCCATGTATGAGGGCACCTGGGCATCGCATGAGACACCTGGTTTTCGCATGGGACGTCTGGTAAGAGGTCCTGGTACAACAGGTATAATACAATGGGACAGTTGAAACTTTGCTTTTGAAAATGACAATTATCGGAGCCATTGTGACAGCGATTAATAGTGACTCGATGGCGACTTATCAGGGAGATGCTGACTGAAAGTGACTTGGATGGTGACAAGTGGTGTGATGTCTCATCCAGCTCGTTCTTCTTACTTCAGTCGTCTGACAAGTTGTCGCTTTCGCTGGAATAGTGTGTAAGCAGAGCTTCCATGTTGCGTTCAATATAGTCTGCGAAATAGTTGAGACTGAGATCACAATTCATTTGTGTGATAGGATTTTCCCATACAGATGCAGGAATATCCTCAACTTGGACGTTGTTCATGTCACACATGGATCTTTTGAAGAGATGGAATATGGCTGTGTAAATATGCCATTGTTGGGCCATATTAAACATTCTCCATTGCCGAATGACTGCTATGTCTGGAGCAAAAGTGACACCGCTGTCCAGTTTGATGAGATCTCTTGGATTTCTGAAAGTGATTTCAACATATACATTCCCATGATCTGAGAGCAGGGATTGCCACATAGGAAGTGGCTTGAACCATTCTAAAAATTTAATTACATTTTTGTTGGACTGTGTGAGCTGGTGGAGTCCATTATCTCGTTTTCATTGGATGCGACAAAGGCAAGCAACCAGTTGCTTCAACATCTCCAAGCCGATGAGTGCAGTATCGTCAATGGCTAGAACTCTGCTTATTGAATGGGCTTCTTGTTCTAATCTTAGGGGAGTTTGATGTATTGGTTTTCTTCTTTAGCTTGGGTCGCCCCCTTGGTGCCCCTTCCCCTGTGCTTTGCTTCTCTTAGTTTTTTAATAAAGTTTCAGTTATCTTTTAAAAAAAAAAAAAAAAAAAAAAAAAAAAAAAAAAAACAGCTTATGCTGCATGGCAACACCAACCTCTTGCTAATTATGGGATTGAGAGGTTGAATTTCTTGGCTCATGAGCAATTGAGTTGTAATCTCATCAGAACAGTTTTGGCTAAGCAAGCATAGAAAGTGTCTATATAACTTGGAGATGTAAGAATTCTATAAGGTGGGCCTTATTGATCAATGGTATGGATTGCCTTAAGGGTTGGATAGTGTGATCGCGAGTACCAGTGGACCCCACTCAGTTGCGATTCATCTAAAATCGTGTAACGGGTAGTGTGCTACAACTGTGTCACACACACAGTGTTCTACTTGGACTAGGATTACCAAATTCGTGTGGAGCTTATAGGGAGAGGAGTTTTGATGGGTTTTAAACTCCTCAACCCTCTAAACTATATAAACAGGGCTGGGTCTCCAAGCCTACATATGACTGAAGCTTCAAAGTCCCATTGAATGGAACACATACGAGTGATGTCTGCACACATGTCAAAGTCCTGAAGTTTTCAATTCAACAATAGCCTATTCTAAAATTTGTCCATCGTGGTTGACTTCATCTTTCCTAGGGGAGGCAAAAGGGTCGAATCCGCCCATGTGTCAACTAGCCTGACCTCCTATTGAGGCGGGTCCAGACCAATCTAAATAGGTAGTGGGTTGGGCTTCGGCTGGAAAATGTGACCCATTTAATAATGGGTCGGGCTTGGGTGAACCCAACCTGCCCATATAGGTTATCAATAGGCTAGGCCAGATGACCTACCTTAACCCTACTCAAAAATAATAATAATAATAAAAGATATAGGCACATGGATATGGCATATGCATTAGAGTATGTATCCAATAATTGAGCCAAGTTGGGCATACCTTTTGCCCCATATTCCCTTCCTAAACATGAGTTGGTCATGCTAGGTTGGGTTGGTTGGTTGAGCCTGACCTGACTACAATTAAATGGATGGGGTCGTGCGTGGGTTTGATGAATTTTAAGTAGGCTGGGTTGGGCCACAGGGTAATGGATCATAGGTCAGTTTTGGCCAGAATTCTTGGTTTGTTCAACAAACAGGTCAGACCACAACCCATTGCCACCCCTATCTTTCCCCACTAAAAGCCCCAAACAGAATTGGAGAGGGGATCAAAATCTTTGCTTCCCCATTTTTCGTGACTTCAATTCCCCCCATCAGCCCGCTTCAAATTAGAAGCAGTCTCTAAAATCAAAGACCCGGGCACCTATGGTTGTAATGATCACTGCAAAACCATGCTTTTTTAATTCTATCTTCCCATGTCTTGCCACGAATCCATCTCAAGAGCGTCATTTTATCTATGGTCATCCTATGAGCATGTCGTTCGTTAACTACCCAAGATTTTGTCCCATAAAGCACAACTGGTCTTATATCTATCATATAAAATTTCCCCTTCAATTTGATTGGTACTCGGCAATCACATAAAACTCCAAAGGCACATCTGCACTTCTTCCACCCAGCTTGAATTCTATAAGCAACATCCTTCTCAATCTCTTCATTCTCATGAATTATCATCCCAAGATACCAAAAATCGTCATTTTGGGGTACCTTTTGGTCAACAATCTTAACTAATTCCTCGTTTCCACTTCTATTGTTACTAAAATTGCATTCCATAGAACTCCAGAGGCACATCTTCACTTCTTCTACACAGCTTGAATTCTATAAGCAACATCTTTCTCAATCTCTTCATTCTCATGAATTACCATCCCAAGATACTGAAAATCGTCATTTTGGGGTACCTTTTGGTCAACAATCTTAACTAATTCCTCGCTTCCACTCCTATTGTTACTAAAATTGCATTCCATGTGCTCTATTTTAGTCCGACAAATTTTCTAACCATTTTTCGAACAGTTGAAGGCCATCCATCATGGAGCCTACCTACTAAAGTGGGCATACACAGCCCAGATGGAAGACAATGATTTCACTTCGGTAGTGATCTACAACCAGTTGGAGGTTAGCTCAAGCCGCAACTCATCATACGGACCATCAGGTCAAGCTTGTAGAACAACCAAGCTGTGCAAACGGTCATCACCATGAAGATCCCAATGCACAAAAATCAGAACGGTCAGTTCATCAGGCAGGCCGCCCGGCATGGAAATAATGAACTATTTAAAACAGGCCTCGCCAACCGTCCAATTCAACACATACTGTGGCCCACCCGATGATCGGAGTGGCCTGATTTCCAAACCCGAGACCTTCTGCACTGATCAGATGCCAGACCTACAAGAAGATTGCACAGAGAGAAAGAGAGAGAAGGGAAAATACCAGAGTTGCCTGAGAGAGCTCATCAAGAGGAGGTGAAGGTGGATGGAGTGAGATGGCTTTGGTGTTGGTATTGGACTCCTGAAGCCCGAATCCTCTCAGCTTCTTCTTCAAAGACGATTTCATCGTTGCTTTTGCAGAGGAGGGAGTGAGAGAGAGAGGGAGAGAGAGAGCTAGAAGAAGCGGCGTCCGGAAAGAAGAGAGAGGGGATGGGATTGGGTGGATTTAAGGAGCACCATTTCAGAAACTCACGCGCCTCTGTCTGGCTGTCTGTATGAAATGTCAGAGCAGATGAGAGAGAGATTGCGTGCTCCGCCGCTTCCTGAGTTAGTGACCCAGGAATCGTTAACAACACCCTCAGCCAAAGTCTGTGGGGTCCATCATATTCTATATATAAAATCCACTCTGTCCATCAGATGAGACCCATTATTTGAACCGTACATACATAATATAATCCTTGTTTAAAACATATATGTTCCACACCAATAATAAAAATGTAAAATAGCTTTCAAAACTTCTTGATTCATAATGTATAGCCTACATGAGTTATATATAGGATTTTTACGTATTATTATCTTATTATATGTGAATTATACATTATTAACGGCTTTGATGAAGCATGAACACTATGATCGCCCCATACACAAACCTACGGTTGGCATCTCATCCCCATAGTACCGTGTAGTGTGGCCCACATGATATGTGAATCTATCGTAAATTTTTTTTATCTGATGGATAACATTGATGATCGAGCCTGACAGACAGAGCGGATTTTACGTATAACATGTGGAGAGCCCAACGTAGTCGGGCGTCCTACCCACGCGCCGGCGAAAACTGGTGTTGTAGAGAATTCCAGTGCGGGCGGGTATAGGGCAGAGCAAGGAAGAACCGGAATTTTGTAAAAGCCATCTCCCTGCAGTACACGTGGCAACTGATGTGTCGATCGGGACTCTCCATCTAGTGGGCCACTTTTTAAATGGCCAAAACTTTTCAATTCGCAGAAATCAGATGACTACAGGTATTTATATTCTTTACTTTAAGTTACTTAATATTGACCGTTAAAAATTTTCTTTGCTACCATCTCTTTAAGGGATTCATTCCAGATGGATAAGATCATCCGGTCCATGCGTATATTGAATCATTTAAAATCCATGGTATGAAACAAAGGATGAACGGTCCCTATTGAATCATTGACTAGATGGATGTACTAAATTCAGGTCCTTCGAGCTCTACTGTACCATCTCCGGATTAAGAGAAATTGACCACTGTAGACACCACATTTTACCCAGCGTCTTTTCAAAGCGCTCCCAAACTTTACATTACCAAAGTAGGCCATTCCGTACGAACACACATTTGCGGGCGACAATACCCTTACAGTCAGTAGCTATAGCTACGAATTATAACCGTAGCTATATGTATTTAGCCAATGTGAATGCAAGGCTATTTTCGTCCGCAAATAGTGTGTCCGTACAGAATGGTCTACTTTGGTAAACTAAAGTTGGGAGCGCTTTGAAAAGACTCTGGGTAAAAGATAGTGTCCATCGTGGTCAATTTCTCCCGGATTAAGATGTGCGTTGCGTACTTGAGGATGGTCATTGGTCAACCAGGGAGATGAATAGATTATGCTTAGAACAAAGAACCGGAACATGGTGGAGCCATCTCTCCACCGTACACGTGTCAATGTGATTTATTATTTCGAACCGTCCATATGGTTATCCCTACTTCTTAAAGTGAATAAATCAAAATATTCATGATTTAGGAGATTCTAACCTTATGATCAGTGGCCCTCAAGGCAAAGATAGAAAAAGAAGTTTTTAACGGTCAAATTCTGAATGGGGGAAATTGAAGAAAAGAGGTGTATGGATGGTCTAACGGGTGTGAATTTTGATGGAAAAACAATCCATGATAGGGCCCAATACATGGATGGTGTAGATTAACAAATAACCTTGCCACGTGTCCTGCGGAGAGATGGCTCCACCATATTCCGGTTCTTCTAGATCCGGTTCTCCCCACGCGTGCCAACGTAGTACGGGCGTGTAAAGTACGTGTCGTGCACTATGTGGGCCCCACGTTTTCTGCTTTGTGGATGGAGAATCAGGCCAGCGTGTGAATCTAGTGGGCCACACTTGTTTCATTTGAAAAAAAATGGACGCCTGTAATGATTCCTGTTCGGACCTTTTGACTGTCATAGAGGCATAAGGGAGAATAGAGAGGTTTCTATGCCCACACGCGTGTATAAGAGAGATCATATACCTCCTATCTAATATGCTAACGTGGTCCACTTTCTGAGATCCAATCCGTCCATCGGGTGGGTCCGATCAATTAGATAATATCTTTCAAATATCAAATCATTTTATTAATTAAAATGGCCACGGTGTTAGAAGCAGAAATGAAGGCTGAGAAAAAGCTTAAGTCAGCTTTTCTTAGACTGCCATTCGTTTTATAGATCCAGTATATAGGCCTGATTTCCAGGCAAGTGCATCTTCACGGTGGGATCCATCCGATGGACAGCTAATATCTCACACACGTGTGATCAACGATTCATAATCAACACATAATGTGGAATGCAAACCATGCTGACTTTCAAGCTGGCCCTCAATAGGCTACAACACGACTTTTGTTGCCGGGCCCGTACCGTCGTTCCCGCCAACACGCCACTTGTTTAGGCCATCCTTATCGGGCACGGATTGCCTACTGACAGTGATTTGTGGGCCCCAAGTATGTATTCTATCCACCCCATCCGTCCATTTTTCCCTGCTATTTTATAGCATGATACCAAAAATGAGGCTGATATAAATCTCACATGGACCGTACCAGGAAAGAGTAGTGATTGAACACTCACCATTAAAAACTTCCCAGGGACCGCACAAGTTTTGGTTTAACCTTATATTTGTGTTTTCTCTTCCTTCAGGTGCGTGACCTAATGAGAGTTGTACATGAGTTGAGCCGGCTTGAGCTTGGCACGGCCCGGCTCAACTCGGCCAATAGCCGACGTAATTCCAACTCCGCTCTATCCTTGATCTTGACTTGCTCAACTTGGCTCGGTCAATAACCAAGACCAGTTTGGCCTGTTTGACATTTTTCTCAAATGCATGGAGTGCACTTTTAATTTTTTATCGTATGTAAAATAGCAATAGCATTTTACATGTATTTCATCAGATACACCGTGAACAGCATCAAAATAAAAATACAAATATAGTTTTGTCATGTAAAATTGTTTTGGTAGTGATTTGTTTCATATCGTACTTTTCTCACCAACATTCGATCATGCGGAGAATGTATACACCCAAAACAACACTTCGTTAAGTCATTTCATCAAATACTTAGTGAGCAACAGCAATATCAAAATAAACGGAGTTAAATGGAGTTTGAATGGAGTTGAGGTTTGATCCCATTGGAGCTCAAACAAGCTTGAAGTCGGCTCAAAATTTTTCCAAGCTCCAAATATATCTCGACTTGGTTTGAACTCAATTTTGAACGGAGTTGAATCAAGCTTATTCAGGTAAAGTCAAGCAAGTTAACCCAGCTAACTCAGTTCATGTACAGCTATATACCTAATCAATAGGTTGGATGGCAAAGAAACATTACAAGGAGCCTAGTAAATTTTTAATGATCCGCGTTCAATTGCCACTATTTTCTTGTCGTGTGGTCCACTTGAGATTTAGATCACCCTCATTTTTTGGGCTCATGCTCTATAATGATTTGGAAAACTAGATAGATGGTGTGGATAAAACACATACATCATTGTGGAGCCCACAGAGCACTGTCAGTAGCCACCTTGCTACTGTCAATACGCAATCCGCGTCCATCCTTACCATGAGATGGTGGCCCCATCATAAAGATTGCCTGGTACAATAATCTGTACGCTCATCAGATGGTCAACACCGTTGGATTCAATGGACAACCCACGTTACGAATCCACGAAGAAATGTCGCCTGCGCAGTGAGTGGATCATGATTTTTTGAGAAGGAAGATCTTAACGGTGGGACCTACCATTTTCATGGTACTGATGCCCTGGACAAGTAGCATATTAGCTGGAAAGATGGGACATCACCACACGTTATGGTGCCCTTGGTTGCAGGTCTCTTTTTGGGACAGGGAAATGTTCAGTGGGTCGCACTCAATGGATAGTCCGGACGTAAACGGCTCGGATTTGCAATAGCAGTATTCGATATTTGACGTAGTCCTTAGTCATGGATGCGGATTTAGATGCTTTTCAAAAAAGTTAGATATAAATGGGATGGTGTGATAATCATATATTCGACTAATTTCTATTAAAAATAAAAATAAAGTTAAATTTTTAATAAAAGTAATTAAAAATAAATAAATAAATAATGTAGTATAATTAACTAATATTAAGCTATAAATTCTAAAATATTTAAACAAAAAATTATCATCTTTAACAAAAGACATGGTCAATAATGACAACAGTCATTATATATATCAACCTCACATAAATGCATGTCAATGTTAGGCAATACTTATTATGAACCATGCTTTTCAATAGCAATTAAATCTTGATTAATATGACATGGCACAAAGATGTAATTTTCATGTTTCAATATCATTATGCCCTAAATTTGTCATATACGAGCAGTTAATATTTTAATAAAAGATCTTATTAGTGAAGTAAATTATGAAAATATTATTGAATAATTGCATAAATAAATATGGATATGGTCATATGTTACCATCTTAATGGTTTAAAGAGCATAACTTGACATGTTCCACCCGTCCTGCGGCTTTTAATGTATTGGTTAGGTTTTTAAGAACTGGTATTTGAGCCAACACCATGTGTGAAAAGGATTACTTAAACAATAGTGACAGTCACCATAGCATAGAAAAAACTACTTGAGCAACCAAAGTGCAACCACTAAGTAGAGAAGGTTACTCGAATAACCAAAATCATGTGAATTTCTGTTAATCGGATAAAAATTACATGTGTCCGACTATCTTAGATTTGGCACACACCTACCAGTTGAATGAGGAGATCACCAATACGCTGCAAAGTGAATTAGTTGTTGAAGAGTACTATGCTACTCTCCACTAGTGATGGGAGGATTTGGATCATTATATGCTAGTTGTTTCAACTCTAAAAGGATTTCATAAATGGCCTCAACTAGGCTACATTGGGATTTCAAGCCTCAAAGTGATTTCCTAGAGGTAGTTTATAACTACAAGGTCATAAAGCATCATCATAGGTGTAGAAACATGCCTACCGAAGAGAGATTTGCCATTATATTTGGGTCCAAATCATCTTGAGGAAGAAATCAAGCAAAGGGCCGTATGTATGGCTATAAAGTTTTAAGTAGTGAACACATGACACTTGAAAAGGGTTTCACAAGTATAAATGATTTACATGCTATTCTATTAGGCTTTTAAATGGTAATCTATTTACAGGTAAATAGATTGTATGTTTAACTAGCTTGTAAAATATTTACAATGGATAAAGTATATATTTATATCATAGAGCTTGGGTGATGAGCTTTTCAAAATTTTGCGAATCGCATAAGGACTTCATTTTTATTTTTATTATTTTTATTATTTGTCTTAAGAGAGCATTAAAGCATGCACACACTGAATGAATTAGATGTCTTCCACCCATCACAACAGGCCCCAAATATAATCTGAAAGTTTTTAATGGTGGACGTCCCATCATTCCCTCATGTGGTCTATTTGATAATTAATGAGCTGTTTTTTTTAGGGCTATAGGAGAGCATTAAGGAAAACACATTATGGATACATTGGATATGCCATACGTATTATGATGGGCACTACACATCATGAGTGTATATCAACCATTGTGTTCTAAATATGTATAATACTTTTTTTTATATACAAATGTAAAGATTTGTAATGTGAAACATAGCTTTTTGCTAGGTTAATATATATTACAGCACGTGAAGGCTTTACAAGTATAAACATGCATCCAAACCGTCTCTATAATCCTTTTACAGCTAAAGGACTTTACAAGCATCCAAACGACCTATAGCAACCACATTCAACTTCTCCGAACAACACCTAAGAACAAACTTGTGCATTCTCATTGTGGTCAACATTGACACAATCATAGTATTTTTATAACCTCTAACCTGGTATTTACCCAAAGCCTGTGAATGAGGTTATGTGCTGAGGTTGAGTGCGAGATCACTTCCACCAACCCAGAGTTCGGTGCCCTCGGCAAGCTTCATTAAGAGGTTGATAGTCTTCAAGCTCGCCAATGCATTAAGCGATCAATCAGGTATTTTTGCAAGCCATGTGTCTAGGCTTATATTGGATCCTTCTTCATCTTAAATATTGATTATGGCACCACTGATTACATGATCACATGACCAGTCATGTAAGGTGTTTTCTTTTGTTGCCACTCACCAACATAAAAAGGGCTTATTTGGGAGTTTATAAATGTAGGTAAATGGCAAATGAAATAGGAGGTAAATGAATTGAGAGTAAATGACTTGCTCAGCGTGTGTTTGGATGGGAGTAAATGAAATGTATTTAAATTTTAAATATTTTGTTTGTATAAGAGTAAATGGGAGGATTTAGAATGCGTTGGACTTTTTAATATCCTAAATCAGTTTTAATATCTCAAATAATTAGTATAAATATGTGATATTTAATATATTGATTATAATAAGTCCATCGAAATATGTAATTTAGCCAAAAAAAATAAAAAAAATCTTAAGCCTTAAGTGAGCCACAAACATATGATCACAAACAAGCAACTTTTTTTGTTTACCCACACACACACCACCACACACTCACGCCGTAGTGGGATTTCACCACCTATGGATACTCGAACCCTTGACCGGGTGTCGAAACTCCTGAGAGTCTACCACCCGAGCTAGAGTAAGGATCCCACAAACAAGCAACTTACCAATGCTTTTTAACTGTCTATTTAGATGTCAACCTTTAGATAGTTTTAATCATTTAATTGGTGTGATTTTAATGATATAGCCCATATTTGAATGATTTTGAAACATCACTAAGTATGTCATGCGTATGATGGACATATGCATAGCACCACATTTGTTTACTTGCATGACTCTCCAAGGAAACTCAAAAAGGCATTTCATCCCCGTTTACTTCCAAATCCTCTATTATGTGGGGACTTCCATTTCATTTCATTTGCATACATTTACTTCTGTTCAAATGCACTTAAAATATTATTTATTTTCATTTACTTCTAATTCTCTCCATTTACTTCTATCCAAACAGCCGTCATCAGTCATTGAATTGAATGATCCACCGTCGAAGAACCACAACGATCAAGAAACCCCAGCAGCCCAATCTGCCGCCATCTAATTGATGATGAATATTCAGTGTATTTGCCATCAATTCATGTTAGAAGCAGAGAAGTCCAATCATGGATTGCCGACTCTGAAATGGTCAGGGATCTGTATAGAGACTCGACTCGAATCTGAACAAAGTCAAGATGAGCTGCCTGGTCAAAAAACCACAAATCCAATAGCTCATCTGAACAAAGTCAAGATGAGCTGCCTAGCAATTTTCGAACAATATGGTTTTTGTAGTGCAGAACATGCGAGGTAGGGCCCATCAGATGGACAATTGAGATTCACTGACCGTACAGCCAGCCATACCTGTAATGGTGAGAGGCAATGCATCAACTAAAGAGTTCAACAGGATGAGAGAGAAAACAACTAGAGTCTCATATACAGCTTCCGAATTTTAATGCAATCACCAAAATCTTGACCCATCAGATGATGAGTGAAATACCACCTAATTTATTACTTCCATCAGATCCTAACCATCCACCACCAATCAACATTTAAAAAACAGCGCGAGCAAATAGATCAAATCAGACTTCAGACCTGTACTTAGTCCGATGGACCCGAATAGATGAGACGTGGGTCCCCTTCCAACAGTTGATGTAGAGCGGGTTGCAGATATTTTCATGGCAAAGATGGACCACAGAATGCCCGATTGGAGGTGGAAATGATCCGGACTGTTAGAACTTTAAAACAGTCATATCTCACAAGATGGGATGAGTTTTTCAACATATCATGTATAATTTTAGGGTAGGAGAAGCTACTTTAGCCAACCAACCTGCTATGCCGGGTTGCCCACACCGGATTTGTGAGATTCCATCAGATCGATGGTCAAAAGCCCCTGTAGGAGTCATGTCCAACATGAAAAGGGCTTTTTAAAAAAATTAGGAGAATAACATGGTTAGGCCAAATTGGACACTTACTATTTTTAACCAAAAACCATGAAGTCTAAGTAGAAATGGAGACATAAGTTTATTATTTATGGTAAGTCGCCTTTTTCAGGGTGTCTGAGTCTAAAATTCCATCATAAGTTTGAGCTCATTATTTAAAGGATTGTAATTTCAATTTTATTTTTTTTTAAAATATCATAATCAATATATTTTTGAATCTATTATAAATTATTTCTATTTTATCCCTTGTGGATTTGAGGAAGCTCCATGAGGAATCTAGAGAGTTCCATGGATTCGGAGTAGTTATTCCTTGAGGAAGACACTGCTCAACCTCATCACATCCCTCCTTACGTCAACGGTGAATAGAAGTCAATAGCTCGTGTTCGTAGCGATGGTCCATAATGTCCCAACAAATTCAGATTGAAAAGGCTATCCTTTTTTTTTTCTCCTTTTTTTTTTTTTTTTGAAAAATGCTCTTATAAAAAACTTAAATTTTAGAAATCAACTGCATCTTGTGCACCTTTCATTTATTAAGATTAATTACAACACCAATTAAATAATTAAATAAATAAATCATCTCAACAGCAGTATAATCAACTAAAATAGAACCCCCAAGTAATAAACAAATAAAGAAGCCATCATGAAATCAACACAACCTTCATGGCCTTTACAAGTTACAACCATGGTTACTTGTACCATGGAGAGCTATGATACATGGAATGGGAACCTGTACAAAGTAATCTACTTCTGATATGTGGTACACTTTATATATGAAATTCATATTCCAGTTTATATATGAAATGATGAATCCTATTATTATAGGCCTGCAGCTAATGAATTGTATTATATGCATGCTATTGCATAATCAAAGTACAAAAATCTAATTTTAAATATAAAATCTTTCCAGGGTTGGCCCAATGGGGCCAGGGATAGGGCCATGGCGGCCTATTCCTGATCCCCTAATCCTAACCAACACCAATTATGGGATCCTTTTTTTTTTTTTTTTCCATCTGAATTCAGACCACCTTAAGAGTACTATAGAATCATAATTTTAGATTTATGTAATATTGGTTAAAACATTAACTTAAATAAACCTTGGTAATTGCCAAAAATAGATCAGCAGTCCATCTAGTCACCATATCTGGAAAAACATTCAAAATAGCAGATGATCAAATAAATTCTAACAGGTCAAAAGTTAAAGTTGAAGTTCATGTAAGAAAATGTCTTAAAACTTAATAGTTACATCAATTCATTTTGGAGGAAAACTACGGGGTCGGGATCTCTGATGGTAGTTTTTAAGAGGCCTCGAGTATTGTGTAGCACGCCAACAATGCAGTGAACTGAGATCCAATCTTCGGTCTCACCTATAAACGATAAACAAGAATAAATATAAACTAGAAAAGAATCAAAGCAATCCAAATAAACCACAAGACAAGATATACGTGGAAAAATCTCAAACTAGGGTAAAAAACCACGAATGCAAACTTTCACAATGAAGAAAAACGAAGACTACAAGGCAATATACTAACCTCTCCCTTGGAAGTACAGAGAAAACCATTTGCCAACACCTTAGAATTATTTTCCCATCATACCTAAAAAAGCTTTAGGGACCCCTATTTATAGTTTAGACAACTCTCTTTTGCACCTCTGCAAAAGCCGACTCCAAAATCCGCAGTCCGTATCAAATCTGGAAATGAATCTGCATAATCTCGACCGGTCGAGCATGGGCCATGACCAGTCGAGTACCTCGGAACCCAAAATCGGATGCTTATTAAATTGTGAGTCGAGCCAGTCCACAACTGGTCACGACTGGTCGAGTGGGGCACTCGGTTGGTCGAGCATGGGCCACGACCAGTCGAGCAGCTCCCAGATGTGGCTCCACATCTTGACAATCTCTCACTTGGAGACACATCGTCATAAACCTTCGCCTTCTACATCCGAAGTGCATCGCCTCCCCGTCTTCAAGCTTGAAGACTAATCAAAGTTGAACAAAGCTTCAGCTTCTCCTATGTGACCGCCTTGGTCAGCATATCTGCAGGATTCTCATTTGTATGAATCGTCTCCAAAGCAATCGATCCATCTTTCAGTAACGAACGTATGAAGTGATATCTGATGGTAATATGCTTGGTCCTTGAATGAAAGGCTGAATTCTTAACCAAGTGTATTGTAATCTGACTGTCACTGTACAGCTTGCAATCTACTTGCTTCTTACCCAACTCTTTCATGAAACCTTGCATCCACACCATCTCCTTGTACGCTTCTGTAGCTGCAACATATTCTGCTTTTGTCGTACTGATAGATATTATCTTCTGTAACTGAGAGACCCAACTGACTGCAGAACTACCCAGAGAAAAAATATAACCTGTAGTGTTTCTTCTTCTGTTAACATCTCCTGCCAAATCTGAATCCACGTAACCTTATAACTTGATTTCCGATCCACCATAACACAGCCCTACATCCTTAGTACCTACCAAGTATCTAAGGATCCACTTCACAACTTTCCAATGTTTCTTCCTGGAGTTGTTCATGAACCTGCTAACAACTCCCACTACTTGAGCAATGTCTGGCCTTGTGCTTACCATAGCATACATGAGACTCCCAATAGCTGATGCGTATGAGACTTTAGCCATATAGTCTCATTCCTCCTGTGTCTTTGCACCTTACTCCTTAGATAACTTAAAGTGGTTGACTAATGGAGTGTTAATCAGCTTAACACCTCCTATATTGAATCGATCAAGTACCTTGGCTATGTACTCTGCCTGTGACAAAACTAATTTCTTGTTTTCCCCGTCACGCTTTATTCTCATGTCTAGGATTTGTTTTACAGCTCTTAAATTCTTCATGACAAATTCTTTAGACAGTTGTCTTTTGAGATCTAAAATGCCCTTCATGCTTGAACCAGCCACAAGCATATCATCAACGTATAGAAGAAGGATGATGTATGACGTATCAAACTTCTTCAAATAGGAACAGTGGTCTACATGACATCTCCTAAAACCATTTTTTGACATGAAACTGTCGAACTTCTTGTACCACTGCCTCAGGGCCTGCTTCAAGCCATATAAACTCTTCTTCAGTCTGCACACCTTGCTCTCCTTTCCTGGTGTCACGTATCCTGTCGGTTGATGCATATATCTCTTCTTCAAGATCCTCATGAAGAAAGGCTGTCTTAACATCTAACTACTCTAGATGTAAGTCTTCTGTAGCCACTATACTCAAAATCATGAGAATCGTAGACATTTTCATTACCGGTAAAAATATTTCAGTGAAATCGATATCTGTCTTTTGTTGAAACCCTTTCACAACCAATCTGGCCTTGTATTGTTTCATTCCATCGTGCTCCTCCTTCAGTATATAAACCCACTTGTTATAAAGAGTTTTCTTACCCTTAGGTAGAGTGACTAGCTCCCATGTACAATTAGACTCAAGAGAGTCCATCTCATCATCCATTGCCTGCTCCCACTTAACCCGTGTATCCGACTGTAATGCCTCTTCAAAATACTCTGGTTCACCATTATATGTTAGCAGTAGATAATGTAAGAAGGGCGAGTATCGAACCATGGGTCTTCTCTCCCGAGTAGACCTCCTTACGGCCAGTGTCTGCGGCTCTACCTCATAATGCTCTTGTGCATGATCATCCTGTGGCGCTGTAACACCCGTGTCCGGTAACTCTTCCAACTCTACGAATTCTTTCTCCTTGGCCTTAATTTCTTGTACACTATCCTTATGCATCACTTTTTCATTGAAGACTACGTCCTTGCTTCTAATGATTTTCCTGTTTTCTGGATCCCAAAACCTGTAGCCAAAATCATACTACCCGTAGCCTATAAACGCGCACCTCCTGAATTTCGCATCCAACTTATTTCTGTGCTCTGCATCAATGTAAACGTATGAAGTGCAACCGAATACTCTGAGATATGCAAGGTTCACTTCTTTTCCAGTCCACGTTTTTTCTGGTAGCCCACCATCCAATGGTGCTGAGGGGCTTTTATTGATGAGATATACGGCAATATTCACAACATCTGCCCAAAAAGGTTTTAGGTAACCCTGCATGTAACCTCATGCTCCTGGTGCGTTCAAGGATGGTCTTGTTAATACGCTTAGTGACACCATTCTGCTGCGGTGTCCCTGGAATCGCTTTCTGATGTTTGATTCCATTCGCTGCACAATACTCCTCAAATCTCTTATCATAGTATTCTCCCTTATTATCAGATCTGAGACATTTTATTATTTTACCTATCTCATTTTCTACCATTACTTTCCACTTTTTAAATACATCAAATATATCAGATTTATATTTTAAGAAATAGACCCACAGTTTTCTATTAGCATCATCAATAAAGGAAATAAAATAACGTGAGTCACCAAGAGATAATACCTGTGTCGGTCCCCACACATCAGTGTGTACAAGCTCCAATAGATGCGTCTTTAGATCGCGTCCCGTCTTCTTGAAGATTACCCTCTTCTGCTTACTATACACGCAGTCCTTGCAGAATTCCAAGTTAATAGACTTCAACCCTGGTAGTTTCCCTTTTGACAATAGCACTTTCATGCATTTCTCACTCATATGTCTCAACCTCTGATGCTATAACTGCTCATTCACTCCAGTTGATGCGACTACCAATGAACTATACGATCTTGAAGTCACGTACAAAGTACTTTCCTTTTTGCCTCGAGATATCACCAATGCACCTTTTGTGATCTTCCAAGAATCATTAGTGAAGGTCATCACATAACCGGTATCGGTCAACTGCCCCACTGAGATCAAGTTACATTTCAAACTCGGTACATGTCTGACATCCTTCAATTTCAAAGTCGTTCCGTCTTTCTGATTTACATGAACGTCTCCCTTTTCAACAATACTGCACGACTCATCATCACCCAGGTAGACTCTCCCGAAGTCACCTGATACATACTTAAGCAGAACTTCCTTACATGAAGTGGCATGAAACGAAGCACTCGAGTCTATAACCCAAGACTCATTCCTCGTATCAAGAGACAAGATCAACGCCTTTGTGTCACTCTCTTCAGATAGATTCACTGAATCCTTCCCGCCTTGAGAGCTTCTTTCTTGTTTCTTAAGTGCCCTGCAATCGCGTTTCATGTATCCCTTCTTGCCGCAATGCCAACACCCGTTTTTATTTTTTGGTCTCTTAGACTTCTTCCTTAACTTGGAACGCCCGTGTTTATTGCCTCATTTGTTCAGCGATCTTCCTCTTCCTTCAATGTTTAGAGCATTCCCTGAATCCCTTGAAACTCCTGATGCCTTTCTTCTAGATTCTTCGCTGAGAATTAGATCAGCCACATCATCAAATTTCAGCTTTGTCGACCTTGAAGAATTGCTCACAGCAATCACCAAACTATCCCAACTGTCTGGCAAACTGGACAAGATCAATAACACCCTGACCTCATCCTCAAAAATAATGCCAACAGATTCCAACTAGCTCGTGATTGTATTGAACTCGTTTAAATGTTCAGTCACGCTCCCATCATCTGACATCTTCATGTTGAACAACTGTTTCATAAGATGAACCTTATTGGACTCTGAGGGTTTTTCATACATGTGGCTAGGGCTTCCATTAATTCTTTTATGGTTTTCATTTTAGATATATTGATGGTAACGCTCTTAGACAAAGAGAGTCAGATCATTCTTAAAGCCTTCCTATCCAGTAAAAACCATTCATCATCTGTTATCTTTTCTGGTTTCTTCTCTTTTCCTCCTAAAGGAATATAGAGGTCCTTCTGATACAGATAATCCTCCATCTGCATCTTTCAGAAAGCAAAGTTTGAACCATCAAACTTCTCAATTCTAGTTTTCCCTTCTTCTGTCATCGCTCCCAATAGAACTAAACTAATAGCCCTAATACTAGTTGTTGCGCAGCACGCCAACAACGCAGTGAACCGAGATCCAATCTTTAATCTCACCCACAAATGATAAACAAGAAGAAATATAAACTAGAAAAGAATCATAGCAATCCAAACAAACCACAAGATAAGATATACGTGAAAAAACCCCAAACTAGGGTAAAAAACCACGGATGCAAACTTCCACTATGAAGAAAAATGAAGACTACAAGGCAATATACTAAACTCTCCCTTGGAAGTACAGAGAAAACCTTTTTGCCAACACCTTAGAATTATTTTCCCATCATACCTAGAAAAGCCCTAGGGACCCCTATTTATAGTTTAAGCAACTCCCTTTCGCACCTCTGCGAAAGCCGACTCCAAAATCTGTAGTCCGCATCAAATCTGAAAATGAATTTGCGTAACCTCGAATAGTCGAGCAAATTGCACGACTGGTCGAGCACCTCGGAACCTAAAATCTTATGTTTGCTGGACTTTGAGTCGAGCCAGTTCACGACTGCTCACGATTGGTCGAGTGAGGCACTCGACCGGTCGAGCAGCCCCCAGATGTGGCTCCACATCTCAACATCGAGCATACTCTGCTGAGGATAGGGCCAACATTTTCAACCCCGGGTAGAAAGTATGCCAAGCTGCATAACACTACAGTTGATCTCAAAAAAAAAAAAAAAAAAAAAAGCACTGTCTTTATAATTCATACTTTTTCCCTTATATTTTGTTCCTTTCTTGTTCTAGTTAATATATCAGTTGGCATCTCTAAATTAAGAGGGAAGCTTCTATTAATACGTTCCATTGATTTACACTTTCAAAAAAATAAAAAATAAAAGAGAAGGAAAGAAGAAGAAAAAGATCCATTAACTAGTGATAATTGTAGCTTGCCTTTTCAACTAACATAATAAAGGTATTCCGTAACAATAACGGTGGCTGTAACGGCCACCACTGACGGCCATTACGGTCTCTTTTTATTTATTAAAAAAAAAAACCTGAAAAACCTATATTGGCCCTATAATAAATAGACTATTATTGGGCCATTACAGCCTTTACAACAGGCGTAACGGGCCATTACGGGGCTATGACGTGTCATTTTTTCTATAACGACCATAACGACTATTACGATGTTGTAAATGTAATGGTTGCCACCATTACCTTTACAAAATGGCCATTATGGTCCCATAACGGCCGTTACAGCACACTATGAACATAATGTAAATGGAAGATTATTTATTTATTTACTATAGATCAAACAACAATTATTTTGGCTGCAGTCAAATGGGCGAATTACAAGTGTTAGCAGATACCAAGTGGACACAAGCCAATGACAGGAGTGAGAGAGGGAGAGGGAATAGGCGGGGGAAGAAAATGGGTCAAATGTCCATATTCAACTGGAAGGTTATGCGGATGACAAGGATTATTGGCGCAGTTTGTATATCTTGGGAACAATCAATGGCAGAATTCATCTGAGAGAGAGAGAGAGAGAGAGAGAGAGAGAGAGAGATGCATGTGACAATGCTAAAACATGGAATGAATTAAATTTCCTCAAGCTTTTTGGAGCAAAGTCTTCATGAATACACATGTATCTATTTCTTGCTTCATTTGAGAGACTGTTAGATTACCCACCTAAACTTTGAAAGTCTTCTCTGTTGGGAGGCATGGTTGGGAGGCTTTTATAAGAGAATGAATAAGACAATGAAAATGGGGAACTGGCCTCTAGGGTATTGTTGTATTCCATCTGATATCCACTCGCGTAAGGGATAGATTAATGCTCATAAAAAGAAAAAAAAAATGCAGACTTGAACTTATTAAAGAAGAGAAGATTTGTGAAAAAAGAGCCATGTATTTAGTTTGATTTATACTATTAGCATCATAACGTTGAATGCTGTTTGCCTGTGAAAAAAAAAAAAAAGAAGCATCACTATTCCATTTGTTTGATTTTTGTCACCCTGGTCGCCTTTAACAATCTTTAACATGTTTTGGAATAGAATGAAAATGTTCAGTCAGACCAACAAGCTTGCTATTATTTGGAGAAGGCTGTTGAACAGGTGTGTTTCTTACTTAGCCTCAAAATCATCTTCATTGCATTTTTTTAGCACATGTCCAGTTTTTTGCTTTGTGGTTTATATACAAGTTAATTTCATATACAGGATACCTTGTGCATTCATGTATATCTTCTAACTCCAACCAGGTTCAGAAATCATAAGATGGGTCTCATGATTTCTGAGTTTGAATCAGGTGAGTCCATGAAAAGCTCACCAATTGAGTTTGCTGATCTTTTATTAAATCATAGTTTGAAGTACACTACCAGCTGAAGTGAGTTGAACTTGCTGAGTTTCTAGTTTATTGGTGAGAATTGGATAAAGAATTTCCTTACTGAAGCATGTCTGGTTCTAGTTGCATCGAGGCGATTTTATATCTTGTAGGTGTTGTATATTTGACTGGAGACTGTGAAAAGAGATATTGATTCAGTTCACTGGCAGTTTAAACTTTTGAAAGAGAATACTTTGTGTTTTGTTTTTGTTTTTTATTTTTTCGGTTACTAATTCAGGCATCCATCCACTGCATAAAACTTATCTGAAATATGACCTTTCAGTTTTTTAATGCAATTTGGTGAAGTCAATGAAAGATTCTCCACTTTTAATCTGTGTTTGGATGCTCAATTGATTTGAACTGCATTAAATCAATTCAATAACTCAATTCCATTACTCTCTCTCTCTCTCTCTCTCTCTCTCTCTCTCTCTCTATATATATATATATATATATATATATATATATATATATATATATATATATATAAAGCGGAATGACCAAACAAAGGCTAGGCTGGCTCACTCCATTCATGATGGACTAGCCACTCTAACATGAAATGCATGGAATTGGGGTTTGGTCATCATATGCGTTGAAATGATCCCAACTCCATTTTGGTCATTCCCTACTTATCTGGTTGAACTATTGCAAATCCTTTCAAGCGACTATCTAAAACCGTCTACCTTGTATCTTTTTTAATTAGCAAAATGAGATATACAAAAACTGGACATTCAGGAGGGCTCCACAGATATATCAGGCCTCACCTATCGTATTGCCAAGATAGGCAGCAGGAAAAAGAAGAAAGCAAAAAAAAGAACAAGAAAATTGGATAGACAAAATGGGCACTTCTCGCGGATGAGAAGAGGGAGACAGGGGATCGTGTAGGATGAGAGGATGAACTTAGTTGTGAAGCTCTCCAAGCTCCCAACCCACTCCCTAAGATCGAATCTCTCAACCCACTCCCTGCCTTGCTCTGGAGCTCCTGATAAAGCCCATACCGGAGCAATCTAGCACAAGGAAGCCTCTAATGTGTCTCGGGAGATCGGCTCTGGAGTGATAAAGGGAGTTAGCCTGTATATCGCTGTCTAACTTTGCTAGAGCATCTGCAACAGAGTTACCTTCACGGAGGTGTGGGAAAAAAGCAGGTTAAGTGGCGGAATCATGTTATGAATGATGCCCATTTGGGTCCTAATGTTCCAACGACCCGAGAATGCAAGGTTAGTGGCTGCTTCTATAACGATGCGAGAATCAGATTCGACTGAGATGTTGGAAAGGCCCATCTCTCTACATTTCTTCATCCAAAACTGTCCTTAATATTGGAAGTAAATCTTATAAATACATACATCATACATAGAAAATATTGCTAATCAGTTCCAGTGAGCATCCAAAACCATATGTATATATACGTAAGTATGTACGACAGACTGTAACGCCCTGAAAATTGGGGGTCGAGCAAGAGCCCAACTCCCGAGTTCCAAACGTATCACTTATGCAACATAGTAAATGATGATTTAAATATTGTCCGTATTAGTGCATAAAACATAAATGAGATTAAACTAAAACAACAAAACATACTCCAGGAATAGTCGACTTACGCAAGAGGAAGACTGAGAGAAATACATGGAACGTAAAAACCACTGTAGGTCCCAAAGTATGTACTCGTTGCTAGGTCAAATAGTTACAAGTATTGTTTCAAAATACAAAATGTCAAAATGTGGTGGTCCACTACAAAGTATAAGCCCTGAAGCCCCGCTGATCAGAACGGTCTATATAAACCCGCCTGAATACTGCATATATGAGAATGCCTCCTCATTATCCTCAAAGTCTGGCTCCGCCTCGCAGACTGCGTCATCATCTGAAACTACAACAGGGTCTGGTTGGTGTTTAAAACACCGTCCCAGAACGTGGGAGTGAGTGATCAGCTCAGTAGAGCTATAAAGCAAAGGTTAACACGTTATCAATTCAGTCAAGCCGTAATGATAAAGTAATACGATCAAGCATCCTTAAGTACTCTGGTTAATACAAAAATGATATTTATTAATGATGCATGCCCTTGCCTGCACTCCCTCTGCGATCTTCCTCTTACAGTCGCGGCATGCACCCCTTCCTCTGTGCTCAACACCAACGGTAAAGGCGCGTGCAATGCGGTGCATGAGCGTGATTACCGAGTTCTTATTAGACCATTTCATACAGAAGGATTGGGAAGCTAAGGTACCTCCCTTATATCATTTTCCAAACAATGATTCATTCTAGGGTCGTCAGTCCTAGCTAGTCTCATACGATGTTGCGGTTCCAGGTCGTTATAAAGGGCTCATCACCGCGATGCAGGCCTCGCTTATACTCTAGTTGTTACTGAAAGACTCGTCGCCTCAGCGCAGTCTCAGAATATGCTCGAGGTCACTACGAATGGCCCGTCACCTAGTCGTAGGCCGACAGCTCGAATACAGCGTCCCATACCATCGTATTCGGCTCACAAGCTGAGGTTGCTCAATGGTCATTACGGGTGGGCTCGTCGCCTCGGCATAGGTCGACAGCTCGACCACGGTGTCCCATACCACCATGTTCGAACATGTTAGAGGTCGCTCATCGTTCACTGCTCACTACGGGTGGGCTCATGAGTCTTAGCGGATCGAGGTACCAAGGTTAACGGGGTTTCCACTGGTGAGTTTGGTACCTTAGGTTCAGGCAGCAACGTCCATACATGGTGAACATACATCGGCTTAATCGGGTTACTTGATGAGCTCGACTGGTATGAGCGCACCTCGAGTTAATCGACATAGAGTGCGTAAGCACTCCGTGTGGCCTAACCACTGCCGACAACCAAAGTACGGCTCGAATTCATCGAACACGTCCCTTGTAGCGAGACAACCTCAGCCACCCGATTAGAATCTGTTACTGATTTCCTGGACTATATCATAGTCCCAACTGCACTTAAACATAATAAGGAATCAGATATGAATAGGCACCTCAACAATAAACTAATCCTTCAAGTAATATCAACCATTTGAGCATTTCATGAAACATAACATAAACATGATTTCACACATATGCATTTCATACGTAAAATGGACAATAATGTAAGTTGCATGGAGGGATTTATACACACAGCTAAGGTAGTTGAGAATCTTATCTCAACACCCATATCTAGTATAATTTACCAAATACTTACTAATACAGACATTTTTACAAATACTTAGATTACGCACTTCGACATACATGACGTATGTCGACCACAACATGTATTAGGGCAACTCCTTTCACCAAGAAGTTTTCACGTATGCAACCACCATGTATCCATGACGGATAAACATGGCAAGCACGAATACAAATTTCATACTCATTCAGACATTTCTACAAACACTTAGGCTACACATGACTACAACATACATGACGTATATTAGCCATAACATGTATTAGGGTAAATCCTTTCGCCAAGGAGTTGTCGCATATACAACGATCCTATATCCATAATGGATAATCATGTCAAACACGAATCCAAATTCTACACGCATTCAATTAATTTGACAAATACATAGAATACACTATATTCAACATAGTTCATATATATCTGTAAAGCGAATCAGGCATCGTATTTATCATGTGAAATGACACCCACGTCAGCTATAAATCATTAACCGGCATTGAAAGTCTTGAAAATCATAACCTAAACGTTTATAGTCCGCACCTTACGCCAGTAAAGCGTAACGAATTCAGTTTAGACACTAAGTCTTTGTCAACAGTAGAATGACAACCTATAACATGAATTAGGTTAGCTATTTCATCATTTACACTATCTGAAACCCTAAAACTATAACGTCCTGAAAAAATTCGTACAAAGACTCAAGTACCACCTAAGGCAGAAATCACTCAGGACTAAATCCTTTAGAAATTAGACGAGGATTAACTAAGTGCTAAACTAGATTAGTTGTGAAAGTAGCTTGAACTACTTTAAATATGATCTACAAGACCCAAAACGTGCAGAATGATGCTACTTTACCCTGAAATCTAGAATCAATCTCTAAACCCGGTTGCTCTCGGGAGCACATTGAAACTCCGTATTGGACCTAGACCGCGTGTCGAAAGTCCGATAACTGTGAAACTATATGAATATGACCGCTTTACTGGGCTTGACAACCATTTCGAAAATCAAGTCCTAACAGTGTCCAGAAATGCACAACTTGAGCCCGGAGCGAAGTGTGTGAGAAATGCGAATATCTTTAAAAATTGAGCTCAGATTTAAGTGATTTGGGCCGTTTGCTTGCGGGCCAAATCTAAGCTTTCAGACCGTCAGAATTCGACCCAATTACACCCTCGGATCAGGGAAAATTTCCAACACATGTCAGTGTACTTGTGGCCCTGATCGAGTACCGGTGACCGTTGAACTGAAACAGGTCCCCCGCGGCCAATTTACTGATCTAATCAGACCGAAAACTTAACTCGACCTAGATCCAATGTCAGGATGCTTAAGTCTGACCGTATATAGAAAAGGGGCCTTCGAAAGTTCTTTGTTGGATCGAAGCAGGTGCCTTTTGGCTATAACCTAAGTATACCTTGGCCCTGGGGCCATTCCCATCAGTTCTCGGCCAATATAAGGGCCTTAAACCCTCTCTCTCTCATTCCATAAGAATTTGTAACCCTAGGAGAGAGAAGAGAGCAAAGAGAGAAGGAAAGAGAGTGAAAGTGAGAGAGAAAGTGGGAGAGAGTTCCTGGGATTCGATCCCATCACTCCACGAGCTTAGCTACAGTTTCTACATTACTATTCCAGCGATTCCGACTCCATTCGTAGGTAAGAAAATGTAACCCTAATCTGTTTTAGGGTTTTCGATAGTGTAAGTAATTAAATAGCTAACCTATTTCATGTTATAGGTGACGTTGTGCTGTAGACAAAAACTTTGTGTTTAAACCAAGTTCGTTACAAGTTTACCGGCGAAAGGTGCAGACTATAACTGTTTAAGTTATGATTTTCAAGGCTTTCAATATCAGTTAATGATTTATAACTGACTTGAATGCTATTATATGCTTAGTTACGAGGTTTCTCACACTTTACACATATACATGAAGTATGTTGAACATGTTGTATTCCATGTGTTTGTTGATATGCTTGAATGAGTATGAAATTGGGATTCGTGGTTGCCATGATTATTCGTCGTGAATATATGGCCGTTATGCATGTGACATGTTGTATTCCATGCATGGTTGTTGTGCTAATTCCTGTTATCACCAACATATGTTACGTATGTTATAGTGTGTAGTCTAAGTGTTTGTTGAAATGACTGAATGAGTATGAAATTTGGATTTGTGCTTACCATGATTATTAACGATGAATATATGCTTGTTGAGTACGTGGTAACTCTTTTGTAAAAGAGTTTGCCAAGAAATATGTTATATCTAGTCTAATCTGTGTATGTTGAAATGTGTAGCCTATGTGTTGACTATAAATTGGTTGCTATATGCTATTTTGGACTAGCACATATGTATTCCTATCTTATTTGAAGTGTGTTTGGGGCTACGATGTAGTTCAGATAATCGGTAACGGATCCTGATTTGGTGGCTGAGGTCGTTTCGCCACACAGGACGTGTTCAATGAATCCGAGCCGTATTTTGGTTGTCGATAATGGTTAGGCCACACGGAGTGCTTACGCACTTCATGTTGATTAACTCAAGGTGCGCTTGTACTAACCGAGCTCGTCAAGTATCCCGATTAGCCCGATGTATGTTCACCATGTATGGACGTTCCTGCTTGAATCTAAGGTACCAACTTACCAGTGAAAAGCCCATTTAACCATGGTACCACGATCTGTTAAGACTCATGAGTCGGGCATGGTGGTATAGGACACCGTGGTTGAGTTGTCCGCCTATGTTGAGGCGACGAGCCTCCCCGTAGTGACCAGTGAGCAACCCAGACTCGTGAGCCAAATACAATGGTATGGGACACTGTATTCAAGCTATTGGCCTCTATTAACGCAGCGTGGCTGTGGTCCCCATTCGGGTCAGTGACGAGCCTTCGAAAATAGACTACCAGTTGGTAGGGTGTTGGTGGAGTGACCTCGAGTATGAAATAGGCCTACCCTGGTGCAGCCTGGTTGCAGTCCCCAGTCGGGTCAGTGACGAGCCTTCGAAAATAGACTGCCAGTTGATAGGGCATTGGTGGTAGTGACCTGAACTTACCTATTGTATGTGATTAACTAGGATTGACGACCCTAGATGGATCATTGTTTGGGTGAATGATATAAAGGGCGGTACCTTAGCTTCCCAATCCTGTTGTATGAAAATGATTAATAAGAACTTAGTAAGCACGCTCATGCACCGCATTGCATGTGCCGTTTGGCGTTGGGTAGAGCACCGAGGAAGTGACTGACATGCATAACCGTGAGATAAAGATTGCAAAGGGAGTGCAGGCGAGGGCATGCATCATTTATACATATCATTTTTGCATTAATCAGAGTACTTAGGGATGTATGATTGTATTGCTTTATCATTACTGCTTGAATGAATTAATAACATGTTAACCTTTGCTTTATAGTTCCACTGAGTTAATCACTCACTCCCACGTTACGGGACGGTGTTTTAAACACCAACCAGACCTTGTTTTAGTTTCAGATGTTGGCAATGCTTGCGAAGCGGAGCCAGACTTTTATGATGATGAGCAGAGTTTCTCATATATGCAGCTATCAGGCGAGTCTATGTAGACCATGTTCTGATCGATGGGGTTACAGGGATGTTAATTAGACATCATTACACTTGTTAATTTGTACTTTTGGAGCACTTATGTATATTCTTTTTGTTCATTTTTGGAGTATACATGTATATATTTAACCTGGTAACATGTTCACACTCTGGAGACTTACAACAGTTTATATATTTTAAATATCTAACACGGTCTTCCGCTTGCTTACTTAACTGTCTCTGGAGTATAATATGTTGTTTTGGTATAATCCCTCTCATGTTTACTGTACTAATATGGATAACATTCAATCATCATCATTTATGTTGCATAAGTGATGCGTTGGAACTCGGGAGTGGAGCTTATGCTTGACCTCCGATTTTCAGGGCGTTACAAAAACAGATTAGGGTTACGTTTTCTTACCTAAGAACGAGATTGGAATCGCCCGAATAGCGATACAAGAACGGTGGATAAGTACGTGGAACGACGAGATTGAGTCCCGAGAACAATCTCCCACACACACACACACACTCTCTCTCTCTCTTTCCTTCTCTTTTCTCTCTCTAGGGTTTGCAAATTCGTATGTGAAGGGAGAGAAAGGGTTTAAGACCCTTATAGAGGCTCAAACGTGAGCTCAATAGGCCTAGGGCCATGATATACTTAGGTTATAGCCAAAACCCATCTGTTTCGGCTCAACGGAGCACTTCTGGAGGGCCCTTTTCTGCGTCCGGTCGGACTTAAGCTCCCTGGCATTGGATCTAGGTTGGGTTAAGTTTTTGGTCCGATCGGATCTGTAGATCGACCGTGGCGGACTAGTTTCAGTTCAACGGTCGTCGGCACCCGATCAGGGCCACAAGTACACTAACCTGTGCTGAAAATTTTTCCTGATCCGATGGTGTATTTGGGTCAGATTCTGACGGTCTGAATCCTTAGATTTAACCCGCAAGCGAATGACCTAAATCACTTAAATCTGAGTTCAATTTCTAAATATATTCGCGTTTCTCACACACTTCACTCCGGGCTCAAGTTGTGCGTTTCTGGATACTGTTAGGAGTTGATTTCCGAGATGGTTGTCAAACCCAGTAAGGTGGTCCTAACCGCTTGGTTTCGCAGTAATTGAACTTTTGACGCGCGGTCCAGGTCTGATACGAAGTTTCAACGTGCTCCCGCGAGCAACTGAGTTTTGAGATTGATCCTAGATTATATGGTAATGTAGCGTTAAAGATTCTACAAGTTTTGAATCTTACGGTTCGTATTTAAAGTGGTTTAAGCGAATTTCACAGCTAATCTAGTTTAACACTTAGTTAATTTTATCTAATTTCTAAAGGATTTAGTCCTGAGTGATTTCTGCTTGAGGTGGTACTTGGGTTTTTGTACGGATTTTTCCGAGACGTTACACAGACAATCATACATATTGTTGCAGTCAAAATCCAGACCACCCCCCACTCGATGCGGCGAACCTCTACTGAACCCTGGTCCTACATAAAAGCGGTGAGCAAAGAAGACCCTGGCTTAAACAGGGGACCTTTCGATATCTAAGTCAGGGCAAGGGAATCTGGGTATTAAGTTAAAATGTAGAGAGGGTGCGAGATATTGCATACATGTCTCATCTCCGAAGGATGCTATTTATACCCTCTCGCTTAGGATGGGCGTGTCCCCGTAAGTAGGCACATCTCGGGCCATTCATCACATCTCGCGGGTAGTTCGGCCACCCAGTCGCTTAGTGGTCATGCGGACGTTGGTGGTTGAGTAACCGTCGCTAATCGTGTAGTAGTGGGACACCTCATGATCCTCCTCATTAGTAGATTCCGCTCTGAATTCCGAGCTGGCCGCCTCAGCCTCGAATCACCCTAAGTTCTGAGCTGACCGCCTCGGCCTCGGATCACTCCAAGTTCCGAGTTGACCGTCCAGGCCTCGGGCCTCAGAGCGAAGGTATAACGAATGTCGGGTTGGAAGTTCGACCTCTGCCTCTTCTTATTACTTTGAGTTTAGTCTTGCACCTCAAGTCGGTTGAGAATAGCCTTGGACCTCGGAGTTCATTTGTCTCTGATCTTCCCATAACACATATGATAAAAGATCTCATAAAATTAGTCAGATCCAAAACTCAGGTGGGCAAGAAAAAATGTAAAATCATGCCGAAAACCTATAAGATCATGTGGTGTTGCCATGCTGATCGTGGTGGCCCAATGGGCGTTGAAATCCACATTTCCATATTAAAATTCATCATAGGTTATGATGAGGGCTCGAGGAGAATCATTATAGCATACTTGGAAATGATAAATGTAATCCCAACCAAAATTAGGTGTATTGTGTGAGGTTAGAATTAGTAAATCCCTAATCACAACTAAAAAGTGGAATTATAATCCTCACCAGAAAATATTTGTACTTGGGTTTTTGGGCTTGGATCCTGACTGTCGATTTGTTGGGTCATGATGTAGAGCGGGTCGCAGACAGTTTCATGGCCAACATAGACCAGAAGAGGCCTGATCGGAGACGGAGGTGATCTGGACCGCCAGAACTTAAAACGGACGTATCTCACAAACTGGATTGTGCTATCGGACATATCATATATGATTTTAGGGTAGGACAAGCTACTTTAGCCACCCAACCTTGCTATGCCAGGTTGCCCAAGTCGAATTTGCGAAATACCATCAGATCGACGGTCAAATTCCTATTTTAATTTCGTTTTTACTAGCATGGTGGTGCCAAACAGTACACTTACTATTTTTGGCCGAAAACTGTGTGCATTAATAAGAATCACGACCATCTATAAATAGTAAGTTTACTATTTATAGTAAGTTACGATTTCTAAGATATTTAGTTGTAGTTTAATTCCGAAACTTCTCCCTAGGATTTGTAGCCTTATTAAAAGAGTTGTAAACTCATTTTTCATCACCAATAAAGTTATTTTCGAATTTTACTTATGGATTCGAGGCATATGTGTGAGGAGTCATATAAACTCCGTGGATTCAAAGTAGTTATCCTTGAGGAAGACGGTGCTCAATCTCTACACATCTTTCCTTGCGCCAGGTGAGGATTCTGATGGACCTTGATTCAAAATCTCGTTGGTGGGACCATCCTATCCTTGCAATTGTGGCCTACAAATAGACTATTCAGAGGAGAGATATCGATGGTCTTGGTAGCTAGGATCTTAGATCTTGCATATTTCAGGCATGGTTCTTCATGAGTTTGCTAGGCCCATATACACTTGCTAGGCTAGCAAGTTTGTGGTTCATTGGAGCCGTGCATAAGGTGAACCCCATTGCAAAGATAAGCATATGGAAAAAATCATGATCCGTTGATGTTGAATGTGGACCATCAGTTGGTTTTTCTTTACCATTCATTCTCTTTTGTTAGGGGCGCCCCACTTGATGGGTGATTTTTTGGGTGTCCAGCTACACTGGAATCGCATCATGCACCGTCAGTTGCTGACCCCATTGAAGGTGGAGCCGATCACTAAACCATGGGCCCACTTGTTTAATGTAGTTCCTGATAAGCCAAGGGAGAGGAATTTTTATTTTTATTTTCTTAGAAGGGAGAGGAATTATATGATGGGATAAACTTGGGTTTTAATTCTGAGAGGTGGGGCCCATGGTATAGTAATCCAGACCGTTGATATATTGCATCCGACCTTGGATGGATACCCCAAAAGTTTCCTTTTGATGTTAAAACCCTAGCCTTTCCAAATCATGGCCTATAAAGAGACGCTTAAGAAGAGAAATAAGGCATGGTTCGGATTCAACCGAGACAAATCTGAGGATTTATTAGTGGTCAGGATCTTTCAATGTGGAAGGCTTTGAGAACATGGTCCATCCACGATAGGGTGGAACAATCTAATGGTTTGGACCACCGAACCATGTGCCATACTTATCATGTGGAACCATCCCTTTCTTTTGATAGAAAATGGCTAAAATTCGCCATTGACGGATGGGCCCAGCTCGGATCTCACAAAATCAAAATGTTGAATAGGTCCGGACCATCAGGCCTCACCTGAATAGTTCGAAGTCCAACCCCAGCCCAGCCCATCAGCAGCCCTACCCATACATGGTTTATCTTAGACATCTGACTGGTGGCCTTCACATTCGGTGAGAAAACGTACAAGAAAAGTGATGGTTTGGATTGCGTGATGGGTGTGGTTCCCAAGCATGGGCCATCCATAACACCCACCAAGATTGATGGTCCCAAAGTATACAAACCTGAGGGTCCATGCTTCACACCTAAATAGGAACTAGCCTATGTTTCCATCATTTTTCATGCATGTTTTTTTCACTTAAGAAATGGACGGTTTTGATAATCAGATCATCTCTTTAGTGGGCCTTAACAATGCAATACATGATTTTGATATTGAGTCGTGACAATGGTAGACTGAACATGGGCCAATTCAGCCTGAGCCCATGCCCAATTACTTATCGGGTCCAAAAGTTAGGCATGGGCCCACCTTATTTCATTAGGCCCAAAAGATCAGGCCAGGCCTGTTTATTGATTGGGCTTCAAAACCTGGGCTTCCGCCTGACCCACTCCCAAAAGTGCAATCCCAGCGCAGCAACACCGTGATCTTGGTGGGCTATACAGTGTATAGGCCTGTACACGAACCTAGTTAGCTCAGTTAGGTCGCTGGACTCGACTCGAAAAGGCTTGATACTACTCAGTTCGAAACCGAGTTCGAATCGAGTCGAATTGATTTTTTGAGCTTGAAAAAATTTCGAATCGAGTTCGAGCTTGCCCAAACTCGACTCGGATCGAACCCTAGCTCGAATTGAACTCGGATCGAACTAGTTCAGTGACTCGGTTACTTTGATATTGATGTTGCTCACCAAGTGTTCGATGAAATGACTCAATGTAGTGTCGGCTGGTGGTAAGGAAGGTATGTATATGAAACAAATACCTTTTTTTCTTGATTTTGATGTTGCCTACAAGGTGTTTGAATAAATACCTGTAAAACTGATACTATTGTTTTACATATATAGTGAGAATATGAAGTTGCAGTTTATGCATTTGTGAAAATGCTGTATAGGCGAACTCGGTTTGATTTTAACTTGAACTCGGCTCAAACTGGCCCGAATTGCTGACCAAACTGAGCTGCTCTGGCAATCAAGCAAGGACCGAGCCGTGCCAAGTTTAAGCTAAGGTCAACTAGTGTACTAGCCAAGTCAAGCTGGTTGGACTCATGTACACCTCTAACAGTGTAGCACCTCTAACAGTGTAGCAGGGAGAAACATATATGATAGAGCCATCTCTCCACAATGCAGATGCAGATTGTGTGGTGACCCCAACACCACATAGTTTGGTGCTGTTAGGATGCTGCAAGATTTAATTGGATCACGTGGCGCAGCTAAAAATGGGCCCGGTCAAATAGGTACTCAACCTAACAACTTTTATTTAGCCAGAGGCTGTCCAAGACGGAAGAACGATGTGTCAGTCCAAGTCACTGACATCCCTGTGATGATCTAATCCAAGTCATTCATCTGTAAGGAATCGTAGCTTATGGGCTACATGGTTAAAATCTAAGAACATCCGAGATGTCCATACAATGTGAGTCAGAACAAGTGTAGAATAGCAGTTTATAGCTGGCCTTGTTATGGACGGCTAAGATCTCTTATAAGCGAGATTCTTCTTCTATGGCTCTATGCAATGGGACTTTCCAGTTGAACGGTTTGGATCACCATCTAGGTGGGTAGAATGGGTGAGCATCCATTTTACTTATGTTCAGGTTATAAGAGAACACGAACTCGCACGTGCCAACATGGCACATGTGTGTGAGATAACATTCGATGAAACGGTCCCCTCAAAGGACGTAGGAAGAATGGCAGTACGATATAGCCATCACCCCACAGTAGACCTGGCAGCGTGGTTAATTAATCCGAGCCGTCCATCTGGTTGCTGGTTGCATCTATGATAGACACTAGGGCTAAAAGTAGGGCGGGTTGGGTTGGGTTGGGTTGGTGCTCAACCCTAGCCCAACCCAAGGTTCCTATAGCTCGACCCTAGCCCAGCCCAGCCCAGCTCAACCCAATCTCGGGTGGAATTCTTAGTTTAAGACTAACCCAAGTGGGTTTGGTCAGGTTGACACTTGCTAATATTTTCATTATTATATTAGTCTATTATGTTTTTAATCAATATCTTATATTTTATACTTATGATTTTATTAAATATAAATGTAGTTATTTATCATAAAAAATTTCATTTTTTCTAAACAATCAAACTAAAATACAGGACAACTAGTCCTTTAAAAGTTGTATTGTGTAGCATGCAATCTTTTTGGGAGAGAAATCCGGCGTATCTTGTTAGCGTGAGTCATCAGAAATGATGTGAAATAATGAAATCCAACGGCATTAGAATTTCTTGTGCACCATCCGCACTTAATTATAATTTATAAGTAACTTATACATCGATTGGGTTTGGGACGAGTTGGGCAACCCGTGGTGTTTGTATAGCCCAAGTACAAGACCGAACCCGATACATCATACCCGAGCCCAACCCAATATCGAGTTGGTCACAGGTTGGTCGGGTTGAACCCGCCCGACTATCACCCCTAATAGACACCATTTGATTTTAGAGGCTTTAGGCATGATTTTACATGGGGTGGCCCTCGTATACGTTAGATCAGTCTGATTTTTGGGCACCGAAGAGAAGACAAAGGGAGCAGATTATGGACGAATTGGAAATCATGCAAACATCACAGCGGAGCCACACATCACACATGAACGTTCTTGTTTATGCTTTGCAGGATAAGATCATGCATTTCCAGATTAGTTATGGGGCCTGAAAAATTAGACCGGGCCCAAATCAGCTGCCTCTGAACCAGGACACAAATGGGTCAGGCCCGTCGTCAGCCACAGATACGATTCATTAGTATATGGGTTTGGCCTAGAGCTGTACTGACCAGAGTCAAGCTTGCTCAGCCAGCAACCTATCCAGCTCAAGTTCGGCCAGCCTAAGTTCTTGAACCTAACTAGCTGACTCAGTTTAGTCAGCAGCTCTGGTTAACTCAAGCCGACTTCAAGCTCGAGTAGGTCCAAGGTAACGCGTTCTCACCATTGATGGTTTCAATGGTGGGAACGCATTACCTTGGACTGGAATCCTCTGCCTCATCTGTTGCCCACCACAATGCTAGTCCTAGTGGGAACGCGTTTCCTTGGACTGGAATCCTCTGCCTCATCTGTTTTTATGCAGTGACTGCAACAATAAATCGGGTGAGCCCACCACGGTGCTAGTCCTACATCTTCTCGGAGGTGGTTTCCTCAGTGCTAGGCCTTGCAGCCAAAAGTCAGTCAGATACACCTCAGGTGGACCACACCATAAGAGGAAATAGGGATGGAACGCCAAGCATAGGCTTGTTGTGGGGTCACAATGGTTTTGACCTTTCATCAAACCCGTTCATCACGTGTAACTCTCACAAGGATGAAGTAAATATGCAAAAATTAGTCTGATTTAAAACTCAGGTGGGCCACACTACATTAACGTAGAGGTTTTAGGTGCATATTTTACATTGCTCCCATCAGTGTGGCTTATATGATTATTATTTTTCACATCCACTCAACTTAAGAGAGTTCTCACCTGATGGACGGTTTTAAATTTTTAAAGGGACAAAACTGCTCCTTGAGTGCCACACCGATCAACCATAATTGGATGTGGATTACTTTGCACAACGTTCCTGCACTGGCAATGTAGGTGGGACCCACCTTGATATTTGTGATAAATCCACTCAGTCTATTTGTCATCTATGCTTATTTTAAGAAATGCAACAAGAAATGATCCGATCGAAGACTCAAGTGGACCTTACGAGAGGGAAAACTGAGGGAAGAAATGCCTACTATAAAATTGGAGAAAGAAAGTCGGCCCACTTGAGTCTTGGATTCCTCTTATTTTTATCTCATATCCTAAAATGAGCTTGCAAAATGGATGGACAAGGTGGATTTCATGGTGGACCCCACCTAGGTTGCTAGGAGGGCGGGGGTAGGACACATTCGACTTTCATCCCCCGAGGGAATGGGGTGAGACCAGCCTCAACCAAGACAGTGCAACCCTTACCGTGGGCCCACCTTGATGTATGTATTTTGTATCCAAGCTATTTATCTATTTTGTGATATCATTTTAGGGCAATATTCCAAAAATGAATCAAATCTAATAATCAAGTGGACCATACCATAGGCAACAATGGTTATGGAACATCGTACCATTAGAAATTTCTTGGGGTGAGGGGGGGGCACCTTAATGTTTCCATAGTGTTGATTTGCCGTCCAATTTGTTGATAACGTCACATAAGCCAAGATGAAGGGAAGAAATAAATATCAGCGTGATCCAAAACTTTGGTGGCCCATTAGTGGTTGATCACCACTGTTTCTTATGGCATGGTCCACCTGATAATTGGATCTACTTCATTTTTAGGATAATGCCTTAAAATGATTTGGAAAAATAAATGGACAGCGAGGATATAGAATACATACATCAAGGTGGGCTCCATGGTAAGGGCCTCTTAGTCTTGGGTGAGGCTAGGGTTTCACCTAATCCGCTCCGCTTCCCTCTTGTTTACATGATTGTCGAGGGAAAGCCTTCCATAGGAACTTCGTTGGGAACCTAGGTGGGGCCCAGTATGATGTTTGTGAATTGTGAGAAATCCACCCCATTCATCCATTTTACAAGTTCACTTTAGGACATGGAGATGAAAATGAGACGGATCCAAGACTCACAAAACTTGACAACCGATAACGATGACCATTACTATCAACTATTTCCTGGTGGTGTGGTCCACATGATCGACGAATGTAGCTCGATCTTTGCATCAAAGTCTTTTATAAAATTTTGATGAGAATGGACATAATGGATTTGACACATACTCCATAGTGGGCCCTATAAATGGTGTCCAAAGCCCCGCAACCCTTAACACATGACAACCTCGACCCTAACAACCCATACATTTAACACATGACATACCTCGACCCTTAACACATGATGGAAACGACCCTGACAACCTATACCCTTAACATACGACAACCTCGACCTTGACCCTTAACACTAGAAGGACATTGTCTATTGGGCCCACCCTGAGTATGTGTTATGGGTCGAGGTTGTCATGTGTTATGGGTTTGAGTCATGGTTGTCATGTGTTAAAGGTTTAAGTTGTCGTGTGTTAAGGGTTATGGGACCCACCATAGGATATGTATGGAATCTACTCCGTGCATTAGATTCAAATTTTAATTTAACGCCATGGGCTAAAATATTGAGTTACATCCAAAAATTGTGGCTCCTAGGAAGTTTTTAACGGTAGGTTTTTAATCTCATTGATTTCTATTGTGTGGTCCACTTGAGCTTTTGATATGCCTCGTTTTTTAGCTCACGCCCTAAAATGATCTTTCAAAGTAGATGGACAACATCGATAAAATATATATATCATAGTAGGCCTCATAGAGTACCTAACAGGTTAAGAACCTGGGTGTTACCCAATCCACGTCATGTCCCGTCCATATGGATTTTGACGAGAAATCTAACCCGTTCATCCGTTTTTCAAGCTCATTTTAGAATATTTGACAAAAAATTAAGAGGATCTAAGACTAAAGTGAGCCACACAAGATGAAACAGTGGGGAAAGAAATGCCTACCATTGAAACCTTCCTAGGCTCCACTTTGATGTTTATATTCCATCCAAACCGTTTAAAAGGTCATTTTCACTGGGATGAAGTGAAAATACCAAAAATTATACTGGTACAAAACATATCTAGCCACATAAATGTTTCAAAGGTAGTCACTAAATCCCCACCGTTTCCTCTCATGTGGCCTACTTGAGTTATGGATACACCTAATTTTTTGCCGCAGGTTTTTAAATGAGGTCTAAAAACGGATGGACTGAGTAGCTATTTCACAAACATCGCAGTGGGCCCCACCCAGATTCTTGCGAGGAACTTCCTACGAAAGGCTTTTGTAGGAAATCAGCGCGTTATCCTTACCGTATGGAGCCTACCTTGATAAATATTTTGTATATCCACACCGTCCATTCATTTTCCTGGCCCATTTTAGGACGTGGTCCAGAAAATTAAATATCCAAATCACAGGTGAGCCATACCAATTGAAAAAATGATGAATGACCATTAAAATAATTTTCTAGCTCACGAAAGTTTTAGATGAAACTGATCTTTATCTTTTACGTTCATCCGGATCTTTTTGACCTTTATCAACGGGTTGGATGGAAAATAAACATTGTGGATTTACTTACAGTGGGCCTTTGGAAGTTTTTAATGTTGAGCGTTCAATAACCACTGTTCCTGTGGTGTGGTCCACTCGAGATTTGGATCTACTTAATCTTCAGATTTCAGCTGACATTTCTCTCAATTTATAAAATGGACGGTGAGGATTGACACACAACTTTATCCTCATTCTGGGATGAAAACCCACAACTTAAGCACCTGATTTTAGTTTGAACAAGCGAAGCTTATGGTTATATGATCCAAACCGTTGATATGGTGGGCTGGACCGTGGATGTGCTATGCATAAGAAATATACCACGTGTAAAAATCCTAACTGTTCACGTCTGGGATTTCGTTACTGCATGGGACATCAAAGGGGTGACCATCATATTAATGGTTTCGATCACTGAAATATTTGTTCCATGGTAGAAACTGAAAACTAGAGCGTACTGAAAATCCCGCGTTGCAAGTGTATTATTCGAATACAGTGACTACGTGCCAGCATATGGATGGAGATACTCTGCCTTTTTTATTCGAATACAGTGACTACGTGCCAGCATATGGATGGAGATACCCTGCCAGAGTATCAAAAGGCATGGAAAGGATGCAAGTGAGAAGTTGCTCCCACCGCGGGCCGCGGGACGTGGATTTCCTGCCAAAAGCGCAGGATTTTTGCAGGAAGTTTCTCCCAAGGATTTTGGGTGGGGCCCACCGTGATTTTTATTTGAAATCCAACCCGTCCATCTATTTTTTTGACCTCATTTTAGGACATCGGACCAAATATTACGAGGATAAAACACTCAAGTGATCCATACGAAATGAAATAGTGCCATAGTGGGAAAGGAATGCTTACCGTTGAAACCCCTATGCTCCACCTTGATGTTTATATGCCATCCAAATGGTTTATAAGATCATTTTACCTGGTATGAAGTGAAAACACCTAAAACTTGGACCGATACAAAACTTTTGTGGCAATATAAATATTTCAACGGTGGTCACTAAATTCCCACTGTTGCCTCTCGTGTGCCCCATTTGAGCATTATACTTACATTATTTTTTGGTTTCATTACTAAAATGATCTTAAAAAACGTATGGATGGGTTGGATTTCTCACAAACATCAAAGTGGGCCCCACCCAGAATCCTTTCGCAGGAACTTCCTCCCAAAGGCTTTTGCAGGAAATCCGCGTCGCCCCTCCGCGTATCAGAAGTTTAGAACTCGAAACTTCGCGGGTGAGAAACGGAGAATAAATTATATGGTACATGACGTCTTTATTTTCACAGTATATTCTGGTGTTCAAATCTAACAAGTAGGTCCCACAATTTCATAATCTAGACCATTGAAATGTTGAATTACACTTTAAAATTAAAAATTATTTTCTTTTTTCTATGTAATTATTTCAAAAAATAAAATTTTAATCTTATTTAAATTTCAATTCTTAACCTTCTTTATTTAGCCTATAAATTGAAATGTTGAAATATTTATGTAGAATTAGTTTCTATTAAACCGTTCATTACAGGATGAAAAAACATACCAACCGTCTAGATTACTGAATTATGGGTCCCTGTTGTCATAACTGAAACCCGCATATACTGTTGATGATGCAATCGCGTACATGCAGATACCTTGAAGAAGAAATGCTGAGCGCTACAAGCGAGGAAAGGTTTAAGAAGTGAATCTCGGGACGCTAGCTAATTTAGCATATATATATATATATATATATATATATATATATATATATATATATATATATATATATATATATGAGAAATCCGACCCATAACAGTGTTAAAATTCCAATAAAAAAATCCATTCGTGTACGTCTATCTATTTTTCCACATATCAAACGCTAGATCCAATGTATTGGAAAAGATTTATTTTTTAACCGTCAATTTTCCTCGCATGATGATTTCTAATGTCAATGAATATATTTTTATTTATTTTGATAATGGAATTTAATAATATTAAATTAATGGTCATAATCTCGTATAGATGTTCTGATTTGGCACGTATGACGAAATCCGCATATGCAATCTCTTCTCACGCGATTCTCTTTATTGCTATTTTCCTTCGAAGTCTGCCCGTCAACGCGGAGTCCCTCTCACTTGATAGTACGAGACTGTACAGAGCGGGAATCAGACCCCTTGCCATTCTCTCTGTGATTATCACGAAACGCTCGAGTGCACTCGCCTCACCGTTGGCACACGTACGTGGCACACGTATGAGATATCGAAGCAGCTCATCAGATGATCTTCTATGTCAAGGTTGACTATCGGAAAACACAGGACGAGATGGACTCCAGATGGGCCGAACGACACAACGCTCAGTACAATTCTAGCAACGGTCCATATTCGAGGAACACCTTTTACCAAAGAGATGATTGTACCGTCCTGATTCTTTTTCTCAGGCATACCATCTAGGACGCTGGGAACGAAGGACTAACGGACATGATATCTTACATGTGTGCTTCGTATCCACGTGTAATGCGAGTGCACTCTAAACGAGTGCAATCAGTAGCATTTTGAGAAAAGGTTTTCTCGGATACATACTGATGTAATGAAGTACGAAACATCGAGACTTTATCTTTGAATATGAGTCTTCTTCCAATGATCCAAACGGTTTGTAAGATTAAAGTTCCATTTTACGGTGTATGTACAGCAAAAAAAACAACAATTTGGATCATTTCAACCCTTTGAAATGTGGATCTTGTATTGAAAATGGACGGCTAGTATATCTTCAACTTGATAAAAATTTCAGAAATCTCCAATCCAAGAGAATCATTATCAAATAAACAGTTTGGATCATTGAAAAGAACTGTAGTCCAATGGCTAAAGTCCCAACGCATGATATAGCAATCCGTCCAGATGTATTCGAGTGAACCACTTCGCATAAATTTGATCACCAGGTGGGCCACGCATGCTCATAGAAATTGACCCAAAAAATTAAATCTCTACTAACGGTTCATGTTTTTTGTCTGCCCAACCTGATGAAACATTCATATCTCTCACACGTATCCAAAGTTCCCACGTGCGAGGCGAGTGGAATTTCAAAGTGCGCTCGAGCGAGTGCTTTTAATTAGCAGCTTCCTCTCTCTCCGGCTGTCTCTTTGTGCGATCGCCTTCTGAGCTTTTCTTTGTTCTTTCGTTCTTCCCTATAAGCATCTCTTCTCCTATATAAGAAGTGAAATCAAATGCAGAGGAATACGATTCCTGGTTTTTGATTTCCTGCATTTGGATTCCCATAAGAAATAGTATTCTGGTATTTCGTCGACTGAGAGAAGAGATGGGGACGAGAACGCCGAGAGAGCATATTGAATATATTAGGGGAGAGACATTCTCCATCGGAGGAAAACCGAATCCTCTAGCGGGAGCTTTACATCAGGCCGTAAATTATCTGTCCGCCGAGCTGTATGCTAAAGACGTTCATTTCCTCATGGAGCTCATTCAGGTCTGTCTCTCTCTCTCTCTCTCTCTCTCTCTCTCAGAATGGCAAATAGGCTGAACCGGACGACACGGACCGGTTCTGCAGGAGGATGGACCGGTCTGGGTGGGCTTTAACCGCTGTTGGCCCGTTAGGCCCAATAACGTACTGGGCTCGGCTTAATCCATAATAACAAATCTAATTCTCAGGAATTATTAAAATTTTGTGGGTTTTCTCGGGATATTACTGGGAAAATCTAGCAAAAATAACAATATTTTATAAATTAATAAATAATTATAAAATGTTAATTTATAATTATGTATTAAGTTAGTTCCGAATTTAAATACTTGTTACGTTAATCACGCGATAAATTGGAGGAAATATCGCGAAATATTCATCACATCGATATTTTAAAATTCGCAAGATATGTGTTGATCCAAACCCGAACCTGAATTTAACTCGGTTAGATCGGGTTCGGTTTGATTTTTCTTACCCAATTTTGATTCGGCTGGTGTGATAATCTCCACGTCAATGATACGGATGGGGTTTTAACCGTTTAATACGATAATCGTTTGGCCTCGGGTTGATGAAGTCCGAATCGGGTTTATTAGATACTTAGCTAGTGGGCTTGGTCCTGCACCACTTTAATCCAAACCGTGCAATTCTCGGGCCCCACTTTAAATGATGGCATGTACATCAAAGTCAGATTTATTGGGCCATCTGTACTTCTTTTCTAGAAAAATCCTATGTTGATTCATGTAACGAGAGATAGTAGATGGTGGACCCCACATTAAGTGGGCCACGTACCTAAAGTTGAGATCCCAACTAGGGCCTAATTTCTGGGACCTGTTTAGATGATTAGTCGGGTTCGGGTCCATCTTTTACCCAGTTAAAAGATGTGCTGCTTGGTACAGCCCCACTTTAATCAAAACCGCACAATTCTCAGCCCCACTTTAAAAGTTAGATTTATTGGGTCATCTGTCCTTCCTTTTTAGAACAAGGCTTTTTTCAAATAAGCCAATTCGTTTGGGACCCTTGCAGATCCATTCTTTTTTCTATTAAAAGATCAGCCACCCGCCTCTGTGTTTTCACGTTGAGGAATGGTGGCCCCACATTAAATGGGACACGTACCTAAAGTTAATATCCTAACTGGGGCCTAATTTCTAGGACCCGTTTAGATGACTAGTCAGGTTCGGGTCCATCTCTTACCCAGTTAAAAGATGTGCTGCTTGGTACGGCCCCACTTTAATCCAAACCGCACAAATCTCGGGCCCCACTTTAAAAGTCAGATTTATTGGGCCATCTGTCCTTCCATTTTAGAACAAGGCTTTTTTCGAATAAGCCAATTCGTTTGGGACCCCATAGATCCATTCTTTTTTCAATTAAAAGATCAGCCATCTGTCTTTGTGTTTTCACGTTGAGAAATGGTGGGCCCCACATTAAATGGGCCACATACCTAAGGGTCTGTTTGGATCTCCCGGATCCGACGTATTGTATTATTTTAAGTTAAATAAATACAATATACCGCGTTTGAATTGGATTTGAAATCCGATTCAATACGTGGCATGTGAATACATCGTTGAACCAGAAAGAGGGTGGACACGCGGTTGCGATTGTCTTTCAGCAAAACATCGGGCAGTGCAACGATGTAATTACACTGCACCGCCACCCATAGCGGAGAAGACATCATATCTCTTTGGTGCTTCGCGCGTCCATCTCATCTTCCTGCGCCATCTTTCTCCCTCTCCGTCGTCTTCAACCCATTCGACAAAGGAAATGTTGCTTTACGGCCATCCACTGGTTGACATAGACGCTGAATCTTGCTTCGTCTTCTTCGCTTTCGTTGAAGGTGGGGTGTTCTTACAGACGTAAATTTCATACCCGACAGGACAGAAGTGAGAGAAGGTATAATTTTTTCTCTTCCCAACTTATATCCTGGGACAACAGCTAATCCTTCTTCTTAATAGATCGTATCCCTCCTTTCATTCATGGATACCATTTCTCTCATGTACCCTCGTTTACAGGAGGAAATGAGTACTTCCGTATACACCTCTCTCCTATACCCTATGAGAGGGTCTATCCGGTGAAAGATTTCAATCCTATAGTTTGCGATGTCTAGATGTACGTGAGGAGAAATCTTACCTGAACAGAATCCTGTTGATGGATTCACCTCACGGTTTGGATGAAATCCATACACGGTGATGGGGCCCACATATACGTTGATTGACGGTTCGGATAAAATCCATACACGGTTGTGGGGCCCACATAGACATGACCTGGTGATGAATGGTGTAATGAATGCATGCGGTGACGACAAGGTCCACAGAGAAGATTTCCAAACCAAACATTGACCATGCATACATCCCCTGAATACATATGCAAAGTCAGTCCTTCCCAAACAATCGGATCGAACTTGAAAAGGGCACTCGATACAGTGTACATCCGGTGTTGTACATCTGCTGTATTGTATTTACAATACAATTCAATCCTATACGCGAATCCAAACAGACCGTAAAGTTAATATCCTAACTAGGGCCTAATTTCTGGGACCCGTTTAGATGACTAGTTGGGTTCAGGTTCGGGTCCATCTTTTACCCAGTTAAAAGATGTGCGTAGGCCATGTCTCAGTTAATGACTGGGTTATGTTGAACCTGCGTGATGACCTAACCTGATGCGATTTAAATTATGTGGGCCTTATCTCTGATAGTAGTAGGTGGTCCAATTAAATGCTGCCATGTCATGGGACTGTGGATCTGATCGCCGTAGGGTCACTAGGAACAACTTGCATTCAAAACATAAAAGCTAGAAGGGGACCAAAAGACCTAGACCCGATGAGAGTGAAACGACAGTGCACAGGTAATTCATACTCGTGAAAGTCTTGTCACGGTCAATCACTTACAATGTGTTTACACGTGCTACAGTGCCGATTCTATTGAACATCTGAGCCGTTCAAAAGGTGGACCCATTTATGAAGGTCTCTTTGCTAGAAAATCTGGCCGAGTCGTTCATTAACTTGGTCACACATCAAGTGGGCCACACGTATGTTGAATAAGACCATCAACTGTCCGTATATAGAGTTGTATCGTCTTTTATGCCAGTGTAACCTGGTCTAATGGGTGGGCTAGCCTGAACTTTATTCGAGGAGATTCTTCGAGATGAGCCCACCTTAGATTGACTTGGGCCTCCTCCGTACACGTCCACTGGCACGTGTGACAGGGTTGGTTACTCCATTCAATTCACTGTATTCCTAGTAAAAATTGAGGGGGCATTTGAATCTTAAGTTAATTAAGATAAGGTACTTATGCACGAGGATTTGGAATAATTTTTTGGCTTTGGCTGACGATAAGAATTTCGAATTCTACTTGGATTTGCTTTTACGGGTGTTGTATGTTGAGATCTAGATAGACTGCATCCTGTATCACGGTTTGCGGTTGTAGAAGCTTGAGGACGTTCTTTTGTTGGTTCCTTTACTTTGGCCAGCGCTGAATCCTACGTGGGACCCATAATGAGAGGTCGAGTCGAATGATAAGGCCGAGTAAGAACTCTTGCAAGCTGCATTTCTGCCATACCTATCAACTGAACCACTTCATATACGTTCCCAATGAGATGTATCTAAACTCGATCATGAATTATTGATCGTAAACTGCTTATGAACCGTGCTGCTTTTTATGATTTGGTCTCCGACGAGTTATTCCGCGTTGCTAACTAGTGGAATTTTTCAGTGTATTACGTGACGGTTCGATTCCTTTGTCGACAATTTTTATATCGCTGGAACAATACATGCTAGTAGTCAATAGGAAAGAATCGTGATCGAAGAAGGCGTTTCATTTGTGACCATGATCGGATGGGTACCTTGTTTTGTCGGGCACGTGCGAGTTGTAATTGCTCGTACCATGAAGATACACCAAATTTTAATTTATTGCTATTAATTTTACTCTTTTTTTTTTTTTTTTAATGTTCCGGTACATTCATGTATCAAAATATCGTTCTATTTCGGCTAATCAATTGAGGAAATCTTTTATACACTATAAGCCATTAAAATTGAAAAGTTCGGCCTTACCTCGTTAATTTCTTTTAATAGTATCTAGTCGATTGTCTTTATGCACTGGTCGTTGGACAACACCATTACTGATGTCCTCCTTGCTGGAGCTCGACTCATCTGGGGTAGCCCTAAGATTCACCTTCGGAAGTGCTTTACGAAAATTGGGATTATGTTGTACAGCGACCACAGGTGGTTGAGTATTGCTTAGGCTCGCAGTGGAATTAATGCATTTGTAATACGATTGAGTGTTGCCTGTAGTCCTTACATAGTCAATTGACTCTCCTGTTGGAAAGTTATCATTCTTCTCAATAAATAATGAATCCTTAAATCACCGTTTATAGGATTTTTGTGCACTCCATTATTAGTTGCCATCAATCTGAGAGGAGTCCTTACTCTAATACCAATTCATGCAAGGAAAGACGTGATAAGGTTGATCATCATTTTCCTCATGACAACTAATTTGAATCCACGAACTTCTTTGAATTCCTCATAGAGTTTCCTCAAATCCATGAGGGATAAAAAATCAAAATAAATTTTAATAAATTGATCAATCATAAAAATGAAATTATAATCTTTTAAATTAGGGTTGATAGTCAGGCGGGTTGGGTTGGATTGGTGCTCAACCCTAGCGCAACCCAAGGTTCCTATACCTCAACCCCAACCCAACCCAACCTCGGGTTTGGAAATCTCAACTCAAGCTTAACCCAAGTAGGATCGGTCGGGTGGATACATGCTAATATTTTTGTTATTACATTAGTCCACTATATTTTCAATATACATTTTATTTTTTGTACATATGATTTTATTAATTATATATGTAGTTATTTATCATAAAGAATTTTATTTTTTCTAAACAAACAAGCTAAATATATAGGACAACTACTTCTTTAAAAGTCATGTTATGTAACACGCAATCCATTAGGGAGAGAGAAATTCAGTGTATCTTATTAGCTTAGTCATCATAAATGACATGGACCAATGAAACCTGATGGTAGTAGAATTTCTAGTGCCTTCAACACAGTTGATCCGCACTTAATTATAATTTATAAGTGACTTATATATCGGTCGGGTTCAGGTTGGGTCGGGCATCTCGAGACCTCAACCCATGCCCAACCCAAGTTTTTTCGGGTTTGTGTTTATATAGCCCAAGTCTGAGACCGAACCCGATACATCTTGCCCAAGCCCAACCCAATATCAGGATAGTCATGGGTCGGTTAGGTTAAACCCATCTGACTTTTAACCCTCCTTTAAATAATGAGTTTAAACCTAGGACGAAGTTTTGGACTCAAACTCAAAATCAAATTCCCTAAAAATGTGGCTTACTATAAATAATAAATTTACTATTTATAAACGTTCATGATTCGTACTAGACTTCTTATTTTTGGCTAAAAATAATAAGTGTCCAATTTGACCTAACCACATTATTCTCCTAATTTTTCGAAGACCTTTCATGTTGGGCACTTCTCCTACAATTCAAAAGGATCAAAAGTTACGATCGAAATAAAGCTTACTATTTATACTAAAAATGAAAATAAAATGGACTTTCGAATGCTGGTATAATGGAATCTCATAAATCCAGCATGGGCAAACCAGCATAGCGGCGTTGGTTGGCTAAAGTAAATTCTTCTACCTTAAAATCATATATGGTATGTCAAAAAACTTATTTCAATTTGTGAGATATAATTATTTTAAGGTTCTGACGGTTGCTAGCACTTCTGCCTCCAGTTGGCCACACCACAAGAAACATCATGAATTGAATGACCACTGTTGACAACTTCTTGGGGGCCATAAATTTTGATCAAGCTTATATTTGTTTTTGTTTTTTGTTTTTCTCTTTCATTCATGTTTTTGTTACTTTATGAAAAGGTAGGATGACAAATAAACATCACTGAGAGCCCACTGGGAAGGTCTCAATGGTGGATGCCTTTATCTCCTTTGTTTCTAGTGATATGGGCCACTTGAACTTTGAATATGCTTCAATTTTAGGCTCATGCTAAGAAATAAAATGATATAGAAAAGCAGATGGACAACGTAGATAATATATACATCATGCTGATGGATGGCCCCACAAAGTGTACGCAGTATGCTATAGTAAGCAATCTGCTTTTAGGTCCCACGTAATGAATAGCCCAATCAAGGTTGACGGATATAATGGATGCAATGGGCCTTTCATGATAGATGGCCCACATCAAAGTGCGGCCCTTCGTTATGGACAATCAACATCAAGTGCACCCCACCTAATGGATTGCCCACACCCAAGGTCTTATAAGATTGACGGCCCATATCCAAGTGGCCGAACATGATGGATGATCCACGTAGAAGGTGAGTCTCACATGATAGATGGTGGACATCAAAAGTGGGTCCCACATGATGGACAACTAACTTTGAAAGTGGACACATGACAGATACATCAAATGTGAACTCAATGTGATGGGTAGTCGACATTGACCATGTAAAGGACAATTAGCATTGATGGTGGGTATCATATGATGGATGACCTAAAACAGGATAGGCCCTCACATGATGGATGACCTACATCAATGTAGGCCCCACATAATGGACAGTCCAAGTCAAAGTTTAGGCCATAATGATGAATGGTCCACATTTTACATGGGCTCACATGATAGACAAGTTACTTTGAAGGTTTGGCCCACACAATAAATGGTCCACATCAAAGATGCCCTCTATATGATTGATAATCCACGTCCATTGTTGGATCTAATAGACAACCCAAATGTTTGAAAACATGAACTTGAAGCCATCTATTCTTTTGCCATTTTGGGCCGTTCATTTATGATGAGATACACCAAAACAACCACATGTTAATCTTATAACTGAGTTGTTCTAATTTTTAAAAATAACATCAACTACGACAATAGAAAATCTTTTTCAAATATTTTATCAAATATATTTATTTTAAATAAGAGCCTTTTTAGTTTTAAACAAATGACTTTTCCAAATGAATTTATTGTAAAATTGGGCAAGTGCCATGTAATGGTCCACCATCTTGTACGTACCAATCAAGTTGGGCATGTGTCATTGATGTAGAGAGGGTCGCGGACAATTTTACGGCCAAGATGGATCAGAAAAGGCTCGATCGACGACAGAAGTGATCCGGACCGTCAGACATTAAATAAGGCGTATCTCGCAATCCGGAATGAGTTATCGGACGTAAAATATATGATTTTGGAGTAGAACAAGCTACTTTAGCCACCCAACCCTACTATGCTAGGTTGCGCAAGCTAGATTTGTGAAATACTACCAGATTGACGGTCGTTTCCTTATTTTAATTCTGTTTTTACTATAAATAGTAAGTTTTATTTTGATTATCTCTTCATCCGTCAAGCTTTAGGAGTTGCGCTCAACGTGAAAAGTGCTTAGAATAATTAGGAGAACAGCTTGGTGAAGCCATATAGGACACTTACTATTTCTGGCCGAAAGCCTTGTGCACTAGTAGACATCAAAACCATCTATAAATAGTAAGTTTACTATTTATAGCAGTAAGTTGCGAATTGTAGGAGTTTTAGTTATAGTTTGATTCTGTTTTCTCTCCCATTGCTTGGTATCCCTATTTAAAGGGTTGTGAACTTGTTTATTTCATTCATCAATCAATTTTGAATTTTATATAAATTATTTTCTATTTTCTTATTCTTTTCCTCATGGATTCGAGGAGTTTATGTGAGGAGTCCAAAGAAATTATGTGGATTTAGAACAGTTATCCTCTCATCCTCTTGAGGAAGACGTGCTCGACCTCATGTCCTCCCTTGCGTCGGTCATAGACCAGTACATGATCCATGCCTCATGTTGTATTAGTTTCACCATGCATGTACTTCTATCCTAAAATCATACCCATATATGATGATCCTAACCATTCAAAGGTGGAGCTTTCACCCATTTACAAATTTCTTCTTTTGCAGAAAAAAAATGATCCAGTGCGAAACACCAATAAATGAAGTTCTTTATTGGTAGGGTGTCAATGGACCGGGCTCGGGCGTGAAAAATCAGAAATTTGGATAGGACTGGCCTGACGGCCTGGCCCAAGACAACGCAAAATCCAGGCCGAAGTTTACACCAGGCCCAGCCCGTTGACAGCTCCATTTATGGGTGAGAAATTATCAAGTGGGCCCCACCGAAAATCATTCTTCTTTCTGGACTCTTATCACTCAATAGTGAAAAATCTGCTTTTCATACCAGCAACTAACTAAACCGTCACATCTTTTTTTTTTTTCCCTTACTTTCTAAAGAGGAATATTCACATACACCTCAATGGACCTCAATGGACTGTAAGTTACGACCCATCTCATTCACACGTGCTAACGTGCCACGAGTGTATTGCATTTGAGTCGTCCAAAATGTGGGCCCCACCATGAATATCTCCTGGTCTAAAATCAGGCTGATCTAATCATGAGGGGGAGAACATGCATGCTCTGTACTTGGTGCAATTGAAGGAATTTGGATTATGAATTTACAGAACGCCGAAGATAATGAGTATTTATCTGATGTGGATCCGTCTCTGGAGTTCGTTATCACATCAAAAGACATCACAGCAACCGGTGCCGCCTCGACTCTACTTATATTCAACAATGAAAGAGGCTTCTCTGAGAAGAACATCAACTCCATATGCAATGTTGGAGGATCGACAAAGAAAGGGAAGAGGCAATGTGGATATATTGGAGAGAAAGGTATTTCGATTCGATAATAGTTTTTCTTCCCATCACTTCTATTACTGAATTTTCTTGAAGCAGATACATAACAAAATCTCTGATGTTTTCCATTACAAAGTTTTCAGTAGGATTAAGTATTTCTATAGTTGATAACAAAAATTAAAGTGGTCATCTATAAATTTCATTTTCATATAAATCTCCCACTAGAAATAGGAAATTTCAGTAGCTGGCCCATGTAACCTGTAGATGGTTTAAAATCATTTACAGCCTGTCTTGTTTGGTTGTAAGCGATTTACAGATAAATGATGGCTTCTCACGAAACACCTGGCATCAACACCCATCCTTTAACTAGGCTTGGGAAGAGGTTGAGTGTTGTTACTGGTGGATAATTCCTCATCCCTTGAAAAGATGTTCATATGCGGTTATTGAACATGATCCTTGCTATCATTTCCACAGTCAAAACCATGGGATGCTTTCTATTCATCTCTTGAAAACATATGGTTTCTTTCATCATTCCAAAATTAGCTCTCAAATAAATTGCCTAACTGTTATCTACCTATTTTATCCCCCAAATTTCTTTTAGTATGATCAAAACTAACATCTTAGGTGATTGGCAGGTATCGGATTCAAGAGCGTATTCCTCATTACCAGCCAGCCTTATATTTTCAGCAATGGGTATCAGATAAGGTTCAATGAAAACCCACATCCAGACTGCGATCTTGGATTCATTGTCCCTGAATGGGTGGACGAGAACCCAACTCTTTCCGACATACAAAAAATATATGGCTCTGATAAAGTCCTTCCGACGACGATTGTAGTCCTGCCATTGAAGTGTGAGAAGGTAAATGCTGTGAAGCAACAGCTTTCAAGCATGCACCCTGAGCTCCTCTTGTTTCTTTCAAAAATCAAGCAGCTTAGTGTCAGGGAAGACGACGATGATCCTCGGCTTAATACAGTTAGTGCCATCTCTATTTCGAGTGAAACCGACTTCAAGAGGAGGAAGAGCATCCATGCAGAGTCCTGTACTTTCCAGCTCTCTGCTAAAGATCCCTGCGAACAGAAAGGGAATGAATGCACTTACCATATGTGGAAGCAAAGGTTCCCAGTTAAATTGGAAAACCAATTTGAGAGGAGGAAGGAAGTTGAGGAATGGGTGATCACACTAGCATTTCCCTTAGGCGAACGCCTCAATCGAGGGATGGGAATGCCTGGCATTTATGCATTTCTACCGACACAGATGGTCACAAACTTTCCATTCATAATTCAGGCAGATTTTGTTCTAGCATCATCAAGAGAAACCATACTCTTGGATAATGCGTGGAACAAAAGCATTCTTGATTGTGTGACCTCTGCTTTCATCAATGCTTTCATCTCTCTAGTGAAAGAAACAGGCAACACACCCACATCTTCCCTCGTGCCGATATTTAAGTTCTTGCCAGTAAAAAGCTCTTCATTCAAGGAGCTGAACATGGTGCGAGAGGCAATAAGAGCGAAGGTGGTCACAGAGAATATCATACCATGCGAGTCATACACAGAGCAACAGCTATTCCGCAAGCCCAGTGAAGTGGGCCGACTAATGCCTGCATTCTGGGATATCTTGATCAAGGCAAGGGAGCAAGGTGTGAGCTTCCAGAATCGTTCATCCCATGGGACCTACATTCTGAACTCAGCATTCGATCAGGCAGAATACGACTATGTCCTGGGTTTCTTGGGTGTGAGATCCATCAGCAATGAATGGTACGCGGAATGCATCAAGAGCTCAAATCTAGTACTGGGTGTTTCTGAGGATCTTTATATGGAGCTGCTATCCTTTTTCGCAGACAATTGGAACATTTTCAGGGAGAGTGATATCAGTAATATACCCCTTTTGAAATACGTTGATTGGAACTGCATGCAATCCTTGTCGAGCATCAACAATGCAACCACCAAGCATGGAAATACAATATGTTTTTCATCTGAAGCTAATCATGTTTCGTGGCTTATCAAATGGAACCAGGAATTCCGATGTGCCGCGGACCGCTTCTTCTTCCCAGAAGGCACACATGAGGCTTTGAGATTGTCTCCAAAGAGGGAAACAATACGGGAATGGCTTCGGCAGTATGCTAGTGTGGATAGTCTGACTGTATCCGAATATGGTGATCTTCTCGTCAATGCAGTGATGAATGATAGAAAGCTTGTTATAGCTTTTAGCCACTTCTTATATCACTCCCTCTCAGAGAAATACTTGTCAGTTCAGGAAGTCTCTCAGCTGTGTGCTAAAATGCCGCTTGTAGATAACTATGGCGAGGTGACTGCACGAAGGAGGCAAGTTCTCGTCCCTGCCAATGGCAGCAAGTGGGTTAGATTATTGGGTTCTAACCCATGGAGAGGAGAGAACTACGTTGAACTGGGTGAAGATTATACCTGGGATGGTGATTTTGCAGGTCTGCATTCATCCAAGAAACAGCTGATGAGGTTCATGGAGGATTACGCTCAAGCTTCTGACATACCGGGTCTATGTCCTCCTGATGCTGCTTTTCCTACTGAATCATCTCCGCTGACGAAAGAAAACACATTTCTGCTTTTGGAATGGATTCGGAATTTGAAATATAAGGGGGTGGAGATGCCCAGTAGTTTCTTGCAATGCATCAAGGAGGGGAGTTGGCTGAATACCTCTATCGGTTACAATCCTCCCTCGGAGACATTCCTATCGAGCTCTGACTGGGGAAGCCTACTTCAGATGGGGTCTGTGCTGGTTGATATCCCCTTGATCAACCAGAAATTCTATGACAACAGGATCAGTGACTACAGGGAAGAGCTGAGAACAATTGGTGTGATGTTTGAGTATGGCGAAGCGTGCAGGTACATTGGTAAACGTCTCATGAAGCTAGCCAGTTCTACCAAGCTAACGAGTTCGAACGTGCTGTCGATGTTGCAGCTGATAAAGTTCATGCGAGAGAGGATTCTGTCACCAGAGGAATTCATCAAGAGCATCAAAGACGGTCGTTGGCTACGGACTACTCACGGCGACAGATCTCCAGTTGGGTCTATTTTATATGGGCCTGAATGGAAAGCTGTGTTGGAGATCAGCAATCCGCCATTCATCGATGAAAAATACTACAGCAACAATATAAAATGCTATGAAGAAGAGCTTCAGCTGCTTGGTGTTGTGGTTGGCTTTGATGCGAATAACCACATGGAAATCGTGGCGAACAATTTCAAATTGCCTGCTTCTTTACCTTCTCTGTCAGCGGATAGCATTCTTTTGATATTGGAGTGCGTTCGGAATTCAAGATTGTCTGACCAGATCAAAAGTAAGCTTAAAGATGAGAGATGGGTAAAGACCAATCTCGGTTACCAGTCACCAGACAATTCTTTCTTCTTTGATCCCAAATGGGAATGCCTTTTGAAGGTTGTGAATGGAATTCCGTTGATTGATGAAGGATTTTATGGGAGCCGGATCCGCGCATACAAGGATGAGTTGAAAGAGGCTGGGGTAGTTGTCACGCTACAAGGAGTGTCTGAGGCAGTCACCCGTCGTTTTCAAGAGCTTGTTAAGACGTCTTCCATCAGAAAAGAAAATGTGCTAGCACTGCTGGCATGTTACCGTCACTTTAATGAAGCAAAATGTAGCTTCCCCAAAGAGCTATTAAACTGCATGCTCAAAGAAAAATGGCTGCAGACCCGCTTCCTTGGCTTTAAATCTCCACAGGAATCGATACTGTTTGATGTGGAATGGGAATCTATCTGTCCAATTGCGATCCTTCCTTTCATCGACGACAGCGACGCGTGCTATGGAAAAGACATCCATGAATACAGAAATGAGTTGAAGGATTTTGATGTTGTAGTAAAATTTGAAGATGGATTGAGGTTCGTAGCTGCCGGTCTCAGTATCCAAAACCCAGACAGAATAACTCCTGCAAGTGTGCTGTCGCTGCTGAAATGCATCAGGAACTTACTGGAGCACAGCAGCACCTTACCAAAGGAGTTCATGTGGCGTATCGATAAGAAGTGGCTGAAGACCCATATGGGCTATCGATCGCCAAGCGAATGTATGCTGTTCGATTCGAAGTGGGGTTCTCTAGAACGTGAAGATGGGCCGTTCATCGATGAAGCTTTTTATGGGACCGAAATTGCATCATATCGAAAAGAGCTTAATGCGATTGGAGTGACTGTGGATGCTGAAAGTGGCTGCCCATTGCTTGCAGGCCACCTTAGTTGCCATTCTCAATCTGCAGTGATAACTAGAATCTACGAGTACTTGAGCAGATTCAACTGGGTCCCAGACAATAAGGAAGCTAGGTGGATTTGGATACCGAATGGAAGCGACAAGGGCGAATGGGTGGGTCCGAAAGCCTGTGTCATTCATGACAAGGATAATCTCTTCGGCTCACGGTTGAAGGTTTTGGACAAGTATTACACGAAAGATATACTTGGCTTCTTCTCCATGATTCTTGGAGTTAGCTCAAATCCGACTGTCGAAGATTACTGCAGTCTGTGGAGTGATTGGGAAAAAACAGATCACAAAATGGTGTACAAGGAGTGCTGTTCTTTCTGGGCATTTGTGGCGAAGCATTGGAATTCAAAGGGGGAGCTTCTCTCGAGCAGCATCTCCAAGGTGCCCGTGAAGATGGCTTCTGAGGGAATCGGTCTAGTTGATAAGCGAGATGCTTTCATTCCCGACGACCTGCAATTGAAGGATCTTTTCGAGCAGGCTTCTCAAGAACCAATATTTGTCTGGTATCCTCAACCGAGCTGGCCTTCTCTGTCTCGTGATAAGCTCAACAAGATCTACAGCAGCATTGGGGTCCGAACTATTTCAGAATCTGTGACTAAGGATGAAGATTTCACATCGAACATGCTCGAATTCAAGAAGTTAGATCAGAAATATGAGATGCTCCAGAATGGGTTGTTCCAAATTGCACTTGGGTTTCTCTCAGATCCTTCATTTGAGATGCCCATGGACACGAGGCATCAGAAGGTGAAAAGCCTCCTCGGCGTTGAACTCTTTGTTTTGGAGGAACCCATTACAGTAAGCTACAACCTGCTACTTTCTGCAGGAAATATCATCAAAGCAAAAGCTCCAAGAATTATTCGTTGGGATAGGGAAGATTCAAAGCTGTTTGTTCAGAAGATTTCCTGCAACAAATCCGACATCAAATTCGTGACGTATTTCTCTGAAGTGATAGCAGAAGGGCTGTTATGGGAGGAGCCTGATCGCATTCCAGGCCTCTGCGAGCTTATCAAGATCGGGTGCTTGTTGGAGTTTGAGGAGGAGGCGATTGAGTTCTTGTTGAAGACTAAGAATCTGCAGGTTTTCATGGAGGATGAGGAGTTCCTCAAATCTGCACTCTCATCTGCATAGAAACTTATGAAGCATTGTTTGTGCTGAAACTCTTTGTTTTTTGTTTGGATGATTTGAAGCTTGTATTTTTCTGTTTTCTTTTTGTTTGGATTTTCAAGCTTTTATTGTGTTGGTATTTATGTTAGTTAGTGGAAGTTAGTTTCTGCTGGAAATTCTTCTGGTTTGGTCGAGACAAAGATGAGCTATATTCCAGTACAAATTCTTCCTACCTTGTTAAGGTGCAATTCTATGTGGGGTCCACTTGTAGCATTGTACCATTGGGGTAGTTGGATCCATCATGTGTTGCATGTGGCCTTAATTGCACGCTCATTGGATGAAATTTGCTTTTTTGAAGAGAGCAGGGGAGGAATTCCATTGCCACAGAAGTTTGAGGAAAAAAATCGAATTTTTGAGGAGAGTTGGCCCAAACCATACCAAAATTTGGGCCAGAATCACCTTAATCAGATGAATTAGTCTGCATCATCCAATCAAAGTGATTTGTGCCTATATATAAAAAAAGATGTTTCTGTTTCTTTTACCGAAGAAGAAAAGCCTCTGTATACGAACTTTCACCGTATAATCCCCACATCTTTCGTCGACCTCAGTTCGATCTGCACAGCTCAAACTACCAAACAACAAAATCTTCCAAACGCTGAAAATCGAAACATAATGAGATGCTAGTACCGAAGCTTCTAGAATTTAATTCAGGAACTAGCAGAATCGAGTCTGATCGATCGCGGAAGTGTGTTCGAGAGAGACGTATGCAGGAAAGAAGTTTCGACAGTTAAAGAGAGACATCTAAGCAGGAAAGAGTGTATGGGTCCGTTTGGGAGCTTGGATTTGGAATGCATTACAAGTCCAAATCACAATTGCATTGGAATCAAGGTGATTCTGAATCTTCATTTACATGCTGATGAAATGCACTAGTATTTGGCTGGCATTGGAATTCTTGGGTATATTGACAGCACATCGTGATATTTGTTAGAATGATTGAAATACATCTGTTAAAATATATACTTCGGCAAAAAAAAAAGAAGAAAATTAAAAAAAAGGAAAAAAGAAAAAGAAATTTTAAGCCTTCATGCAAGGATTATAAACAAGTGACTCAAATTTTCTAACCATCCATTTAGATGGTTTAAATCATTTTATTGACGTGATTTTAGTGTTGTGCTGATAATTAGATTGTTTTTGGGTGTCATGAGTGTGCGATGTATCTAGTGTATTAGTATCCTAGAAACTCCCTAATTACATCTGCCCCTCAGCATTTTGTTGAGATTTCAAAGCATATCTAAAGTGTAAATTTGAAATACCTTCTATTCCTTTTCCTATGGTGTGGTCTACTTGAAATTTATATCTGCTTTAGCTTTGGGACCATAGCCTAAAATAAGTTGGTAAAGCAAATGAATGATGTGGATATACAATGCATACGTCGAGGTGGCCCTATGGTCAGGGTCTCACCCACATTACCGATTCTGGGGTCACAGCTAAGTCATGCTGGATTTTCTTTGGCCAATGATAAATTATGAATTACCTGTCGCCTGTACACCAGTCGATATGTATCCTTTGGTTCATCGAGTACAGCAACATCTGAGAAACAATGTCCAATTTGATTTTTCTCCCTTTCTATTCATCACAATGCCCATGTGCTAGACTGGTTTATGGATTTATTTGCAAATGTGATTGTGGTTTTCATGATCAAAAGAGTGAATTTCCTTTCTAATAGATGGTTTCATTGAGATTTGAATTCTAGAGATGGATTTATAGTTGTAGAGTTAAATGAATGCCCTTTCTCTAATTGCTTATTTGTGTAGTGGTTGATGGGATTTGGTTGAGATTAAAAAATTGCAATTGCTTATTTGCATGTAGTGCTTGGTGGGATTTAATTGAGATTTAAATTTCATATGCGCTAATAAAATATTTTCTTTTTTATTGCTGGGGTCGTGACAAGCCCTAACACAACTTGTTTGTTATGGAAGCAACCTTAGATGGAATCATACAACGCGATAGGAAAATAAAAATTCAACGAATTTTACGTGGAAAAACTATTATGGGAAAGAGTCACAACACTAAGCGACAAACAATCCATTGTGAATGAAAAGTTATAAGAGATGGAGCAACTTACAAATGAGAAACCCTAACTTCTCCCTCAAAACCCTTAAAAACTTGCTAAGCTTCTTGATCAAGCCGAAATAGATCTCGACGTGAACTTTTTACACCCGATTAAAGGCACTCTATCAACAATCTCCACTATGACTTTAATCCTCTAGCTCCACTACTCCACGTTGTTATCTCCATCTACACTCTCCTTCATAGTAGCATCATTATCATCGCTTTTCGTGAACACTCCGTCTTCATTCCTTCTTTGCTAAGCCATGAGAAGTCGAGTAAAACCTGAACTTCTCCGCATGAATAACCTTCTTAAGCATGTCCACTAGATTTTCACTAGTGTGAATCTTCTTAAGAGTTACACGACCTTCCTCTAGCATATGCCGGATAAAATGATTACGAACATCAATGTGTTTAGTCTGGGAATGGTACACTAAGTTCTTTACCAAATTGATCGCACTTTCGTTGTCATAATGTATAAGCACGATTTCTTGTTGAAGCCTTAACTCATTCATCATTCCTTTCAACCAAACAACTTCCTTGAATGCTTTCACTTCAGTTGTAAAAAAGAGCAACTATGGACTGAAGTTTCGATATGTAACTGATCACTCCACCCGCTAACACAAACAAGTAACTGGAAATTGACATTCTATTTTCCACATTACCAGCATAATTCGCATCCACATATTTTACAAGTCTCTCATCAGATTTTTTGAATGCCAAGACGTAGTCCATCGTAACTCGTATGTAAGGAAGTTGTCATTTCACTGCCTTCTAGTGCTGCTTGTCGGGATTTAACATGTATTTGCTCACAACACTCACTACATGTAAAATATTTAGTCTAGTATAGACCGTGTCATACATACGATTGCCAATCGTGCTCTAGTAGGGCGTATGAGATAATGCGATTTTCTTCATATGACGTAGGACATTACTTTGAAGAAAATTGAAAGTGAGCAACGTGGGATGTATTAATCAGTTTAGCTTATTAAGTCTGAATTTGACCAAGATCTTTTCAAGATACTATTCCTAAGACAACCATAGTCTATTTCTTTCCCTATTTTTGTGTAAGTCGATGCCGAGAATCTTTTTTCGCTACCTCTAGATCTTTCATCTCGAATGTCCTGGATAATTGAGCCTTTGATATGTTAATTTAAGATATGTTATGACGCAGGGGAGGACGTGAGGTCGAGCACCATCTTCCTCAAGAGGATAACTATTTCGAATCCACGGAACTTCTCTGGACTCCTCACAGAGACTTCTCGAATCCACGAAGAAGAAAGCAAGAAAATAGAAATAAATTCTAATAAATTCAAAATTGATTGATGAATAAAAAAAAAAAAAAAAAAGAGTTCACAACCCTTTAAATAGGGATACCAAGCAATGAGAAAGAAATCAGAATCAAATTATGACTAAAACTCCTAGAATTTGCAACTCACTATAAATAGTAAACTTACTATTTATAAACGGTCGTGATGTCTACTAGTGCACAAGGTTTTCGGCCAAAAATAGTGTCTTATTTGGCTTCACCAAGCTGTTCTCCTAATTCTTCTAAACTCTTTTTGCGTTGGGCACAACTCTGAAAGCCCAATGGATGAAGAGTTATAATGAAACTAAAACTTACTATTTATAGTAAAAATGGAATTAAAATAGGGCAACGACTGTTGATCTGGCGGTATTTCGCAAATTCAGCTTGGGAAACCCAGCGTAGAAGGGTTAGTTGGCTAAAGTAGTTCGTTCTACCCTAAAATCATATATTTTACGTCCGATAACTCATTCTGGATTGTGAGATACGCCTAATTTAAGGTCCGATGGTCCGGATCACTTCCTTCGTCGACCGGACCTTTTCTGATCCATCTTGGCCATGTAACCATCTGCAACCCTCCTACATTAGTCTCGTCCACTACAAAAGAACTTATCCTCGAGTTCTCATATTGTTCTGGTTTATGATACTTGGTCAGGTTTGCGACGTTGAAAGCCCGTGAGATCGACATGTCATTTGGAAGATCAACAGCGTAAGCGTTGTCATTGATCTTTCGGATGATTGGTATCTGTCAAATCTTCTTATTCTTCAAATTGTTGTACGTTTCGATCGAAAATCTTTCTTTACGCAGATGGACCATTACTTAGTCGCCCACCTTGAACACTTTTTGTCGCCAATGCTTGTTCGCTTGCTCTTTATATTTTTCATTTGAGGCATGTAGCTTGGTCTGTACCTCCACATGAATGTCCATGATCCCGTCCGTCATATGTTCTGCTACAATGCTCATGCCTGGGAGCTTGGGCAGATGGACTAAGTCAAGTGTGTGGCGAGGTACTCGTCCGTAAATAACTTGGAATGGGGATTTTCCTGTTGAGCGGTTTACCATGTTGTTGAATATAAACTCCGCTTGAGACAAGGCCAAATTCTACTGCTTCGATTTTTCTCCTGAAATACATCGAAGGAGGTTTCCCAACATGCGATTCACAACCTTGGTCTACTGGTCAGTTTGTGGGTGGTAGGCGCTGTTGAACTGAAGTCGTGTATCGAATCGAGTCCACAAAGTTCACCAAAAGTGGCTAATGAACTTTGTGTCACAGTCAGAAGTAATAGTCTTAGGAACCCCGTGTAGCCGCATAACTTCTCTGGTGCGGGCAGGGTCAAAATCAGAATCGTCACTGGAGGGGATTGAGCTTTCTTCTTTCCCTTAGCCATCATTGAACTTTGGAAGTTGACTGGTAGATGATTGAATGGTAGAACTGAGACGACTTACAGATGGTGCCAAACTGTCGATGCAGTTTTTCGCCAAATCTAATGCCTAGGCCTCTTCTGAACCTGTAGAAGCAGAAAAGAGAGACAAATGAGGCCCTGGTTAATGTAGGGGACTCTCTGTAACACCCTGCACTTTTCAGTACACGGGTGTTACCATTTACATCAAATATAGTATGAACATATGTTAGAACACCCAACCCATAACTTACTCGATGATTGATTACTCATGATCCACCCTTGATTGACCCCTTACTTATCAGCGTAAGATAATATCATTACTGACTAGTCTACCCACGATCTAAATGTAGCCGTTAAGGCATGTGACACCGCACCTAAACACTTCAAGATCAACTTGTAAACTCTAGCATACATCAATCTAACTGTGAAAAACAACCTTCATCTGTAAATCAAGTCATTTGACCGTCGGTTCTCAAACATAAGCAAACGTCTCATCACAAAATCAATGTTGGCCTTCATAAACCCATTGTATGTCTGGGATCCCAATGCTAATGAAAACCTAAACCCTGCCTTAGTGAATAAATTGAACCCTACGTTATCGATATTGGATCTTAGATCATCAAATCCACAATTCGTCAAACTCACAACGTCCAACCTATAGGGCCACCACCTAACCATCATGCCAAGGACCTCAAACCACTAATTCATCCTCTAAATCCCATCTACGCAGACCTAGGACCTTATAACCGTTGACAAACAAAATGGACGCAATCTGGCCATTGGATTAATGAAAATTTAGAAATAAAGGACTAAAAGCTAAAGTTATGACTCATCTAATTTCTGGATCTGTTGAGAAATTAGTCTGATGACCTATCAGTAGTAGTAGAGCCAAATTAACAGTATGGATCTCACGGAGTAACACGTGGACCCCACTTTTGAATTCATGCATGTGCACATAATGGTGCACACCCGTTGTGCACTGGGCGGCATAGCCAGTCAAACCGGGCATTGACCCGATACAATTTGAAAAAAAGAGAGATTTCTCTCTCCTTCCTTTGTTTTCACCAGCGACGGACAATAGTTTGCTGTGTTGATTGGTGGACTATCACCACCACCTGTTTGGAAGATCTAAACCGTCCATCATGTAGGTAGGCCTGTTTTAACCAAAACCCTAACAAGTCTACTCTTGGAAGCCTGTTTGCATGCGCATGATCACAGTTGCAAGTTGAGTGCGCAAAGGAAATCCTGAAAATGAAAAGATTCCGTTCTCTCTCACAGCTGGACAAATCTATGTGAAGAGCTCTCCCTTCATCTTAACCGTCCATTTAGAGCAATCTCGGCTCTCCAAACAACCCTCGGTTTAGGGTTTTTGTAGCTATTTTTTTTTTAAAGATAACGCACTTCTATTAAAACAAAAGGAAAGAAACAAACAAGCCTGTCGAGATAGCAGACAGCAAGAAAGAGAAGAAAAGCAGAAAAGAAAGAAAAGAAATAAAAACAAAAGGATTGGATCTATGATAGTGATTTTGACTCGTGACGATGCTACCCTCCCTCTCATCAGGGACTGGATCGACGAAGTCTCAAGACTCCGGCCAGCGATCTATTCGTTGCGTCCAATAGGCTACAATAAAATTTGGGTGAAGGGTATAACTAGTGTGAAGCTTGATTCCCTTATCATGGCAGGAGCGATTCACAGAGAAGGCCCCGTTAGGAGCGTTATTTCTTCGAATGAATTCTCTTCCTTTGGCATGGAGGACTCATGGTTCCTTATTTGGGGAGTCCTGCTTGAGTGCTGGAATGATGATTTCTTTCTACAGGTTTTAAATCTCCTCGGTTCCTTTGTTCAGCTTGACCCTAAGACGAAGATGGGCGAAGAGATGGTGGTTATCCGAGTTTGCATTCGAAGAAGAAACTGCTCCCCCGTTCCACCTCACATTCAAATCCAAGTCGATGATAGGACAATCTATCTGCCTATTCAAAAGGAGGAGAAGAACACCCCCTTGCCTCGTTGGGGAGACTATTGGAGGTCAAAGGAGCCTGCTCTCTCGCTGACTCTTGTGGATGACCAGATTCATGAAGGAACTCGTCCAGCCTTCTCCCGCGGACTACCGGACTCGTTTCCTTCTGCAGTAATTCAAACGCACGAAGCTGAGGAGTTTTGCTGTCAACAACTTTCTTCAGAAACATGTTTTCAGGCTTCGAGCCCCGTGACAATGCAGACTCATGGTGAGCTGCTTTTGACACGCGTCTCTGAGACGAATGGAGTGTTGGCCTCGTCGTGCAGAGAGTCTGCATTTTTACATGCGCAAGACACTCATCTCAGCCCTACAAGTGCCCAACTCGTGAGCCCGTAGGGTTCGACACATGCCCCCGAAACGTCTGCCCCGTTCGCAGTGCATTTATAACCCACATAGGGACACAGTTTCGATATCGATCCTCCGCCGTAGGAACCGAGTGAAGACCCCTACATTGCGACGTGTGGAGATTTTTTTCCTCATTTTGAACCCGATTCTTCTTGACCTGCGGCTTCGGTAAACGGGATTATCTCAGGCCTTACTTCCCTATTGGACCCCAAGCCTCTCAACTTCCTTTCCCTCCTTGGTTCAGATGTTCTGCGACTCCAACTGGAGGGCCCTGACCTTCCCTTCGATTGTGATTCGCTTCTCTTAGATAATCCCTCCTCTCCTACCTCCACGGCTTCCACCCCTTGTTCGTCTATCGCTAACAGATCTGACCAAGGCATTCTCACCTTATTATAGGAATTCCCCGATATAGAGGTCTTTGATGCAGAACCGCTTCAGATTTGTGAAGCTACAACATCAGATCCTACCCTACACAATACGACCAACAGCATGGACGAAGCTGATCAGGCAGAGTTATTTCAGAAGATTCAAAATAAAAAAATGGATTCGAGATGCGGTAGGCCACGTTGGCAGAGTGTTGGGCCTATCTTTTAGCGACTGTTCGGAGGACTACTTAGCTATATTTCATTATGTGGAAGCGCGGGGTCGCCCTCTTTCTTTCACCAAATCTCCTCGCCCCCGCCGATCCAAATCTTGTAACAGCAATGAAGCCCAAGGGTTGGCGATGCTTCCTGACCTTCCTGCCAGGGCAAAGGGTACCCGGGGAAGGCCTGTGTCCCAATAACAATTATTTCATGGAACGTGAGAGGCGTGGGGTCAAAGCAAAAGAGACGCCTCATAAAGGACTCATGTGGCTGTCATCATCCTTAAATTATGTCTTTAGGAAACAAAGGTTACTAAGTTTGATAATAAACTGCTGGGTACTCTCTGGGGGATTTCGGATGCCAAATGGATTACCCTAAATGCTCAAGGTAGCTGGCGGCATCCCGCTCGCTTAGCGTTCTTCTTTCTGGTTGCTGTAAAACAGTTGGGTGGGATCCTATTCCGTTTCTACTCTTCTGATTCAAGTCTCTTCTGGAATTCAGATTCTTATGTCCTCGATCTACGGGCCCATTGACGATGCCAAAAAAAAGACTTCTGGGATGAGTTAAGCAACATCAGATGCAAGTTTGAAGGTCCTGTTGCATTGTTGGAGATTTCAATGCAATCAGATCCCTCGCAAAAAAATCGCATGGTAACAGGTATACTCCTTTGTTGGCAACCTTCTCTAACTGGATTGAAGAGCATGAGTTGGTGGACCTTCCCCTCCTGGGATCTAAGTTCACTTGGACCAATGGTAGAACCACCCCCATCCTATCCAGACTCGATAGATTTCTTCTGTCTGCTGATTGGATGCATCACTTCTCCTTCTCATCCCAAATTGCACTTCCAAGAACAACCTCCGATCATAGGCCTATCAAGCTTTCTCTCGAGGGTGCAAACTGGGGTCCCAAACCTTTTAGATTCGATCTTTCATGGCTGAAGATTGTGGGTTTTCACCAGAAAATCTCTGATTGGTGGAATGAATCCCAGGTAAACGGCTTCGTTGGCTTCAGATTCTTTGAAAACTTAAAACGTCTCAAAAGCAGGTTGAAAGATTGGCATCAGTAGTAATTTTTGATCAGAGAACAGGAGTTAGACAAGATCCTTGAGGAACTGCAAAGAATTGATGAAAATGAGGAACTCCATCCAATGCTCCCGGATATCATGGCCCGCAGAATCTCTCTTAGCCAATCTCTATCTACCAGGGCCTTCGAAAAAGAAATTTCTTGGAAACAAAACTCTAGGATCAAATGGATCAAGGAAGGGGATAAAAATACAACTTATTTTCACAGAATTGCCAACATGCGGGCCAAAAGCAACCAGATCAGAAGCATTATCGTCAACTGGAAAAGAACAGAAGACCAAGAGACTATCACGAAGGAAGCTGTCGCCCATTTCAGAGATCAGCTGCAGGAAGAATGTTGGAACAAACCTCGTTTGGATAGGCTGCCCATGGATACTCTCTCTAAGGATGAAGCAGCGTTCCTTGAAACCCCTTTCTCTATAGATGAAGTGAAGCTCGCCATCGATTCCATGGAGGGGGACAAAGCGCCCGGCCCCGACGGATTCCCGATTAAAATTTACCAAGAGTTTTGGAATCTCCTTCAAAAGGACATTATGGAATTTTTTACAAAAATTTTCAGCCGAGGCAAATTATCCAGGAGCTTGGGGGCTACCTTAATAGCCATTATTCCAAAGGTTTCAGGGGCTGCCGAGATCCAAGACTTCAAACCGATCAGTCTTGTGGGGAGTTTATATAAAATTCTTGCTAAGGTTCTGTCTGTCAGACTCAGGAAAGTCATGGGGAGCATCATCTCTACTAACCAACATGCGTTCATAGCCGGTAGATAGATCATCGATTACTCGTTGATAGCTAATGAATGTCCGCACTCCATTCAAAGATCTAGTCAGAAGAGTGTGTTATTTAAATTGGACATCGAAAAAGCCTATGACCATGTCGATTGGAAGTTCCTACAATACATGATAAAGAAAATGGGCTTTGGTAGTAAATGGTGTGCCTGGATCTGTGAATGTTTGAATTCGGCCCACTACTCCGTCCTTCTAAACGGCAAGGGGTCCCATGGATTGCGGTAGGGGATCCCCTCTCTCCCTTTCTTTTCCTCATCATTGGGGAAGCTCTCTCGTAAATGCTATTAAGAGGTCAGCAGGAAGGTATTCTCAGGGGTATTTCCATGAAGGGACTTCATTTACCCATCACTCATCTTCAGTTCGCTGATGATACTCTCATTTTCTCTGAAGCCAATGCTGAAGTTATTTTCAACCTTCGCACCACTATTCGTTGCTTCGAGGCCGTGTTAGGCATGCGCGTTAATCTCGCCAAATCAAAGTTTTTTGGTGTCAATTTGGACAGTGAAGTTTCGACTATTTTGGCAGGGATTCTGGATTATGCAGTGGGCTCGCTTCCGTTTTCGTTCGTGGGTGTAACGCCCTGGAAAATCGGGAGTTGTGCATGGACTCGACTCCCGAGTTCCCGAGTGTCACTTATCATGCATTTATGGTTTTTTTTATTAATCAAATTTAACTGCGCAATTTGGAATTACCTGAGGCACGAAGCACAATCACACCAGTCTACTGAAATGAAGGATATCTCAATATATATAGGTCCAAAATAATAACGGGTCGCCCAAGGCGTTGCCCAATAGAACAACAAAAGAAGGCTATGTCCAAGAAGAGTAAAGTTGAGCCCACGGCTCAGCAAATCCAAATTCAGTCCAATCAAGCCGATGGAGAGCCGCTCATCAGCTGCAAGTAGGAGAGTCCGTCCTCCTCGTCTAAGCTCGCCTTGCCAGGCTCCTCATGCCCTGAGTCACCTGCATTTATGAATGGGTCTAGTTGGTGTTTTAAAACACCGTCCCAGAGTAAGAGTGAGTGATCAACTCAGTGTGAACTATTGGTCTCAAGTTACAACATGCATCAATTGTAATATGAACTTAATGAAAGGCAGACAATCATCAACACCTAATAACTCTTATTTAAAATGCATGCATGCGGGATGATATGATGCATGCCCCCGCTACAACACTCCCTCAAGCGACTCCATTTAAAGATTGCATATGACAACACTCCCTCAAAGCGACCTCGACTTTCGAGTCACCACCCTAACTAATGCGTGCAATGCGATCGTATTAGTCGAGTTATTAGTTAAGTCCATTCATTCAACAGGTTGGGGATTCTGATTTACCCTACATGTCAATGTCCTAAACTGGTTGCGAGGCCAAGACCCCATCAACACGTGAGGCCGAGACCTCGCGGTTCGTGATCCTGTTGGGTTCCTCATCCCCGATATCAAGCACATGAGGAGTGCCGAAAGGAAGGGATCGCTCGCGATCACTACGGGGAGGCACGGTACCCCAGCGTAGGCCGACAGCTCGAACATAGTATCCCATTCCACCATGCCTTGCTCACGAGGTTTTGGACCAGTTGCAAGTAGATTTTTGATGGGCTACAACGGTTGTAGGGTGGTTCAGGTTCCATACATATGTGAGCAAATAGGGTTAACATACAGGGTTGGTCAGACAGTAGACTAAACCGCACGAGTCAAGCGAGCGTGAGACGAGTGACTTTGGCCACAAAAGACCCATGTAGTCAAACTACAGCCACCCGAACACACCCGCCCAAACCCACGGGTTTAGCCTGAGGGTAGTCCCACCAATGGGACAACCGTCTCTCCTCATGATTCCTGACCAACCCAATAGGATGTAGGTTATTCATAACAAGCTGACTATACAGATTCTCAACTAGCGTAACAACCACATATTCTCATGCTTTTCAAACATACATATGAATACTTCTACAAGCAACCAAGCATTATCAAGAATAAAATGCATGTGAGTGTGTGGGTTAGTGAGGAAGTTGAGTACTTCCTCCATATTACAAAATCATATGTAAAGAATAATGACATCTTATGTACTATGAAGCAACAAAACATGAAAAATCAATCAAGCATGAGCATGTGATCATCCATACACAAACCATGTAAGAAACAAGATCCAAATCATGAAAGAATCAAGCAAGCATGTCCATACAATCCAATAGCTACAATTTCTAGGGTCTCTCTAGACGTTCAAACACAACATCCAAGCAATCAAAATCATTAAGCTCATGCTAAAATTGGTGTTAGGCCACCTAAGAACAATAATCCGCACCTTCGAGTCGTTGGAGATTCGGAAAAACGACCTAGGAGTGTGGATTTTGGGGTCGATCGGCCGGAATCCCTAAAATACCCATTTGCATGTTAGCACTCCATGTAATCTACCCTCCACATGAGGGGTTTCAAGAAAAATGGGTGATGGATCTTACCTAGATGATCGATGGAGCAATTACTGTGGTTGTGGTGAAAGGATTTCTCTTGGAGAAGGGCTAGGGAGATGCAAGACCGGCTTCCTTGGGCCCCACCTCGATTCTAGGGTCCACCATAGCTCTCCTTGGTCGTTGGATAATGTGGTAGCTATGAGGGAGAGATTTGTTGTTGGGAGATGGAGAACTTATGAGGAAGAGAGATGGGTTGTAGGGGAATTGAGGATTTATGAGGGAGAGAAGTTTGGTGGTGGGAGATTTGGGGAAGTTATGAGGGAGAAGAGGAAAAGATTGTTGTTGGAGAATGGAGTTATGAAAGAGAGCTAGGGTTTATTCCCTAGAGTTGGCTCCCTTGGCCTTATGTTTCCAAGTTTTCCCAAAATAGCCCTATAGGACTCTATTTGATGTTGAGGCGGCCCTATCACCCATCTGGCCACCAAATTTGGTGTGTAGGTGCCTCATGGCCCGATGAGGGGCCATACAAAGTTTAAGATCAAACGGATTAACGGAGATGTGGTTTCGAGCATAGGGTTTCTTTCTTTAAATGGCCTGGCGGGGCCATTTCTGATTGATGGGGAATTTCTGGAGGCCCAATGGCCATGAAACTTATAGGACGGATGTTCCATGGCTCGATGAAGGGCCATGCAAAAATTGGAGGTGATCGGATATGGGGTTTGGCCGTACGGGCCCGATTTGCGATCAACAGTCACCGTGCCACGATCGGGCCCCAGATTTGGTGGACGGGCGTAGAAAAATACATTAAACCTTGACCGTAAATTTGGAAGAAATCCAACGGCTGGAACGTCTGGTATCTCGGTTTTATTTGTAAGTGCCAGATTCCAATCTGGCATTGGTGGGGCGCATTGGGCAAGCGCTAGATGGTACTTTTGGGCTGGGTCCGTAATCTGCGATGGACCACAAGCCCAGTGAGATCTATGATTTCCTAAAATTTTAGATTTTTCTGACCTTCCTCAGTCGTTGGGTGGCCCACACGGGCTGTTGTTAAGTGTAAATAGGCCCTCTGGCTTGGCGGGCCACACTTGGTTCGATCATGACCCGACTGGTCTAGTCTAATGGGCTAATCTTAGATTTAATTTACTTGTGATACCTCACCCTGAGTAGTTTAAATGAACGATCCTACGGCAAATCCGACGTGGACGCCCCATGACACTGTACTGGTTGGACGGGACGTTACAATCACCCATTTATAAGCTAACATTGAGTGTCAATGGTCAGTAAGTGAAAATATAAGTTAATTACATAAAAAAATAATTTAAGGATTTTTGAAAATCCAAAACAGTAAAAATCCGAGATGTTACAGTGGGCCTTCCGTTATGCACTGACACCCTCCTCAGGCCCTTTGGAGCAAGATTGTGACCAGATTTCAATCCTTCTTAGCTAGATGGAGATGCAGATACTTATCTCTGGCTGGCAGGATGACCCTCATTAAGTCAGCCCTTTCCAACGTGCCTATTTACTTTGTCTCTTTTCAGATGTCCGCCTGTTGTGCTGTCTTCGTTAGATAAGATTAGGAGGGATTTCCTATGGCATGGAAAGGAGGACAGGAAGCAATTTCACCTCATCAATTGGAAGGAAGTGTGTAGCTAGATTCGTATGGGAGGGGCTGGGATAAAAGATTTAAAAGTTATGAATCAAGCTCTCCTCGGTAAGTGGATATGGAGGGTGGGATCAGAAAGCAGGAATCTGTGGAATCGTATCATCAAGGGCAAATACGGTAGCTCACAAAATGGTTGGTGGACTAAAGACGTCGCCATGGGTAATGCTTCAAGTATTTGGAAGGGGATTTCGAAAATGAAAAAGATCGTTATTAGTAATATCACTTTCGCTTTGGGCAATGGGGAGAGAGTCCGTTTCTGGTTGGATCCTTGGCTGGGAAGTCAGCCGCTGAAAGACAAGTTTCTTCACATTTTCAGTCTCTTGCTTGTTAAAGACATTCTGGTGGCTAACTGTTGCACTATCACCGAAGAAAACGCTGTTTGGAACATTAAATGCAGACGCAACCTGAACGACTGTGAAATAGATGAGTATTCGGAGATGATGCTCTTCATCCATGCCTCTCTCTCGGTGCATTCTGATTCCGACTCGATTATTTAGAATCTGGAAAAATCCAGCATCTTCTTAGTTCGATCCCTATACAATTTCCTTATCAATGGCAGATCTGCCTTTGTCAAGTACACTCCTCATTTCTGCTGGAAATATCCCGTCCCTCCTAAGTTGTCGGCTTTTACTTAGCTTGTCTGCAAAAAGAAGATTCTTACAATCGACAACCTTAGGAAGAGAGGTATGGTTTTAAAAAACATATGCCTTTGTTGTATGTGTGACGAGGAATCTGTCAACCACCTGTTGCTCCACTGCCCCTTCATTTCAGAAATTTGATCGGATCTCCTTTTGCGCTTCAACATGTCTTGGGTCTTTCCCAATTCAGTCAATCTCCTTCTCCTTGCATGAAACGGGGTGGATTGCGGTGAGTATTTTACTCGCCTTTGGAGGATGGCTATTCTAACAATTTGGTGGTCCGTTTGGAAAGAAAGAAATGGGAGATGCTTTACTGATTCTTCCAATTCTACTCAGGTGGTTGCGTCTAGGGCCAAGCGCAGTCTAATTGAGTGGGTCACCATTGATGACAAGTTCAGAGATTGTGATCTGCTGTTCTTGGGGACTTAGTTTTTTTTGGGTTTCCTTTTTCTTTGTCTTTCTTTGTCTTTGGGTTTTATTGTTTTTGGGGTTTTTTCTTCTTCGTAGTTAATGAAAAGGCGGAAAGAATCCTTTTCCGTTCATACGTTGTCACGATCCTAACCGCTCATCCGCTTCTGAAATCAATCCAGAGCATTCAACTCAAGATATAATATTCCAGATATTCCCAGAACCCTAACTACGGGGAATGAATCCGTAGCCGCAACTAGTTCTTCCCAGTTTTTTTTTTTTTTTTTTTTTTTTTCCGAAAATCACTCGACTCCTTTATTGAAACCCACCAAGAAAACTCGTCTGGAACTCTGAGTTCTTGCATGCACAATGTCACGACCCAAACTCGAAAATCGGGCTCACAAAATTCCCGATCACTGAATCCAATGCTGACAGCCTCTGTAGTACCCCATTCTCGGCTCCTAGCGTCCATATACCTACACACATCCATCGTGCATAAGCTTATAGAAAGCTTAGTGGGTGGTGAAAGTGTGTGCACAAGGTAAGTGCTAAGTAAGCAATATCAGAATAATCAGAGTAAGCGGAAATACTGACAAACTCATAAATCATACAATATCATAATACTGGTAAGTTCATAAATCATACGATATCAGAGTAATGCGAAAACCTACTGATAAGCCCATAAATACCATCAGCCTTATCTAGGCTATGCGATGCAGAAATATAATAAAAACAATATCATATACTGATGAAGCAATGTGATCAACTGTGCAATGTGGAGACAGCAAGCCAAATATCAGATACCGATGATGCAATACAATAAGCAAATCTTGATGAGTCCATGAATACTGTCAGCCGTATCTAGGCCATATAAATACAGAAACGTAGCAACCCAAATTTCCATATGTCGAGGATGTAATGCAATATGCAATATGTAGTACGAATAGAATGACCAAGCTGTGGTGTGAAGTCAGGACGATAGTACGTAGTATCGCAGGCTATGGGGTTCATCACAAGGGACTTCTATCCAAACCAGTCACATACCTAAATTTAGATAGTCAGACTCAACATTGTAAAATCCTGGCCATTGCGAAAGTACACGTAACAAATAGTTGCGCACCACCAGCCTGAGTAGATAGTGAATGAATGAATGAATGAGTACGTCACTCCTGCTCAATAAGTCCACATATCAGTACTGTACATATTTGGGATCATCACTGGGATCTAGTACACTCTAAGCTGGCTACCGCCCCAGCCGGCTGTGTAGCCCAGCGAGTGAAAAAGACCTCACTACCCACCTGCCAGTACTATACCAATGCCTACCCAGCTCGTCGATAGCGGATCCATTTGGGAGCTGGTCAAACTCAGCCTAGCTTACAACCCCCTCACTTGGGCGGATAAGGCCACACCCCCTCTCAACTGACCACGACACAGTAGGAGACGCGGCCTACTGGTATTCAGTACTCGGGCGCTCATGTATCCACTCGGTCTAGACATTGGGGTGTTTCCTGGCCTCGAAGGTTTAGGGACTTTCATCCACGGACATCCATCGTACCCAAATGCTCGAACCCAAAGATTTTCAGTGTCCCATCTGATCATCCATGACATGCCTGTGGAGGTCACAGCCCTGATGTCGTTAGGGCGTATAGTAATCACAATAACACAATGCAAGATGCATGAGTCATGTAGTCTAATCATGTATCAATCCTACTCATACCATGCGCTCATGTGGGATAACTCCACCTATCAGGGAGTCTCGTAAACCATCTGTACTATGACATATGCAATGGTCAATCACATCTCATAATAAATATGCAGATGACGCGTATAGACACGAATCATGATGCTATACTATCTCATACTCATAATAGGTATCAATAACCGGTATCAACAATCCACCTCAACAATGTGGACATTTAACCAACATTGCCCCCAAGGAATGGCCCACATAGAGCCTAGCATATAGTGGACCCATGACCTCATACAAGGGCCTAATATATAATACCATGGGGCTTACTCAAAAGCTTAAAACACATCACGATGGGCCTCTCACATGGGCCTAATATACATTACAATGGGCTCCATCGCTTGGCCCTTAAATGCACCATGATGGGCCTCATCACATAGGTCTCATATACATGACATTGGGCCTTCAACTCGGGGTGAATACACACACAATGGGCCTCAATTACGGGCCGCATATACATCATATGGGTCTCGACAATTGGCCTCGATAATCAGAATCAGCCTCAATAATCAGAATCGGCTTCAATAATTGGCCTATACAATCGGCCTCGACAATCGAAATCGACCTTGATAAACGAAATTGACCTTAGCAATCGAAATTAGTCTTGATAATCAAAATCAGCCTCGACAATCGAAATTGGCCTCGATAAACGGAATCAGCCTCAACAATCGGGATTGGCCTCGATAAATATAATCGGCCTCAACAATCGGAATCGACCTCAACAATCAGAATCGGCCCCTATAAACGGAATCGGCCTCAACAATCGAAATCGGCCTCGATAAATGGAGTCAGCCTCGACAATCAGAATCAGCCTCGATAAACAGAATCAGCCTCGACAATCAGAATTGGCCTCAACAATCGGCCTCGACAATCGAAATTTGCCTCAACAATTGGCCTCGACAATCAGAATCGACCTCGATAAACGGAATCGGCCTCAATAATCGAAATCGGCCTCAATAAACGGAATCGGCCTCGACAAACGGAATCGACCTCAACAATCTGACTCGGCCTCGACAATCGGCCTCGATGAGAATGGGCCTAAAAGGCCTAAGGGAAGGTTACAATGTGGACATCCAACCATCATTGCCCATCAATGTGGACATTCAACCAACATTGCTCCCAAGGGGTGGCTCACATAGGGTCAAACATATTGTGGGGCCATGGCCTCACACAAGGGCCTACACTACGATGGGTCACATCCATGGGCCTCTCATACATCAGGTGGGTTGCATCATATGGGCCACATATACCTCACAAAGGGCTCCATCCCATGGGCCTCAAATACATCAAGTGGATCGCATCCAAGGGCTGCACCAATGGGCCTCATACATATATCGAGTTGGCCATATCACAGGAGCCGCACCAGTGGGCCTCATATACATCAAGTGGACTGCATCCACGGGCCGCACTAATGGGCTTCATATACATCAATTGGGCTGCATCAATGGCCGCACTAATGGGCTTAATACATATCACAATGGGCCTTGCCCATAGGCCACAAATACATCGCACTGGGCCTTGCCCATGGGCCTCAGATTCAAGCAGGTGGGCCCCATCATATGGGCCTTAAATACAAGGCAGGTGGGCCCTGCACATGGTCCTCAATTATACATCATGATGGGCCTCATGGATGGGCCGTAAATACAGCAAGGTAGGGCCTCATGGATGGCCATAGATACATCAAGGTAGGCCTCATCGCATGGACTGCATTAATGGGCTACACCATCTATAAGTGGGTTGCATCAATGGGCCACAAATCCATCCGGGTGGGCCCCATGGATGGGCCATAAATACATCAAGGTAGGGCCCACCATATTCCCCATCCAATCTGGTCATAAGGTCACAGAGACTTGGATTAAGAGGGTAAATAAATTTCATATAGATCCACAACTCCAGTGACCCAAGAGAGGGGAGGGGAATTTCAATGGTGGACGTCTAAACCTCCACTATTTCCACAGTGGTCCACCCGATAGACAAACACATCAACGGTGGGTCCCACACGACACACTAATGATGATTAACACCGTCCAAATATTATCCATATAAATCAGCACTGTCCAAACACTGGACATGTAAATCAGCACTATCCAATCATTGTCCAGCACCATGGACGGTGCAGATATGCAACAAATCATTAGGGTGGACCCCATGGCTTGCTGACATCGATACAACAACCATATAGCTGGTGTGACCTGCTGGCCCACTATCCAGATGGACGATTTGGACATAACACATGTCATGGTGGGCCACAGATGATCAGTAGGATGAAACACATATATCACAGTGGCCCTTCATAGATGGACGGTGAGACCTAACACATTCCTTGTGATCCAGACCCACAGAACTTGTGACGCCATGCAGTGGGACCCACTGCTGAATGGTTTGGATAAAATACATCAAGGTGCGTCCAGCACATCCCACATGTTGGACGATGCACACCCAGCAAGTGGGTCCCATGCTGCCAAAATAGACGGACAACATGGATAAAACGTACATCACAGTGGTGCCCCACATCCACCGTCCAGATGATGGACGGTCTGGATGGTTTTCCAATGGACAGTGGAAAGAAAGAAAAGAAAAGAAAAATAAATAAATAAAACACATACATCTGGCTGGAACCACAGGGCCACTGATGTCTCTGCAGTATGCCCACCGTACAGAAAACGGAAGGACGGCTGGGATGGTTTACATACCGTCAAGGTGGGTCCCACGCTGCATGATGCAGCACACGTACAGGGTGGGTGGCACGAATAAAACACTTACATTATGGTGTAGTCCCACCGTCTAGTAATCTGGATGGTGGAGACAAAGCACATAAATCATGGTGTGGTCCATTGCACGAACGGTGCAAATGGAACCCATGCATCATGCCTGGCCCATAGCAGAGATGGACGGTTAGGATATGATACCTATGATCAGAGCCACAGACACGTGTGGAATCCACACGTGAATGGACAGTTTAGATATAACAATACCTTGTGGTGGGACCCACCGTCCACGTGGCTGGACGGTGTGAATTTCACATGTCTCTGGCCCACCACGTGGAAATGGATGGACGGTATACAATGTATCCATCTAGTGGGGCCCACCTCCACATGTGCAGCACATGTGGAGTGGTCCCACACGGGCGGTTGGAATATAATACATACCTCATGTCAGGCTTCAAAACAGCAGCCTGTGTAGCTGGTGGAGATACTCCAGCGTCCATCTTCTTCTAACGTCCAAGTGGATGGTGTGGATGAGCAGGCACCATGGCGGGTCCGCATGTGTGGGACCCACCAGATGGACAGCTGATACACGTGCTTTCCAGATTGTCCAGTCCTACAAACGGCCTGGATGAGGCATTGCATTAAGGTAGGCTCCACAGCATGGATGAAACGCATGCATCATTGGTGGGTCACACATCAAGAGAGAGAGAGAGAGCGAGATCGGAATAGCGGAGGGACCCCGCCATTATAGGCCCCTCCTTGATACAAATCGTACTTCAAGATGGGTCCCGCCGTATGTGGGGTTGTCCAAGACTTTTTGGGCAGATGCTGTGAATACTGCCGCATATCTCATCAATAGAAGTCTCTCAGCACCATTGGATGGTGGGCTACTAGAAGAAATGTGGACTGGGAAAGAAGTGAACCTTGCACATCTCAGAGTGTTCGGTTGCACTTCATATGTTCACATTGATGCAGAGCTCATAAACAAGCTAGTGCGAAGTCCAGGAGGTACACATTTATAAGCTACGAGCAGCATGATTTTAACTACAGGTTTTGGGATGCAGAAAATAAAAAAATCATCAGAAGAAATTAAGGACGTAGTCTTCAATGAAAAAGTGATGCATAAGGACAGTGTGACAGAAAATAAGGCCAATGAGAAAGAATTCGTAGAGATGAAAGAGTTATCGGACACGGGTGTTACAGCGCCACAGGATGATCATGCACAGGAGCATTATGAGGCAGAGCCACATACACCAGTTGTGAGGAGGTCTACTCGGGAGAGGAGACCCACGGTCCGATACTCACCCTCCTTACATTATCTACTACTGATAGATAATGGTGAGCCAGAGTGTTTTAAAGAGGCGTTACAGTCAGATACACGGGTTAAGTGGGAGCAGGACATGGATGATGAGATGGACTCTCTTGAGTCTAATCGTACATGGGAGCTAGTCACTCTACCTAAGGGTAAGAAAGCTCTTCATAACAAGTGAGTTTACAGACTGAAGGATGAGCATGATGGTTCGAAACGGTACAAGGCTAGACTGGTTGTGAAAGGTTTTCAACAAAAGACAGATATTAATTTCACTGAAATATTTTCACCTGTGGTGAAAATGTCTACTATTCGCATGGTCTTGAGTATAGTGGCTATAGAGGACTTAAATCTAAAGCAGATAGATGTTAAGATAACCATTTTTCATGGGGACCTTAAAGAAGAGATATATATGCATCAGCCGATAGGATACGTGACACCAGGAAAGGAGAACAAGGTATGCAGACTGAAGAAGAGTCTATATGACCTGAAGCAGGCCCTGAGGCAGTGGTACAAGAAGTTCGACAGTTTCATATCAAAAAATGGTTACATGAGATGTCATGCTGACCACTATTATTATTTGAAGAAGTTTGATACGTCATATATCATCCTTATTTTGTACGTTGATGATATGCTTGTGGCCGGTTCAAGTATGAAGGTCATCTCAGATCTCAAAAGAAAGCTGTCTAGAGAATTTGCCATGAAGGATTTGGGAGCTGTAAAACAAATCCTAGGTATGAGGATAAAGCGTGACAGGAAAAACAAGAAACTGATTTTGTCACAGGTAGAGTACATAGCCAAGGTACTTGATCGATTCAATATGGGAGGTGCTAGCCGGTTAGCACTCCATTAACCAACCACTTCAAGCTATCTAAAGAGCAAGGTGCAAAGACGTAGGAGGAACGAGACTATATGGCTAAAGTCCTATATGCATCAGTTATTAGGAGTCTCATGTATGCTATAGTGAGTACGAGGCCAGACATTGCTCAAGCAGTGAGAGTTGTTAGCAGGTTCATGAACAACCCCGGGAAGGAACATTGGGAAGCTGTGAAGTGGATCCTTAGATACCTGGTAAGTACTGTGGATATAAGGCTGTGTTATGGAGGATCGAAAATCAAGCTACAAGGCTACGTAGATTCAGATTTCGCAGGAGATGTCGACAGCAGAAGAAGCACTACAGGCTATGTCTTTACTCTGGGTAGTGCTGCAGTCAGTTGGGTCTCTCAGTTACAGAAGATAGTATCTATCAATACGACGAAAGCAGAATATGTTGTGGCTACAGAAGCGTGCAAGGAGATGGTGTGGATGCAAGGTTTTATGGAGGACTTGGGTAAGAAGCAAGCAGATTGCAAGCTGTACAGTGACAGTCAGAGTGCAATACACTTGGCTAAGAATTCAGCCTTTCATTTCAAGATCAAGTATATTGCCATCAGATATCACTTCATACGTTCGTTACTAGAAGATGGATCGATTGCTCTGGAGAAGATTCATACAAGTAAGAATCCTGCGGATATACTGACCAAGGCGGTTACACGGGAGAAGCCGAAACTCTGTTCAGCTTTGATTGGTCTTCAGGCTTGAAGACGGGGAGGTGGTGCACTCCAGATGAAGAAGACAAAGGTTTATGGCGATGTATCTCCAAGTGGGAGATTGTTGAAAAGTGGAACCACATTTGGGGCCGTGCACAACTAGTCGTGGCCCCTGCTCGACCGGTTGAGGAGCCCACTCGACCGGTCGTGACCAGTCGTGGATTGGCTCGACTCAAAGTCCAGCGAGCATAGTTTTTTGGGTTCCGAGATGCTCGACCGATTGAGGATCATTCCTGACCGGTCGAGGGGTCTTCTCGACCGGTCGTGCAGTCTGCTCGACCAGTTGAGGTTACGCAGATTGGTTTCTGAATTTGATACGGACTGCGGATTTTATTGTTGCCTTTCGCAAGGGTGCGAAAGGGAAGTTGCCTAAACTATAAATAGGAGTCCCTAGGGCTTTTATAAGGTTAAGGGGAATATTGGGAAATACTTCTAAGGTGTGGGCAAGGGATTTTCTCTGTACTTCCAAGGGAGAGGTTAGTATATTGCCTTGTAACCTTCATTTTTCATAGTGGAAGTTTGCATCCCTGGTTTTTTACCCTAGATTGGGGTTTTTCCATGTATATCTTGTCTTGTGGTTTGTTTTGGATTGCTTTGATCTGTTTCTAGTTTATATTTCTTTTTGTTTATCATTCATGAGTGAGGCCTGAGATTGAATCTAGGCTCACTGTGTTGTTGGCATGTTGCACAACAATATATATATATATATATATATATATATATATATATATATATATATATATATATATATATAAGTGGAATGACCAAACAGAGGCTAGGCTGTCTCACTCCATTCATAACGGACTAGCCACTCTAACATGAAATAATGCATGGAACTGGGGTTTGGTCATCATATATGTTGAAATGATCCCAACTCCATTTTGGTCATTTGGTCATTTCCTGCATATCTGGTTGAACTATTGCAAATCCTTTCAAGCGACTATCTAAAACCGTCCTTTTTTCTTTCTTTTTTTTTCTTTTTTTTTTTTTTTTTTTTTTTTTTTGTAAAAAGGGCTTTACCCTGTATCTTTGTTAATTAGCAAAAAGAGATATACAAAAACTGGACATTCACGAGGGCTCCACATATATATCGGGCCTCACCTATCATATTGCCAAGATAGGCTGTGGGAAAAAAAAAAGAAGAAGAAGAAGAAGAAGAAAGAAAATTGGATAGACAAAATGGGCGCTTCTCGAGGATGAGAAGAGGGAGACATAGGATCATGTAGGATGAGAGGATGAACCTAGTTGCGAAGCTCTCCAAGATCCCAACCAACTCCCTGAGATCGAATCTCTCAACCCACTCCCTGCCTCGCTCTGGAGCTCCTGATAAAGGCCATACCGGCGCAATCTAGGACAGGGAGCCTCTAATGTGTCTCGGGAGATCGGCTCTGGAGCGATAAAGGAAGTCAGCCTGTTTATTGCTGCCTAACTTTGCTAGAGCATTTGCGACAGAGTTACCTTCACGGAGGGTGTGGGAAAAAAGTAGGTTAAGCGGCAGAATCATGCTATGAATGATGCCCATTTGGGTCCAAATGCTCTAACGACCTGAGAACGCAAGATTAGTGGCCGCTTCTATAACGATGCGAGAATCAGATTCGACTAAGATGTTGGAAATGCCCATCTCTCTACATAACTTCATCCAAAATCGTCCTTAATATTGGAAGTAAATCTTATAAATAAATACATCATGTTATGGTTGAGGCGGAAAAATAGAAAATGAATCACTTAAAGAAAGGTTTAAGGCGCGTTATGACGTCGCTATCTTTAAGGCGATATTCACACCTTACTGGTGATTAAACCAATTTGCAAGAGGGTTACAACAAATCTGCCTCCATGATACAATAAGCCTCTTCCCCAAGACCAGAGAAATGTGGGTTTCGGCCTGCAAAATCGAAAAACCACACCCCGAACACACTTTTACAGCGTACACCCCTAACTTCTATGCTATTACAATTTACCTCTAAAAACCGTTTCCAACTTACTGCCTAAAAAACTATTTGCAGTTTGGGCCTGAAAATTGTAACTTTCCAAAAATGAAAATGGTAAAGAAGAAGAAAATGGAGAGGAGTGTAACATCTCGGAAAAATTCGTACAAAGACCCGAGTATCACCTCAGGTAGAAATCACTCATGACCAAATCCTTTAGAAATTAAACGAAATTAACTAAGTGTTAAACTAGATTGGCTGTGAAATTCGCTTGAACCACTTTTAATACAAACTGCATGACCCAAAACTTGCAGAATCATCGACGCTATATTACCCTATAATCTAGGATCAATCTCATTACCCAGTTGCTCTTGGGAGCATCACGAAACTCTGTATCGGACCTAGACCGCACATCAAAAGTCCGATTACCGCGAAACTAAATGATTATGACTGCCTTGCTGGGCTTGACAACCATCTCGGAAATCAAGTCCTGACTGTGTCCAGAAATGCACAACTTGAGCCCGGAATATTGTGTGTGAGGAACGTGAATATCTTTTAAAATAAATCCAAACTTAAGTAAACTGAGACGTGTCCCTTGTGGGCCAAATATAAGGATTCAGACCGTCCCAAATACACCCTCGAATCAGGAGAAATTTCTCACACATGTCAGTGCACTTGTGGCCCTGATCGAGTACCGATGACCGTTGAACTGAAATTGGTCCGCCACGGTCGATCTGTAAATCCGATCAGACCGAAAACTTAACTCGACCTAGATCTAATGTCAGGGAGCTTAAGTCCGACTGCACACAGAAAGGGGGCCTCCAGAAGTGCTCTGTTGAGCCGAAATAGATGGGTTTTGGCTATAACTTAAGTATACCATGGCCTTGGGGCCATTCCCATCAGTTCTGGGCCTATATAAGGGCCTTAAACCCTCTCACTCCCTTCATATACGAATTTCTAACCCTAGGTGAGAAAAGAGAGAAGAAAGAGAAGGAAAGAGAGAGAAAAAGAATGAGAGAGTTGGAGATTTATCCTGAGATTTGATCCCGTAGCTCCACGCATTTAGCCACCCTATCTGTATCACAACTCTGGCGTTTTCGACAACATACTTGGGTAAGAAAACCTAACCCTAATCCGTTTTAGGGTTTCAAATAGTGTAAGTTATGAAATAGCTAACCTAATTCATAGTATAGGTTGCCAATCCGCCGTTGACAAAGACTAAGTGTCTAAAATGAATCCGTTACACGTTTACTGGTGTAAGGTGCAGACTATAAATATATATGTTATGGTTTTCAAGGCTTTCAATGTCAGTTAATGATTTATTACTGACGTGGGTGTCATTTCACATGCCAAATGCGTTGTTTGTTTTGCGATACAGATATATATGAACTATGTTGAATATATTGTAATCCATGTGTTTGTAGAAATCATCGTATATGTATGGAATTTGAAATTGTGTTTACCATGATTATTTGTCATGTTTATATGCTAGTTGTATGTGTAATAACTCCTTGATGAAAGGATTTGCCCTAAGACATGTTATCCCAACATACATCGTGTATGTTATAATGTATAGCCTAGGTGTTTGTGAAAAATGTTTGAATGAGTGTAGGATTTGCATTCGTGCTCGCCATGACAAATTGTTGTAGATATATAATTGTTGTGTAGGCGACAACTCCTTGACGGAAGGTTTTGCCCTACTGCATATTATAATCAACATACGTCATGTATGTTGGAGTGCGTAGACTAAGTGTTTGTAAGAATGCTTGAATGAACTAGTAGTTAGTAAATTGTACTTTGTAGGAGTGTTGAGATGTGATTCTCAACTACCCTAACCATGTGTATGATTTCCTCCATGTACTTATATTATAGTGTCTATTTAGGTATGGAATGCATATGTGTGAATTCATGTTTAAGTTATATTTTATAAATTGCTCACATGATTATATAAATTGAATTATTGATCCATCACTGCTTTGGTTATTTTATATGATTGTTTGTTAAAAGTGAATGTGGTTGGGGCTATTATATAGTCTAGGCAATTGGTAACAAGCCTCGAACTGGTGGATGGAGTTGGTTCGCCACAGGATGTGGTTGATGAATCCGAGCCGTACTTGAGATGTCGACAGTAGTTAGGCCACACGGCGTGCTTATGCACTTCATGTCGATCAACTCAACGTGCGCTCGTGCTAGTCGAGCTCGTCAAGTAACCCGATTAACTCGATGTATGTTCACTATGTTTGTACGCTACTGCTTGAACCTAGGATACCAAACTCACTAGTGAAAATCCCGTTAACCTTGGTACCTTGATCCGCTAAAACTCATAAGCCGGACATGGTGGTATGGGACACTGTGGTCAAGCTGTTGGCCTACATTGGGGCGACGAGCCTCCCCGTAGTGACCAGGGAGCAATACTGCCTCGTGAGCCGAATACGATTGTATGGGACACTGTATTCGAGCTGTCGGCCTACACTGATCAGGTGACGAGCCCTTTGTAGTGACCTCGAGCATACTCTGAGACTGCGTTGAGGTGACGAGCCTTTCCATAGCAACTAGAGTATAAACTAGGCTTGCACTGATCAGGTGACGAGCCCTTTGCGGTGACCTAGAACCGCACTTCGTATAAGATTTACTAGGACTAACGACCCTAGAATGGATCATTGTTTGGGTATTGATATAAGGAAGGTACCTTAGTTTTCCAATCCTGCTGTATGAAAATGACAAATAAGAACTTGGTAATCACGGTCATGCACCGCACTATATTTGCCGTTTGACGTTGAGTAGAGAGCACTGAGGAAGTGACTGACATGCGTGACCGTTAGATGAAGATCACAGAGGGAGTGCAGGCGAGGGCATGCATCATTTATACATACCATTCCTACATTAATTAGAGTATTTGGGGATGTTTGATTGTATTATTTTATCATTACTGCTTGACTGAATTGATAACATGTTAACCTTTGCTTTATTGTTCCACTAAGTTGATCACTCATTCCCACGTTACGGGACGGTGTTGTACACACCAAACAAACCCTGTCTTAGTTGTAGGTGGTAGTGATGCCTACGAGGTGGAGCTGGACTTCGAGGACGATGAGGATGTTTTCTCATATATGCAGTATTTGGGCGGGTTTATATAGACCGTTCTGATCGACGGGGCTTCAGGGTTATACTTGTAGCAGACTATCACATTTTTTGACATTTTATATTTTGAAACAATACTTGTAATTATTGACCTGGCAACGCATACATACTTTTGGGACCTATACTGGTTTATAAAGTTATATATATTCGTTTCAGTCTTCCGCTTGCATATTACAATTGTCCCTGAATTATCTTTTGCTGATTTGGCTTAATCTCATTCATGTTTTATGAACTAATACAGACAATATACAATCATCATTAAAATGTTGCATGAGTGATGTGTTGGAACTTGGGAATTGGGTTTCTACTCGACCCCTGATTTTCAGGGCGTTACAAGGCGATTGTTGGAATTGTGATTTTTCAGATTGACCTAAAGATAGGTTTATATAGAATCACAAGAGATGCTTAAGACCCTTTTTATGAAAAAACATCTTCTTCCATGGCGTCTTTTCAACAATGGTGGTGTCTTTTCAATAATGGCATCCCTCTATTTCAAATCTAAATGATGATCCTTTTACCAAGAGGCACCACCATTCACAAATGAATGACCAACAATCACCAGAAGCCACAACCATTTTTCCAATTTTTTTTTATAAATTAAAATTTATTTTCTTCTTATTTTGAAAAAACCCAACGGTCTCTCATTATTTTTCAAAATACAAAGGTCAGGGTATATAAGGAAAATATGTGCATAGGAGAAGGTGTCTTATGAACTTGAACCTTCACTTAGTGTAAACAAATCAAAGTTGAATTAGAATCCTTAGTGACTATGATCTTGAACCAAGTATTCTATATGACACAACCGAACATATTACACACACATATATTTCAATTGTCATGTGTTCTAAAATTATAGCACATTAATGACCTTATGCTCTGTCCTGGATTCATGAGTTCATGAGAGTAGCCAAAACTCTTGAACATCAGGAAGCGGCCCCACTTCCAATTCTTATATAGGTGTTTTAATCCCCTGTAACTATAGCACCCTTGAAATGACTCATTATGAGCAGCAACTCATCCTCCTTTTTATCATTACAGGTACTCGACACTATACATACATCCAAGAATGAGACAAATAGAAAACGTACAGTGCTGCTTCAGACAATTCCTGTGACGTACTTTGCTCATTGAACCTATTAACTTAGATTGAGTTTCTTTTATCTGGTGTATATGAAATTGGCTTAAGTTCTATTCCTCTTGATGTTCTATTGACAATATCCCTTGCCAGTCTCTTGGTGAATGGGTCCGCTAGATTCTAGATAGATCGTCTATATTGTATTGTTATAACACCATCACCAAGTAATTGCCACACAAAACTATTATTTAGACTTATATGCCTAGATTTTTCATTATAAGTCTTGTTATATGCCTTTAATAGTGTCGTTTCACTATCATAGGAGAGAGACCAGTGGTAAAGGCCTTACCAATAATGGTATTTCTAATAACAGGTTTTTAAACCATTCTACCTCTTTAGTACTAGTCGCCAAGCGAAAGCTATGAATTCATATTCCATAGTAGAGTGAGATATGCAAGTTTACTTCTTAGATCCCCAAGAAATGGTAATTCCTCCAAGTGTAAAAATCCATCCACTGGTAGACTTGGATCCATTAGAATCAGTGACCCAACTTGCATCACTATACCCTTCAAGTACACTAGGGTAACTAGAAAAATGTAAACCATAATTAATTATTTATCTCAAATATCTCAGTACTCTAGAGATAACATTCCATTAATGATCTAAACTTGGATTACTTGTAAATCTACTCAATTTACCTACTGCAAAAGCAATATCAGGTCGAGTAGAAATCATAGCATACATAAGACTACCAATCACCTTGGAACACTCTAACTAAGATACACTACGGCCTTCATTTTTAATTAACTTGATATTAGAATCAAAATGGGTAGAATCTGAGTTCTTATCATAGTAATCAAAATTTTTAAGTATTTTTTCAATATAATGTGATTAAGATAGAGTTATACCATCATTTAATAGCTTGATTAGGGGTGCACACGGGTCGGTTTGGTCCGGTTTTGGGGTAAAACCGGAACCGAACCGTTCCCAACGGTTCTGGAATTTTGAGGACCGGAACCGAACCGTTAGCACATTAGAACCGATCCAGAACCGGACCGTGAAAACCGGTTCGGTTACGGATTGGTTCCACGGTTCTGACTTTTTTAAAAATTTAACAAAAGAAAAAAAAACGGTGCAGTCACTTTGCAATTTTTTCAGTGTGGCCCACTCCACATTCAAATCGTCAATCTGTACCGTCCATTATTTACAGAAGGGAGATTTAACCCTTGGCAATGTGGCATTCTGAAACCATGCAGGCTGTTGTAGAATTATGACCGTTGAACATGAAATGGACGGCGGAGTAGATAAGCTCATGGGCCACACTGATTTTCCTCCAAAAGTACTCTATTCTTGATGGTTTTTCGTCCTCAATCCCATGAACGGAGTAGATTTTCCAAAAGATGCCAATAAGTGGGCCATCAAAATTCACAGTCGAATGTACGTCGACTTACGTCAACTCTGTTGAAAAACAGAGCTTCCGTGATTTTGTTGTGGGCCACCATCATGCATGGAGAGATGGATCTGAACCGTTCATCAGGTAGAGGGGGTAGAACCCATCAAAACCATGTTGAGTTTTCTTAACTGTGTACATCCTCGTGATCTCTACAACGATCGAAAGAAGGCCATCTCACTGATTTTAAGGCTTGATTATTCAGGTGAGCCATATCATCAGATGATCAAAGCTCCCTATTCACGGTCTAAATTTCAAGAGGAAGTCAATGGACGGTGTGGATCTGGGCCACGGTTTAACGGATCAGGTCCACGGTTCGGTTTTGCGTGACACTTGAACCGGAACCGAACCGTATCTAACGGTTCTGACATTTTTGGAACCGGAACCGGAACCGTTGCTTTCTAGAACCGGACCAAACCGGACCAATCCAACGGTTCCGGTCCGGTTCCACGGTTCTACCGGTTAAATGTGCACCCCTAAGCTTGATATCTAAAATCACATTGGCTTTACCCATATCCTTCATGTTAAAACTAGATTATAAGAATCTTTTAGTGTTATTTATAAATTATAAACATGTACCAAAGATTAGCATATCATCTACATAGAGACATATAATTACTCCTTTATTATCAGAGAATTTCAAATATACACATTTATCAGATTCATTAATCTTAAAGTTATATAAGGTGATATTTTATTGAATTTTTCATGCCATTGCTTACATAAGTCCATATAGTGACTTAATCAATTTACACACATTATTTTTCTTTCCTAGAATTATAGAACTTTCTGGTTGCTCCAAATAAACTTCTTCATAAAGGTCACCATTTAGAAAAACTGTCTTTACATCCATCTGATGAATTTCTAACTTATGAATGGATGCTAGAGCAACTAAAACTCAGATAGTTGATATCCTTGCTACTAAAGCATAGGTATCGAAAAAATTAATACCTTCTTTTTTTGTAAATCCTCTAGCCACTCATATAGCCTTAAACCTTTTTGTAGTTCCATTTGGTCTTTGAAAATCCATTTACAGCTTATTGGTTTTTATCCTAGGGGCAGATCCACAAGTTTCCATGTTCCATTTACAATATACAATTCATCTCATCGTTTATAACTTCCTTCCAAAAAGAAGTATCTTGAGATATAAGGACATTATCTATTGTTACTAAATCATTTTTTATGTTGCATACCAACATGGTTTCTTTTATTTTATTATCTTTATCTCCTTCTACTGACAGAATATCAAATTCGGGTTCGAAAGATGTACCTATTCTGATCCTCTTGGTTATTGTAGGTTATATGTCTACTTTATCGAGACTGCTAATATCTTGAGGTATTTGATAACTACTGCTTGTATTAGGATCTTTAAATCTTTTGTCTTTTCAGTTTTAGAAGAGAATGAGTTTTCATAAAACTCGGCATCTCTAGATTCTATTATGGTGTTTACCGAAATCGTATGATTAGATTCTACAACTAGAAACCTATAAACTTTACTATTTTGTGCATATCCTATGAAAATACACTCAAAAGATCTCAACCTTGGGCATTTTAGGATCAGTAAGCATAACTAAGGCTCTACAACCTCATACCTGAAATATGAGATGTTAGAAATCCTATTCTTCCATAGTTCATATGGAGTCTTACAAGTCTTAGAGTGAGGTATCCTATTAAAGATATGACAAACAGTCAATAGAGTTTCTCCTCAAAATCCTGAACTTAAACTTACATTATTAAGCATAGAGTTTACCATGTCTATGAGAGACTTATTTTTCTGTTCTGCTATTACATTTTGTTAGGGTGAATAAGGAACTATAATTTGGTGAATTATACCATGAGTTTTGCAAAACTCCAAGATTTCTAGGGATAAATATTCTCCTCCCCTATCTAACCCTAGAATTTTAATTTTTCGGTCTAACTGATTCTCAACTTCTGCCTTATATATCTTGAATTTTTGTAATGTCTCATCTTTATTCTTCAACAGGTATACTAGGGTATAAGGGGAGAAATCATCTATAAAGGTTATGAAGTACTTTTTTCCCCTCTTGTTATTAAACCGCTCATTTTACATATGTCAATATGAATAAGGTCTAGGAGTTGTGATTTTCTTTCCACCATTGGAAACGGTTTTCTAGTTATTTTGGATTGTACACAAATACTACATTTATCATTAGGTTTTGTATACTTAGATTTAAATTAGACATATTATTCATACTACAATAACTAATATGTCATAATCTAGCATGCTAAACATCATGTGAATCAAGCATTTAAACAGAAGAAGAATTTCCATTTATAAGATTCAATTTGAACATTCCATTGGATACATAGCTATTCCCTACATATACCCTGTTTTTAGAAACAATTAATTTATCAGATTTAAATAGGAGTCTAAATCCAAACTTAGTCAGTAGACTAGTTGATATAAGATTCCTTCTAATATCTGGTACATACAGCACATCGTTCAAAGTAAGGATTTCGTAAGTTAGATTAAGACGTACCTTCCCTTTTCCTACAACCTTGGATGTAGAGGCATTCCCCATATATAGTTCTTGATTATCCCTCAATATTTCGTAGGAATTGAACATGTTATAATTTCTACAAACATGTCTGTTAGCACCAGAATTTATCCACCATTCAACATCCTCATTTACCATATTAACTTCAGAAATGACAGATGCCAGATTCATGTCTTCCGTCATATTGACTTGCTGTTTCTTTTCTTACATTTTCTTTATGTATTTTAGACAGTCTTTCATAAAGTGACCAGTGATTTTGCAAAAGAAGCATGGACCCTTCTTGGATGTGTTTTTTTTGAACCATTGGTTATTAAGTTTGAGCCTATCATCTTCCTTGAAATATAGCTTCTCTGATTCCCGATTCACACTATTCTTGACTATATTAGCATTACTTAGGGCCTCCAATTGTTCTTTCTTTTTGTCACGAAACTTAGATTCTTCTTATATTCGAAGAAACATTAGGAGGTTCTCTAAGGATATTTCTCTCTCTCTCTCTCTCTCTCTCTCTCTCTCTCTCTCTCTCTCTCTCTTCTGTTTCAATGATTTTCTAGTATCCTTCCATTTAGGTAGAAGTTTAGCAATAATGGTGGATACTTAGAAGGATTCATCGAGATTAGTGTCATTGGCAATATTTTGTTAGATGATGACCTGTAATTTATGTACTTGATCAAGGACAGATTTTTCATCCAACATTTTGAATTCTAAAAACTGACTTACAAGGAATTTTTTGTTACCTTCATCCTCTGATGTGTATTTTGTGAGCAGCGCTTGCCACAAATCCTTAGAAGTATTCTTTTGACGGTAAACAACGTATAACGAGTCAAAAAGAGTGTTGAAGATATGACCTTTGCATAAGTAGTCGTTACACTCCCAATTTTGTCTATTTTGAATTTGTTCTAACGTATCATTGTCAAATGGTGGTAAAGGAGGATCTTGAGTGAGCACATGATCTAACTTGAGTGATGTGAGGAAGAGATGGACCCTCGATTGCCATCGAAAAAAATTTGAGCCATCAAACGGTGTAATTCAAACAAAGTCAGGATGAACCATAGAAAAGGTCATAATATTGCCTTAAAACTGTTATGGTTGAGGCGAAAAATTAGAAAATGAATCACTGAAAGATAGGCTTAAGGCGCGTTACGATGTCGCTATCTTTAAGGCGATATTTGCACCCTACTGGTGATTAAACTAATTTGCAAGAGAGTTATAGCAAATCCGCCCTCAAGATATAATAAGCCTCTTCTCCAAAATCGGAGAAATGTGGGTTTCGGCGTACCAAATCGAAAAATCGCACCTCGAGAACACTTTTACAGTGTACACCCCTAACTTCTGTGCTGTTACAATTTACCTCCTGAAAACTATTTGTAATTTACTGGTTAAAAAATTATTTGCAGTTTAGCTCCTGAAAACTATAACTTTCCAAAAACCTTCTAAAAACGAAAATGGTGAAGACGAAGAAGATGGAGAAGAGATTGTTGGAATTGTGATTTTTTGGATTGACCCAAAGATAAGTTTATATAGAATCACAAGAGATGCTTAAGACCCTTTTCATGAAAAAACAACTTCCATGGCATCTTTTTAAGAATGGTGGTGTCTTTTCAACAATGGCATCCCTCTATTTCAAATCTAAATGATGCTTCATTTAGGGTAGGTTTACAAGATGGAGCTGACTTTAGAACCACCCAACCTTGCATATATATGTCCCAAAGCTATGTCAGGTTGCCCAAGCCGAATTTGTGAAATACCATCAGATTGACGGTTGAATTCCTATTTTAATCTCGTTTTTACTATTTATAGTAAGTTTTAGTTTGATTATGACTCTTCATTTGTTGGGCTTTAGGAGTTGCATCTAACATGAAAATTGCTTAGAATAATTAGGAGAATAGTGTGGCGAAGCTAAATAGTACACTTACTATTTTTATTTTTGGCCAAAAACCATGTGCACTAGTAGGAATCATGACCGTCTATAAATAGTAAGTTTACTATTCATAGTAAGTTGCAATTTCTAAGAGATTTAGTTGTAGTTTAATTCTGAAACTTCTCCCTAAGGTCGGTAGCCTTATTTAAGGAGTTGTAAACTCATTTTTCATCACCAATAAAGTTATTTTTGAATTTTCTAGAATTAATTTCTAATTTTACTCGTGGATTCAAGGCATCTGCTTGAGGAGTCCAGAGAAACTCTGTGGATTCAGAGTAGTTATACTTGAGGAAGACGGTGCTCAACCTCTACACATCTATCCTTGCGCCAGGTGAGGATTCTGATGGACCTTGATTCGAAATCTCCTTAGTGGGACATGCTATCCTTGCAATTGTGGCCTACAAGTAGACTATTCAGATGAGAGATATCGATGTCTTGGTAGCTAGGATCTTAGATCTTGCATATTTCAGGCATGGTTCTTCATGAGTTTGCTAGGCCCACGTACACTTGCTAGGCTAGCAAGTTTGTGGTTCATTGGAGCCGTGCATAAGGTGGACCCCATTGCAAAGATAAACATATGGAAAAATCATGATCCGTTGATGTTGAATGTGGAACATCAGTTAGTTTTTCTTTACCATCCATTCTTTTTTGTTAGGGGTGCCCCACTTGATGAGTGATTTTTTGGGTGTCCACCTACACTGGAATCGTATCATGCACCGTCAGATGCTGACCCCATTGAAGGTGGAGCCAATCACTAAACCATGGCCCACTTGTTTAATGTAGTTCCTGATAAGCCAAGGGAGAGGAATTTTTATTTTTATTTTCTTGGAAGGGAGAGGAATTATATGATAGGATAAACTTGGGTTTTAATTCTGCAGGTGGGGCCCATGGTATAGTAATCCAGACCGTTGATATATTGCATCTGACCTTGGATGGATACCCCAAAAGTTTCCTTATGATGTTAAAACCATAGCCTTTCCAAATCATGGCCTATAAAGAGACGCTTAAGAAGAGAAATAAGGCATGGTCCGGATTCAACTGAGAGAAATCTGAGGATTTATTAGTGGTCAGGATCTTCCAATGTGGAAGGCTTTGAGAACATGGTCCATCCACGATGGGGTGGAACAATCTAATGGTTTGGACCACCGAACCATGTCCCATACTTATCATGTGGAACCATCCCTTTCTATAGAAAATGGCTAAAATTCGGCATAGATGGATGGGCCCAGCTCGGATCTCACAAAATCAAAATGTTGAATAGGTCCGGACCATCGGGCCTGACCTGAATAGTTCGAAGTCCAACCCCAGCCATCAGGAGCCCTACCCATACATAGTTTATCCTAGACATCTGACTGGTGGCCTTCACATTCGGTGAGAACACGTACAAGAAAAATGATGGTTAGGATTGCGTGATGGGTGTGGTTCCATCCATAACACCCACCAAGATTGATGGTCCCACAGTATACAAACCTCAGGGTCCATGCTTCACACCTAAATAGGAACTAGCCTATGTTTCCATCACTTTTCATGCATGTTTTTTTCACTTAAGAAATGGATGGTTTTGATAATCAGATAATCTCTTTAGTGGGCCTTAACAATGCAATACATGATTTTGATATTGAGTCGTGACAATGGTAGAACGAACATATATGGGCCAAGTCATCCTGAGCCCATGCCCAATTACTTATCGGGTCCAAAAGTTAGGCATGGGCCCATCCTATTTCATTAGGCCCAAATAATCGGGCTAGGCCTGTTTATTAAATGGGCTTCAAAACCTGGGATTGGGTCTGACCCTCTCCCAAAAGTGCAGTCCCAGCCCAGCGACACCATGATCTTGGTGGGCTATACAGTGTGAATGGCTAGGGCTGTACACGAACTGAGTTAGCTCGGTTAGCTTGCTCAACTCACTCAAAAAAGCTCAATTCGACTCAGTTTGAAATTGAGTTTGAGTGGAGCTGATTTTTTGAGCTCGAAAAATTTTCGAACAGAGTTTGAGCTTGCCCAAGCTCAACTCAACTTAGATCGAACCCTAACTCGAATCAAACTAGTTCAATGACTTGGTTACTTTGATATTGATGTTGCTCACCAATTGTTCGATTAAATGACTCAACAAAGTGTTGGCTGGTGGCAAGGAAGGTATGTATATGAAACAAATGCCTTTTTTTCTTCATTTTCATGTTGCTTACAAGGTGTTTGAAGAAATACATGTTTTTACATACAGTAAGAATATGAAGGTGCACTTTATGTGTTTGTGAAAATGCTGCACAAGTGAACTCAGCTCGATCTTGGCTTGAACTCGGCTCGAACTGGCCCAAGCTGCTGACCATACCGAACTAAGTTTGAGCTGAGGTCAGCTAGTGGACGAGCCAAGTCGAGCTGTGCCATGCCACAATGCGGATGCAGATTGTGTGGTGACCCAACACCTCATAGTTTGGTGCTGTTAGGATGTGGCGAGATTTGATTGGATCACGTGGTGTAGTTAGAAATGGGCTAACTCAGTTAAGTACATACTCAACCTAACAACTTTTGTTTAGCCTGAGGCTGTACAAGACCGAAGAACGGTGGGCCAGTCCAAGTCACTGACATCCTTGTGATGATATGATCCAAGCCATTCATCTGTAAAGAACCGTAGCTTATGGGCTGCATGGCTAAAATCTAAGAACATCCGAGATCCCAATGTCCATACAATGTGAGTCAGAGCAAGTGTAGAATAGAAGTTTATAGCTGGCCTTTTTATGGACGGCTAGGATCTCTGATAAGCGAGATTCTTCTTCTATGGCTCTATGCAATGGGACTTTCCAGTCGAACGGTTTGGATCACCATCTAGGTGGGTAGAATGGGTGAGCATCCATTTTACTCATGTTGAGAACACGAACGCGTACATGCCATCATGGCACATGTATGTGAGATAACATTCGATGAAACGGTCCCCTCAACGGACGTAGGAAGAACGGTAGTTTGATATAGCCATCTCCCCGTAGACCTGGCAGTGTGGTTAATTAATCCGAGCCGTCCATCTAGTTGGACACTAGGGCTGAAAGTCGGGCGGGCCGGGTTGGTGCTCAACCGTAGCCCAACCCAAGGTTCCTATACCTCAATCCTAGCCCAACCCAAGTCAATCTCGAGTCAGGAATTCTCAACCCAAGCCCAACCCAAGTGGGTTTGGCTGGGTTGATACTTGTTAATATTTTCATTATTACATTATTTTATTATATTTTTAATTAATATCTTATTTTTATACCTATGATTTTATTAAATATATATGTACTTATTTATCATAAAAAATTTCATTTTTTCTAAACAAACAAAATAAAATATAGGACAACTATTCCTTTAAAAGTTGTATTGTGTAGCATGCAATCTATTTGGGAGAGAGAAATCCGGCGTATCTTGTTAGCGTGAGTCATCGGAAATGATATGGAATAATGAAACCCAACGGCATTAGAATTTCTCGTGCATGATCCAGACTCAATTATAATTTATAAGTAACTTATATATTGATTGGGTTCAGGTTAAGTTGGCCAACCCGAGACCTCAACCCAAGCCCGACCCAAGTTTTATCAGGTTGGTGTTTGTAGTACAAGACCAAACCCGATACATCATACCCGAGCCCAACCTCGAGTTGGACACAAGTTGGCCCAACTTTCACCCCTAATAGACGCCATTTGATTTTAGAGGCTTTAGGCATGGTTTTACATGGTGTGGCCCACGTGTACTTTAGATCGGTCTAAATTCTGGGCACCGAGGAGAAGACAAAGGGAGCAGATTATGGACAAATTGGAAATCATGCAAACATCATAGCGGAGCCACACATAAGGTTCACACCTCACTGTTACCCACCCCCTCTAGGGAATCGATGCCAAGACCTCAGTGTTGAAATGAGATATCTTTCACCGAGTCTACCACTTGAGCTATGGATATGGGTGTCACATGAGCATTCTTGTTTAAGCTTTGTAGGATAAGATCATGCATGCCCAAATTAGTTATGGGGCCTGAAAAACTAGACCGGGCCCAATTCAGCTGCCTCTGAATGGGTCAAGCCCGACTGTGTCAATGAAAATGCCGGATTGGACCTGTCGTCAGCCACAGATACGATTCATTAGTATATGGGTTTGGCTTAGAACTGTACTAAACCGAGTTGAACTTCGCTCAGCCAGCAACCTATTTGGCTCCAGTTCCACCTAGCTCAGGTTAACTCAAGCCCAGAGCTTGAGTAGGTCCAATGTAATGCTCCCACCGTTGGAACCATCAATGGTGGGAATGCGTCACCTTGGACTGGAATCCTCTGCCTCATCTGTTTTTATGCAGTGACTGCAACAATAAATCAGGTGGGCCCACCGCGATGCTAGTCCTACATCCACTCGGAGGTGGTTTCCTCAATGCTAGGCCTTGCAGTCAAAAGTTAGGAGGTAGTTTCCTCGATGCTAGGCCTTTCAGCCAAAAGTCAGTCAAATACACCTCAGGTGTACCACACTCTAAGAGGAAATAGGGATGGAACGCCAAGCATAGGCTTGCTGTGGGGTCATAATGGTTTTTACCTTTCGTCAAACCCATTCATCAGGTGCAACTCATGAAGTGAATATACAAAAGTTACCCTGATTTAAAACTCGGGTGGGCCATACTACATTAACCTAGAGGTTTTAGGTGCATATTTTACATTGCTCCACTCAACTTAAGAGAGTTCTCACCTGATGGACGGACTGGATTTCTTCTATAGGTCACAGACAACGTAGTGGAGCTCACATAGATAGGGTGTTTTATGCGCCTCGGTATAATAAATGCTTTAAAAGAAAAGTCTTTTAAAAATATCGATGGCATGACCTTAAAGACTTTTAAAAATTTTTAAAGGGACAAAACTGCTCCTGCCTTGAGCGCCACGGCGATCAACCATGATTGGATGTGGATTTCTTTGCACAAAGTTCCTGCACTGGAAATGTAGGTGGACCCACCTTGGTATTTGTGAGAAATTCAGTCAGTCTATTTGTCGCCTGAGCTTATTTTAAGAAATGCAACAAGAAATTATTGGATCCAAGACTCAAGTGTACCTTACGAGAGAGAGAAAACTGAGGGAAAAATGCCTACTATAAAATTGGAGAAAGAAAGTGGGCCCACTTGAGTCTTGGATTCCTCTCATTTTTATCTCATATCCTAAAATGAGTTTGCAAAATGGATGGACAAGGTGGATTTCGTGGTGGAACCCACCTAGGTTGCTAGCAAGGTGGGGGTAGGACACAATCGGCTTCCATCTGCTGAGGGAAGGGGGTGAGACCAGCCTCACCCAAGACGGTGTGACTCTTACAGTTGGCCTACCTTAATGTATGTATTTTGTATCCATGCTATCTATTTGTTTTTTCATATCATTTTAGGGCAATATTCCAAAAATGAATGAGATCCAATAATCAAGTGGACCATACCATAGGCAACAATGGTTATGGAAAGTAGTACCATTAGAAATTTCTTGGGGGGAGGGGGGGCACCTTAATGTTTCCATAGTGTTTATTTGCCATCCAATTTGTTGATAACGTCACATAAGCCAAGATGAAGGGAAGAAATAAATATTAGCATGATCCAAAACTTTGTAGCCCATTTGTAACAACCCATTTCTTTTAATGGTGGTCATCACACTCCCCACTGTTTCTTATGGTGTGGCCCATTGGAACTTTGGATTGACTTCATTTTTGGGCCCATGCCCTAGTATGATCGAGCAAAAATAATGGATGGAGTGGATTTATATTGCCTTCTCTACAAGGCCCACCATCGTTTAAAAAAAAATAAAGAAAAAAAACAATGCAGTAACGTGCTAGTGCACATCACCTTACGACCTAACCTCTCTCCCCACTTAAACTCTCCTCTTTCTTCTTCCACCATTCTTCATCGGCGGAACCCACTAAACAATCCAGACCGCTCACCATCAACCCAAAAAGATTTTAACGGCAAACGTTCAACCCTACTATTTCCAGTCTTATGGCCGACCTAAATTCCAAATCTTGCTTACCTTTAGAATTATGTATTATTACGACCCGACAAAGTAGCTGAACGGAATGAATTTCTCACAAACATCTCGTTAGACCCACCTAGCTTCTGCTGCAGTAAGGGATTTTGAAGGCTTCCACAATGCAATCAACACAGATTGAAACCTCTCCAATTTTTCCTTCTTTCTCTTTCCGTTTTCGAGCCAACCTATAAATCGAAAAATCTTGACTGTCCATTGGATCTATCTTCAATCTGCAACGTCTAAACTATGTCATTCAACCTCCACTCAACACACCAGGTAGGTGATTTTCCCGATTGAAAAGACTACATTATTATATACTTTTATTTCATTAATTATTTATTTCGTATTGCTGATTTAAGATATTTAATTTTGGTTTTACATGATGTAGAATGCATTTATTTGATTTCTAATATGTGGAATAAATTCATTTGATTATTGTTAAATGCTTTTAATTATATTATGGGTGCTCTGCCCTGAAAGGACTATTATGTTGTTTTGATACGGGTGCTCTACTCAGGGTCATTCTCAAAAAGGATCATACGATGCACGGATGCTCGCACATGGTCATTCGAAAGGATCGGCATGTGTTACTGCCTGGCGATTCTCTAAAACGATCAACATACACTGGTGCTCTGCCCTGGGTATTTACCCTAAAAGTTTATTCATCAGGTGCTTGCCGATGGTCATTCCCTAAAAGGATCAACACCGGTGCTCTACCGAGGGTCATTCCCTAAAAGGATCAACACCGGTGCTCTGCCGAGGGTCATTCCCTAAAAGGATCAACACACACGGGTGCTCTGCACTAGATTGAACTAAAAATAATTTTAGATGACTGCATTGTCTTATTTTGTTATTTGAAAAATAAATTGTTATTGTTGTCATGTAAAATGACGATTCAATACTTGTAATTAATCATATTTGTATTATTGAGTTTTATTTGTATGAACATAGAATTTTCAATTTTGGGAAGGATGTGACTCTACGAGCTGTCGCGCTTGCATCCGTATAGATTATTTTGTAGGGTTTGTATATGAAGAATCAGTTATGCGAGATTGAAAACTTTTTCCCTTATTTATTTAGAAGTTAATTAAAGATCAATGTATGTTCTTATTAATTATCTTCGAATATCAATGTAACTAAATATTCAATGATTGATCTGTGGATGTTATTTAATGATAATTATTTTGACCCTTTTTAGTTGCTCTGATTGCCTTGAAAATGCATGAAAATCATGTGGGTTGCGATGTATATTTTGTTTAAGTACAACTCACAGTCCTGGAATTCGGGTTCGGGCCTGGCCAACTCGTGTACAGAATTTTGGGGTGTGACACCATTAATGGTCAATCACCACTGTTTCCTATGGCATGGTCCACCTAATAATTGGATCTACTTCATTTTTGGGATAATGCCTTAAAATGATTTGGAAAAACAAATGGATTGCGAAGATAGAGAATACATATATCAAGATGGGCTCCATGGTAAGGGCCTCTTAGTCTTGGGTGAGGCTGGGGTTTCACCTAATCCGCTCCACTTCCCTTTTGTTTACACAATTGTCGAGGGAAAGCCTTCCATAGGAACTTCATTGGGAACCTAGGTGGGGCCCACTGTGATGTTTGTGAATTGTGAGAAATCCACCTCATTCATCCATTTTACAAGTTCATTTTAGGACATGAGATGAAAATGAGATGGATCCAAGACTCACAAAACCTGAGAAACGATAACGATGACCATTACTGTCAACTATCTCCTTGTGGTGTGGTCCACATGATCGACGGATGTGGCTCAACCTTGACCTTAACAACCCATACATCTAACACATGATACACCTCGACCCTTAACACATGACAGGAACAACTCTGACAACCTAGACCCTTAACATACGACAACCTTGACCCTGACCCACACTAGAAGGACGTCGTCTATTGGGCCCACCCTCCAGTATGCGTTACAGGTCAAGGTTGTCATGTGTTAAGGGTTTCAAGGTTTGGTCAAGGTTGTCATGTGTTAAGGGTTTGAGTCATGGTTGTCATGTTTTAAGGGTTATGAAGCCCAATGTGGGATATGTATGGAATTTGCTCCGTACATTAGATTCATATTTTAATTTAATGTCATGGGCTAAAGAATGAGTTACATCCAAAAATTGTAGCCCCTAGGAGTTTTTAACGGTAGGTTTTTAATCTCATCGGTTTCTATTGTGTAGCCCACTTGAGCTTTTGATATGCCTTGTTTTTTAGCTCATGCTGTAAAATGATCTTTCAAAATATATGGCCAGCATGGATAAAATATTTATATCATTGTAGACCTCATACAGTACGTAAAAGGTTTTGCTGGGTGGTACCCAATCCACGTCATGACGTGGTCCATGGGGATTTTCATGACGTGGATTTACAGCGAATGCCTTTCGGAGCTACCATAAGAAACTATGTTGCCTTTCATAGCTACCATAAGAAACTATGTTGGGTCCACCGTGATATTTGTGAGAAATCCATTGCATCTATCCATTTTGTTAGATTATCATGTTAACACATGAGACAAAAATCAGGCAAACTCGAAACTCAAGTAGGCCATATGACGGGAAACAATGGAAAAGGGGTTGCCTACCATTCGAACCTTTATGGGCTCTACGTACCATGGTGTTTTTATGCAATCCAAACCATTCATAAAGTAGCCCAAATATTCATAAGGTCATTATTGTTGGGATAAATTGAAAAAACAATCATATTAACTTGATCCAAAGCTTATGTGCCAGTAAATGTTTCAATTTTGGGCATACAATATTCATTGTTTGATGTTGCGTGGCCCACTGGAGCTTTAGTTCTACTCCATTTGGAACTCATAACATAAAATGATTAGGCAAAACAGGTAAATGAGATAGATTTCTCATAAACACCGTAGTGAGCCCCATATAGCTTACTTAGTATGCACAATCTGCTCTATCCCCACTTCAATGGTTTGATGGGCACGACACTCGATGGACAGGAATAAAAAGGCCCTTAAAGAATATTTCAGGAAAGCTTTTCACTCGGGCACTGAGCTCTTTGTGGGCTCAAGGAGAATTGCGCTAGAGAGCAACCGTATCTTCAACGTTCATATGCAACCATAGTCCTCCAACGTAATAATTGGAAGCGGATTAAGTGTTATCCGTGCTTTTATTTGCCATCCAACCTTTTGATAATGTCAAAATGTCCTGGATGAGGGAAACATACAAATATCAACTTGATCCAAAGCTTTTGAGGCTCACAAAAAGTTTTTACCAGTCATTCATTACCTTTTCTAGTGGTATGATCCACATGAGATTTGGATCTTCTTAAGGTTTAGAATAGTATACTTAAAATGAGATGGAAAAACAAATGAACGAAGTAGATATTAAAAAAAAATTAAAAAAAATACATCACTGTGGGCCCCACACGTTTGGGGTTACACCTACAAAGGTGTTACTCTGGTAGCAGCTGATCCACTCCCGTAATAACCCATGTGATTGATGTCCAAATGCCTACGTCGTCACCTAAACCTAAACGTAGGGAGCGACCGGATTATGTGTTACCGGTTTCCTGGGAAAGACTTTGGCGAGAAGTCTCTGCGGTATGATGCAAGGTGGGGTCCACCGTGATGTTTATGAGAAATCTAACCCGTTCATCCGTTTTTCAAGTTCATTTTAGCATAATTGAAAAAAAAATTAGGAGGATCCAAAGCTCAAGTGAGCCATACGAGATGAAACAGCAAGGAAAGGAATGCCCACCGTTGAAACCTTCCTAGGCTCCACCTTGATGTTTATATTCCATCCAAACCGTTTAAAAGGTCATTTTCACTGGGATGAAGTGAAAATACTAAAAATTAGACCGATACAAAACCTCCGTGGGCATATAAATGTTTCAACGGTGGTCACTAAATCTCCATTGTTTCCTCTCGTGTGGCCCATTTGAGTACACCTTATTTTTGGCCGGATGTCCTAAAATGAGGTCGAAAATATGATGTACAGAGTGGGGCCACCCAGATTCTTGCGAGGAAATCAGCGTCCGGTGTTACCCGGGGAACACCCACTAAGGCGTTATCCTTACCATATGGAGCCTACCTTGATCAATATTTTGTATATCCACGCCGTCCACTCATTTTCCCAGCCCATTTTAGGGAGTGGTTCCGAAAATTAAGTATATCCAAATCACAAGTGAGCCATACCAATGGAAAAAATAATGAATGACCATTAAAATCATTTTTTAAGCCACAAAAGTTTTAGATCAAACTGATCTTTATCTTTTAGTTCATCCAGATCTTTTTGACCTTTATCAACGGTTTGGATGGTAAATTAACATTGTGAATTTACTTACAGTGGGCCTTTGGAAGTTTTTAATGTTGACGGACGGTGAGGATTGGCACACAACTTTATCCAAATCCTGGGATGAAAAACCACAACTTAAGCACCTGATTTTAGTTTGAACAAGCGAACAATAAAATCCTGGAGCGGCTAACATGGAGTGTGTATGCTGACATGGCTGTGTACTAACAAGCTAATAATAAATAAATAAATAAAATAAAAAAGTGAAGCTCATGGTTATATGATCCAAACCGTTGATGTGGTGGGCTGGACCGTGGATGTGCTATGCATAAGAAATATACCACGTGTAAAAGTCCTAACCGTTCACGTCTGGGATTTCGTTACTGCGTGGTACATCAAAGGGGTGCCCATCATATATATTAACGGTTTCGATCACTGAAATATTTGCGCAATGGTAGAAACTGAAAACTAGAAGGTACTGAAAATCCTACGTGGCATGTGTATTGTTCGTATACCGTGACTACGTGCCAGCATATGGATGGAGATACTCTGCCAGAGTATCGAAAGGCTTGGAAACGATGAAAGTGAGAAGATTTTCACTCTGCGTATGAGAAGTGTGGAACTCGAAACTTCGCGGGTAAGAAACGACGAAGAAATTTATATGTTACATCACCTCCTTCTTTTCAAAGTATATGCCAGTGTTCAATTCTGACAATTAGGTCCAAAAATTTCATAATCTAGACCATTGAAATATTTAATTACAATTTAAAATTACAATTTTTAAAGTAATTATATCAAAAAATAAAAATTTTACTTTATTTAGATATCATTTCTTATCCTTCTTTATTTAGCCTGTAAATTGAAACCCGCGTTACTGTTGATGATGCAATCGCGCACATGCAAATTCCTTGGACGAGAAATGCAGAGCGATACAAGGAGGAAAGGTAGAAGTGAATATCGGGACGCTAGCTAATTTAGAATATATATGAGAAATCCGATCCATAATAGTGTGAAAATTCCAATAAAATAATCGTTTTGTTTACTTCTAATTATTTTCCACATATTAAACGCTAGATCTAATGTATTGGAAAATATTTATTTTTTAACCGTCAATTTTCCTAGTATGTTATTTCTAATTTAAATGAATATATTTTTATTTATTTTGATAATGGAATTTAAGAATATTAAATGAATGGCCATGATCTCGTATATATGTTCTGATTTGGCACGTATGACGAAATCCACATCTTCAGTCTCTCCTCGCGCGATTCTCTTTAAATTGATGTTCTCCTTCGAAATCTAAATAGCCCCGTCAACGCGGTGTCGCTCTCACTTTATAGTACGAGACCGTACAGAGCGGGAATCAGACAGCTTCTTTCCCATTCTCACTATGACTATCACGAAACGCTCGAGTGCACTCGCCTCACACGTTGGCACACGTACAAGGCACACGTATGAGATATCGAAGCAGCTCATCAGATGATCTTCGCTGTCAAGGTTGACTCTCAGGAAACTCAGGACGAGATGGTCTCCAGATGGGCTGAACGACCACAACGCTCAGTACAATTCTAGCAACGGTCCAAATTCGAGGAACACCTTTTCCGAACGAGATGTTTGTACCGTCGTGATTCTTTTTCTCAGGCATGCCATCTAGGATGCTGGGAACCAAGGACTAACGGACATGATATCTTACATGTGTGATTTTTATCCACGTGTAATGCGAGTGCACTCCAAACGAGTGCAATCAGTAGCATTTTGAGAAAAGGTTTTTTCGGATACATACTGATGTATTAAAATACGAAACGTCGAGACTTTATCTTTGAATATGAGTCTTCTTCCAATGATCCAAACTGTTTATAGGATTAAAGTTCCATTTTACGGTGTATGTACAACAAAAAACAATCAATTTGGATCATTTCAACCCTTTGAAATGTGGAGCTTATGTTGAAAATGGATGGCTAGTATAATCTTCAACTTGATAAAAATTTCGGAAATCTCCAATCCAAGAGAATCATTATCAAATAAACGGTTTGGATCATTGAAAATAACTAGAGCCCAATGGCTAAAGTCCCAACGCATGATATAGCAATCCGTCCAGATGTATTCGCATGAATTTGATCACCAGGTGGGCCACGCATGCTCACAGAAATTGGCCCAAAAAATTAAATCTCTACTAACCGTTCATTTTTTTGTCCGCCCAACCTGAGAAACACTCATATCTCTCGCACGTATCCAAAGTTCCCACGTGCGAGGCGAGTGGAATTTCGAAGTGCGCTTGAGCGAGTTCTTTAGTACCTTCCTCTCTCTCCGGCTGTCTCTTTGTCCGATCGCCTTTTGAGCTTTTCTATGTTCTTTCCTTCTTCCCTAAGCATCTCTTCTACTATATAAGAAGTGAAATCAAATGCAGAGAAATACGATTCCTGGTTTTTGATTTCCTGCATTTGGATTCCCATAAGAAATAGCATTCTGGTATTTCGCGATTGAGAGTAGCGATGGAGACGAAAACGCAAAGAGAGCATATTGAGTACATTAGGAGAGAGACATTCTCCATCGGTGGAAAACCAAATCCTCTAGCGGGAGCTTTACATCAGGCCGTTAATTTTCTGTCCGCCGAGCTGTATACTAAAGACGTTCATTTCCTCATGGAGCTCATTCAGGTCTCTTTCTCTCTCTATAAATTCTCTCCGAATTGCAAATTGGGCGGGCCTCACCACCCGGATGTTGGGCCCAGGCCCGTAACGTAATGGACCCGAACGGACCGGTTCGGCAGGAGGATGGACCGGTCTGGGTGGGCTTTAACCGCTGTTGGCCCGTTATGAGTGTTAGGCCCAATAACGTACTGGGCTCAGCTTAATCCATAATAACAAATCTAATTCTCAGGAATTATTAAAATTTTGTGGGTTTTCTCGGGATGTTACCGGGAAAATCTCGCAAAATTAATAATATTTTATAAATTAATAAATAATTTTAAAATGTTAATTTATAATTATATATTAAGTTAGTTCCGAATTTAAATACTTGTTACGTTAATCACGCGAGAAATTGGTGGAAAAATCGCGAAATATTCATCACATCGATATTTTAAAAATTCGCAAGATATCTGTTGATCCAAACCCGAACCCGAATTTAACTCGGTTAGATCGGGTTCGGGTTTGATTTTTCTTACCCAAATTTGATTCGGCTGGTGTGATAATCTCCACGTCAATGATACGGGTGGGGTTTTAACCGTTTAATACGATAATCGTTTGGCCTCGGGTTGATGAAGTCCGAATCGGGTTTATTAAATACTTAGCTAATGGGCTTGGTCCGGCACCACTTTAATCCAAACCGTACAATTCTCGAACCCCACTTTAAATGATGGCACGTACATCAAAGTCAGATTTATTGGGCCATCTGTACTTCTTTTCTAGAAAAATCCTACGTTGATTCATGTAACGAGAGATAGTAAATGGTGGACCCCACGTTAAGTGGGCCACGTACCTAAAGTTGAGATCCCAACTAGGGCCTAATTTCCGGGACCTGTTTGGATGATTAGTCGGGTTCGGGTCCATCTTTTACCCAGTTAAAAGATATGCTGCTTGGTACGGCCCCACTTTAATCCAAACCGCACAATTCTCGGGGCCCACTTTAAAAGTCAGATTTATTGGGCCATCTATCCTCAACAAGGCTTTTTTCGAATAAGCCAATTCGTTTGGTACCCTGCAGATCCATTCTATTTTTCTATTAAAAGATCAGCCATCTGTGTCTGTGTTTTCACGTTGAGAAATGGTGGGACCCACATTCAATGGGCCACGTACGTAAAGTTACGATCCTAACCGGGGCCTAATTTCTTGGACCCGTTTAGATGATTAGTCGGGTTCGGGTCCATCTTTTACCCAGTTAAAAGATGTGCGTAGGCCACGTCTCAGTTAATGACTGGGTTATGAAGACCTAACCTGATGGGATTTAAATTATGTAGGCCTTATCTCTGATAGTAGTACGTGGTCCAATTAAATGCTGCCATGTCATGTGACTGTGGATGTGATAGCCGTAAGGTCACTGGGAACAATCTGCATTCAAAACATAAAAGCTAGAAGGGGACCACAAGGACCAAGACCCGATGAGAGCGAAACTCTACTGCTCGGGTAATTCATACTCGTGAAAAGTCTTGGCACGGTCAATCATTTACAATGTGTTCACACGTGCTACAGTGCCGATTCTATTGAACATCTGAGCCGTTCAAAAGGTGGACCCATTTATCAAGGTCGCTTTGCTAAAAAATCTGCCCGGGTCGTTCTTTAACTTGGTCACACATCAAGTGGGCCACACGTGTGTTGAATAAGACTATCAACGGTCCGTATATAGAGCTGTATCGTCTTTTATACCAGCGTAACCTGCCCTAATGGGTGGGCCAGCCTGAACTTTATACGAGGAAATTCTTCGAGATGAGTCCACCTTAGATTGACTTGGGTCTCCTCCGTACACGTCCACTGGCACGTGTGAACGCAGCGTTGGTTACTCCATTCGATTCACTGTATTCCGTATTCCTGGGAAAAAGGTTCAAGGCATATTCAGGAGGCGTTTGAATCTTAAGTTACTTAAGAGAAGGTACTTATCCGTGAGGATTTGGAATAATTATTCGGCCTTGTCCAACTATGAGAATTTGGAATTCTAGCTGCACGTTGAGATCTATATGGATTGCATTCAGTATCACGGTTTGCGGTTGTAGGAGCTTAAGGACATTCTTTTGTTGGTTTCTTTACTTTGACTAGTGATGAATCTTGCGTGAGACTCATACTGGGAGGTTGAGTTGAATGATAAGACCGAATAAGACTCTTGCAAGCTGCATTTCTGCCCTACCTATCAATTGATGTACTTCATACACGGTCCCAATAAGATGTATCTAAACTCGATCATGAATTGTTGATCATAAACCGCCTATGAACCGTGCTACCTTTTATAATTTGGTCTCCGACGAGTCATTTTGCGTTGCTAACCAGTAGAATTTTTCGGTGTAATATGTGACGGTTTGATTCTTTTGTCGGTAATTTTTGTATAACTGGAACAATACATGCTCGTAATCAATAGGAAGAAATCGTGATCGAAGAAGGCATTTCATCCGTGGCCATGATCGGATGGGCACCTTGTTTTGTTGGGCACGTGAGAGTTATAATTGCTCGCACCATGAAGGTGCACTAAATTTTAATTTATTGCTACTAATTTCACTTCTTCTTCTTTTTTAATGTTTTGATACATTCATGTATCAAAATGTCGTTTTATTTCGGCTAATCAATCGAGGAAATCTTTTATACGCAATAAGCCATTAAAATTGAAAAGTTCGGCCTTACCTCGTTAGTCTCTTTTAACACAATCTAGTCGATCGTCTTTATGCACCGGTCGTTGGACAATGCCATTACTGATGTCCTCGCTGTTGGAGCTCGACTCATTTGGGGTAGCCCTACGATTCACCTCCGAAAGTGCTTTACGAAAATTGGGGTTATGCTGTACAGCAACTACAGGTGGTTGAGTATTGCTTGGGCTCGCAATGGAATTAACGCATTCGTAATACGATTGTGTAACACCCCGAAAATCGGCACCTGAGTACATAGACTCTGATCTCGAGTTTCAGGTGTTAACCAAATGAAAACACACATGTGTCCTCATTCAGATTCGAATTCATTTCACACACAGATAATCAGCGTAGCGTAATTCAAATTAGCCGATCCAAAGCGCGGTGGAGATAACGAAAGATTCAGAATAGAAGAGCTAACAATCAAAAATACAATTTCAATGGTGATGATCACCCAAAATGAGAATTACAGAAGCCACAATATACATACCCAAGATAGTTAAAGTGTAAAGTTTTCAGTTTATTACAAATCTTCCAGAACATAACGGTGGTGGCACAAAACGATCTAAGCCTACCCGCCGGAGGCCTCGATAGAACCTGCATCAATAATATGCCTAGTTGGTGTTTTAAAACACCGTCTTAGGTGGGAGTGAGTAGCTAACTCAGTGGTTCTATTAGTTTTAAGTTACACATGCTATCGACACAATCAGCGCAGCTAATGATAAACAAAAAATCAAACAATTCCTAAATGCTTTTGTTAAATGCGGATATGAAGATATGACATAATGCATGCCCTTTCCAAATAACACTCTCTCACACGCGACTTTGACCACCTGGTTCGCAAATGACAACACTTCCTCAACATGCGACTTCAACGCCTGTTTCGCCACATTCTAAACTAATGTGATGCGATGAATGATCATGTTAGCCGAGTAATTATTAAGTTCCATTCATCTAGCATATTGGCGAAGCTAGGATACCAGCGTTATATCATGAGTCCTTATCCGGATCACGTGGTTTGTTGTCGCACGTAGCGACTCCTTACTAGTGTTCCTTGATCCAACTTTAGGTATCACCCGTTTATCTCACAAATCAATAATTCCAAAGATACGGTATGATACCCTAAATGTATGAGGATCAACCCGGTATGAATCGTCATCCAATACTGGGTATGATTACTCAATTCCAAGGTACGGGCTTGTCACATAAAACCAAAACACATAAAGGAAAATGGCTCGTCATCCAAATCCATTCAGTCATTCAAATGCAGAGAAATACGAATCTGGTTTTTGATTTCCTGCAGACATAAGAAATAGCATTCTGGTATTTCGCGATTGGGAATACGGAACCAACGCAAGGAGGTAATTTGACGGGGGTCGTTTGAACAATGATATATCACCTCCATTAGTGCTCACTGGTCATTATGGGGAGGCTCGTCACCCCAGCATAGGCCGACAGCTCGAACACGGTGTCCCATACCACCATGCCCGGGTTATGAGTCTTAGTTGCTCACTGGTCACTACGGGGACGCTTGTCACCTCAGCGTAGGCCGATAGCTCGGACACGGTGTTGTTCACTCCCCAAGTATAGGGTTGTGATGTAGTAATAATCTCAGGTAAGACCATTTTGTGGGAGGTCCGAATCTCATGTGTGGATAAAATACGTTATCTGAAAGTAACTAGAACTAGAACTAGAATGAGATGTAATCTAAATTAAATAAATATGAAGGAATAATGATGAAAATATTAATATAAAACTAATGAATTTTAAAGGTAGGCAACTAGGGATTCAGAGGATCCACTTGTAGAGATCAGGGAGATCTACGCTTGTTCCATGAAAATCCATTGAACTTCCTTTGATGTAATTTTGGAAAGATGAAAGGTATATGAATTAGAATGGATTCCATCACCAAACCATGCCCAGGAGACAAAGCAAACAACAGAATTAAACTAATTACCAACCAATCAATATATGAAGGTTAGGAAGGGTACCGACATCCAACCATGCCCAGGAGACGATGGTGAACAACTGTTTGGGATTTCTCGACGTCATAAACATAAAGAGGAAAAAAACATGCTCAAAGCCATCGCAGACCCATTGTAATTTCAGTCACAACAGACCATTAAAGACTGAAAACATTCCTTTAATAAAATTAAATCAAAATCAATTCAGTCTAAACAAAGGCACAAGCAAAGAGGCATCCATCATCACGCTACAAGCTTCCCCTTACCTTTTAGCGTACATTTAAGAGGTTTAGCCATACATGAGTGGACTAAATCTCTCAAAACAAAAGAAAATAAATAAAAAATAAAAATAAAAATTAAAAAAGGAAAAGAAAAGAAAACAAGCTACTCCCTGTCTCTCGGCTCCACGTCCCAACTCCTCCCCCTTGCTATCTCCCAGCCGTGAGTTCTCTCTCTCTCTTTTTATAGCTTCCAACGAGACGGTCTCTGGAAGTTTATGCACTCCCCGAAACAAAATACTGCATGTGGGTTGGGCTTTGGAGTCGGTGACATTTGTGGGCCCACTTATAGTGATCTTTTAGTGAATCTACATCAACCATCGTCTTAGTAGGGTCCACTTATGCCAAAATCCAAAATTTGGAATAGATTTGAGATTTTGATGGGCCACCGAGTGGATCAACGTTTTTCCAACTATGAAAAGACCCACTCGACGTTGACGATCTTATCTCGCATACATGGCTGCGGTGAGGGAATAGGAGGTTTTGGTCAAGACCCCTCCCTGGACACTCGGTCGGTTGGGATTAGACGTCGATGATGAAAGTGGGCGCGATGGAGCGGCGGACGGTCATCAACGTGCGAAGCAGAGAGTTTCCTTCTCTGTTTAGGAAACCTTGGTGGTGCGGGTGGGTTTGATTCCTTGTCGCAATGAAAGTAAGAGATCCAGGTGTCGATCGGTTTTTTGAGAATTTTTTAGCTTCAAGATGGATGGTGTGGATCGAGATCTAATTTGTGATGGTGGGCCACCAACCAATCATGGCAGCAGTCTTGGTCCATGGGGACGAGCTTCCACGATTGCACTGTGAAAGTCGGTGGGCCCCGGTTTGACGTCTAAATTTGGAGAATCAAGCCGTCCATCGCTTATCGAAAAATTTCCTAATCCAGGAAGGACGAGATCTTTTGATTTAAGTGTGGCCCACTTGATCTTTTCGTTACTCGACGTCTATCCTGCTTTCAACGGACGGGATCTTCCAATATCTCATATGGTGGAAAGAGAACACCTAGGTGAGGTTAATACCCCCCTTTCACACCTGATAAGACGGCCCAGGATTGAGGATGTGGATGAAGAGTGGGCCCCACCAGAGGAACCGGCTGCGGCCGCGTAAACGCGTTGGAGATAAAGAAAGATTGCAAAATTTTGAAGATGACGCGGGTCGTCCGGTCAGTTGACCGATTGGTGGGTCGGTGCGGCTCGGGAGTGCACCGCATATGCACTCGTGCGCCCCATGTGGGGTCCCATTGTAATGTTTATGAAAAATCGCTCCAGTCCATCCATTCTATCATGTCATTTAAACCGTGGAGCGGAGATGAAGCATATCCGAGACAAACAAAGCGGGCCCAGAATCCAGATTTTATGGGCTGATCATGTCCGTTAGGCCACTTCCAGGGGGATCCGACGACTGAAATTTGACGTATACGGTTAATATAGGGCGTTCAGGCCATGTATGAAGTCTCGTGTCAATCGGATGGCGGAAACCCTGTGATCTTGCATTCTGGACGTCCTTCGGGCTACTTGAGCTTCAGTTTCTCGATTTTCTTCGATCCCTGGCGTGCAAATCTGTCAATCTTGGTCCCCTGGGGTCTGTCCCCTGCTTTTGTGACATCGAAGTGCCAAATCCACGCTTTTAATACCCAAGTTTAGTTTAAGCTCCTAAATACATCCTGCATCGAAAACACGATTAAATTAAACCGTTAATCAGTACTATGTTTGTAAATTCAGGCAAAAAATAGGGTTTGATATGTAATATTTGACCCTCAACAGGTGTCCCATACTGCCATACTCGGTTCATGAGTCTTAGTGGGATCGTATCGCACTAACGGTTATGAATGGACACATCCATTGGGAACGAGGTATCATAGATTCCATTTAGTCGTGTCATACATTGTGAACATACATGATCAGTCGGCTAGTGGGCTAATTTGATTGACCTGGGAGAATCACGACACAACTGGCATTGGGTGCAAGCATCCTGTGTAGTCCAGCTACTGTCGGTCGTTCGTGTTCAACTCGTATCGATCGAACAAGCCTAGGGTGGCCGCCTTAATTGGGGTCATCCCTTGGTTTGAGTGATTTACTAACTGACCCAATATCCTAAGTAATTCTAAACATCGTTAAGAGCTAACAATTCATCAGGAAATCACATTAAGATTTCATATGAAACCTAAATTTAATAACACAACTACCTATGCATTTCATCGAACATGTGAGCATTAATAACATAGCACCATCACTTAGGCATTTCATCAAACGTGTGAACATTAATAAAAACCAAACATTCACCTAAGCATTCCATCAAACATGTGAGCGTCAACAAAATAACACATTCATTCACTTAAGCATTCTATCAAACATATGGGCATCCATAACTAAGTAATAACATGTGTAGTGATCAAATCAATGTGTGAACATGTTAGCATACACCAACCATTCTACAAATAACAAAATCATTAATTGAGACTCTCAAGGGTTGATAAATGGAAACGCAGAAATAATGGTTTGCACCTTTGCAATGATTTGTCTAACTCAAAACGCTCATAGGATTAGGGTTATAGAGAAAATCCACCAAAGCCTAAAAATCACACAAACCATTGTAAGGACTAGAAAACCTAACCCAAAAGACTATATTAGAGAGAGATTCTATTTCTTACCTCCAATCGCCTCCGATAGAACTCCATAAAGGATACGAGAGTGGCAATGTGGCTATAGAGAGGGATGAGAAAGTGAATGTGCACAAACCCTCACTCTTCCAAGCTTCCCCTCTCTCTCTCTCTCTCTCTCTCTCTCTCTTTCTCTTTCTTTCTCATCTTTCTCTTCTTCCTCACCCAAGCTAGGGTATGAAATTCGTATGGGAGAAGGGGGTGCCCGAATGAGGCCCTTATATAGTGCCAGAAGTGGTGCAAATGGCCGTATTGGCCCTTTATCCATTATATTAACCCTAAGGGAGGTTATTTCCCACTTATAGGGTCTTTCCAGGGGCCCACTGGCTCATCCACGTCAGGAGAAAGGTGCTCTACTATAGGATCTATAGTTTGTCAGAATCGGGCGGCAATCGGACTCTTCGATCAACCGTAGGGGCCCCACTTACAATGGACGGTCGTCGGTGATCGATCGGGACCACGACTATACAGATATGAGCAGAGAAATATCCTTAACTCATACCTCGAGTTTAATTGCGATCTAATGGTCGGAAAGCCACACAACTTCGCAAAAGAGTGAAAAGTCTATTTCACTTAAGTTTTAGACTTTAGCCTAGGGTATTTGTGCATTTTAAGCACTTGGCCTCTGGCCCAAGTTGCGCAGTTCTAGGTACTATCTTGATTCTTCACCCACGATGGACGTCAAGCCCAGCGAGATGAACATTATCGTATAGTTTCGGAACTAGTGGCCCACTAACGAGTGGTCTAGAGCTTGTTTGGAAAATCGGGGTATTTCTTGAATAAATTAGGTATCAAGATTTCTTGTGCGCAATTATTAGAGTTTAGATTAACTACGTTCATAGTGTGGCCTATTTATAATTAGCGAAAACGGCGATTCGGTCTTAATAACCCTAAACGGTTGGTTTTTTAGGTTAAAGGAGTAAGTGGATTGATTTGGTTTGTTAATTAAGATTTGACCCCTACTTGTCTCGGCTTTGGGTAGACCTTTATTTAGTTTCGGTTGTCTCGATTAGTCAGTGATAGGTCGGCTAGATTTGGACCCTACGTGAACAAATCCTGAGGCTAAGGTCGATGTTTAAGTGATCGAGCGGATTCGTTGGTTTCCTACGGTTGATTGATTGGATTTGTGTAGTCCTTTACTAGTACTACCCCTGTATAGGCTCACTTTGAGTGTTAAGGGCCAATAAGCAACAACATAGGCTAGTCTTATTGAAGATTTTCAAGGGTTTTTGAAAATTCAAAATAGCAAAAATCCAGGACATTACAGATTGAGTGTTGCCTACAATCCCTACATGGTTAATTGACTCTCCCTTTTGAAAGCTATCATTCTTCCCAATAAATAATGAATCCTAAATCACCGTTTACAGGATTTTTGTCCATTCCATTATTAGTTGTCATCAGTTTGAGGGGAATCCTTATTCTGATACCAATTCACGCAGGGAAAGACGTGATAAGGTCGATCATCGTTTTCCTCATGACAACTAATTTGAATCCATGGAGTTCTTTGAATTCCTCATAGAGTTTCCTCAAATAAAAATAAATTTTAATAAATTTGAAAATGAATCAATCAATCATAAAAATGAAATTATAATCCTTTAAATTAGGGTTGATAGTCATGCGGGTTGGGTTGGATTGGTGCTCAACCCTAGCTCAATCCAAGGTTCTTATACCTCAACCCAACCCAACCCAACCTCAGGTTTGGAATTCTCAACTCAAGCTTAACCCAAGCAGGACCGGTCAAGTTGGTCGGGTGGATACATACTAATATTTTCATTATTACATTGGTCTATTATATTTTCAATACACGTTTTATTTTTTATACATATGATTTTATTAATTATATATGTAGTTATTTATCATAAAGAACTTTATTTTTTCTAAACAAACAAGCTAAATATATAGGACAACTACTCCTTTAAAAGTCATGTTATGTAGCACGCAATCCATTAGGGAGATAGAAATCCGGTGTATCTTATTAGCTTTGTCATCATAAATGACATGGACCAATGAAACCTAATGGTACTGGAATTTCTAGTGCCTTCAACACAGAAGATCCGCACTCAATTGTAATTTATAAGTAACTTATATATTGATCGGGTTCGGGTTGGGTCGGGCATCTCGAGACCTCAACCCATGCCCAACCCAAGTTTTATCTGGTTGGTGTTTATATAGCCCAAGCCTGAGACCGAACCTGATACATCCTGCCCAAGCCCAACCCAATATCAGGATAGTCATGGGTCAGTCTGGTTAAACCCATCTGACTTTCAGCCCTACTTTAAATAATGAGTTTAAACCTAGGATGAAGTTTTAGGTTTAAAATGTGTCCAATTCCCTAAAAATGTGACTATGAATAATAAATTTACTATTCATAAATGATCATGATTCCTACTAGATCTCATTATTTTTGGCTAAAAATAATAAGTGTCCAATTTGTCCTAATCACGTTATTCTCCTAATTTTTCGAAGTCCTTTCATGTTGGGCACTTCTCCTACAATTCAAAAGGATCAAAAGTTATGATTGAAATAAAGCTTACTATTTGTAATAAAAATGAAAATAAAATGGACTTTTGAATGTTGGTATAATGGAATCTCATAAATTCGGTGTGGGCAAACCAGCATAGCGGGGTTGGTCGGCTAAAATAAATTCTTCTACCTTAAAATCATATATGGTATGTCAAAAAACTTATTTTGATATGTGAGATATGATTATTTTAAGGTTGGTATAATGGAAATGAAAATAAAATGGACTTTTGAATGTTGGTATAATGGAATCTCATAAATCCGGTGTGGGCAAACCAGTATAGTGGGGTTGCTCGGCTAAAGTAAATTCTTCTACCTTAAAATCATATATGGTATGCCAAAAAACTTATTTTGATTTGTGAGATATGATTATTTTAAGGTTCTGATGGTCGCGAGCACTTTTGCCTCCAGTCGGCCACACCACAAGAAACATCATGAATTGAATGACCACCGTTGTCAACTTCTTGGAAGCCATAAATTTTGAATCAAGCTTATATTTGTTTTTGTTTTTTGTTTTTCTCTTTCATTCATGTTTTTGTTACTTTATGAAAAGGTAGGATGACAAATAAACATCACTGAGAACCCCTTGGGAAGGTCTCAATGGTGGATGCCTTTATCTCCTTTGTTTCTTGTGGTATGGTCCACTTGAGCTTTGAATATGCTTCAATTTTAGGCTAATGCTCTGAAATAAAATGATATAGAAAAGCGGATTGACGACATAGATAATATATACATCCATGCTAATGGCTGGCCCCACAAAGTGTACTCAGTGTGCTATAGTAAGCAATCTGCATCTAGTTCCCACGTAATGAATGGTCCCAATCAAAGTTGACTGATATAATGGATGCAATGGGCCTCACATGATAGATGACCCACATCAAAGTGTTATGGACAATCCACATCAAGTGCACCCCACCTAATGGACGGCCCACACCCAAGGTCTTACAAGATGGACGACCCATATCCAAAGTGGCTGAACATGATGAATGATCCACGTAGAAGGTGCGTCCCACATGATGGATGGTGGATATCAAAAGTGGGTCCCACACGATGGACAACTAACTTTGAAAGTGGACCCATACGACAGATACATCAAATGTGGACTCGACGTGATGGGTAATAGTGGAGATTGACCATGTAAAGGACAATTAGCATTGATGGTGGGCATCATATGATGGATGACCTAAAAAAAGATAGGCCCTCACATGATGGATGACCTACATCAAGGTAGGCCCCACATAATGGACAGTCCAAGTCAAAGTTTAGGCCGTAATGATGAATGGTCCACATTTTACACGGGCCTCACATGATTGACAACCTACTTTGAAGGTTTGGCCCACACAATAAATGGTCCACATCAAAGATGGGCTCTATATGATTGATTATCCACATCCATTGTTGGATATAATATACAGCCCAAATGTCTGAAACAATGAACTTGAAACCATCTATTCTTTTGCCATTTTGGGCAGTCCATTTATGATGAGATACACCAAAACAACCACGTGTTATTCTTATAACTGAGTTGTTCTAATTTTTAAAAATAATATCAACTGCTACAATAATAGAAAATCGTTTTCAAATATTTTACCAAATATATTTGTTTTAAATAAGAGCTTTTTCAGTTTTAAACAAGTGATTTTTCCAAACGAATTTATTGTAAAATTGGGCAAGTGTCATGTAATGGTCCACTATCTTGTACACGCCAGTCAAGTTTGGCATGTGTCATTGATGTAGAGAGGGTCGCAGACAGTTTCATGGCCAAGATGGATCAGAAAAGGCCCAGTCGATGATAGAAGTGATCTGAACCGTCAGACCTTAAATCAAGCGTATCTCGCAATTCAGAATGAGTTATCGGACGTAAAATATATGATTTTGGAGTAGAACAAGCTACTTTAGCCACCCAACCCTTCTATGCCGTGTTGCGCAAGCCGAATTTGCGAAATACCACCAGATTGACAGTCGTTTCCCTATTTTAATTCCATTTTTACTACAAATAATAAGTTTTATTTTGATTGTAACTCTTCATCCGTTGGGCTTTAGGAGTTGCGCCCAATGTGAAAAGAGCTTAGAATAATTAGGAGAACAGCTTGGTGAAGCCAAATAGGACACTTACTATTTTTGACCGAAAACCTTGAGCACTAGTAGACATCACAACCGTCTATAAATAGTAAGTTTACTATTTATAGTAAGCTGTGAATTCTAGGAGTTTTAGTTATAGTTTGATTCTGATTTCTCTCCCATTGCTTGGTATCCCTATTTAAAGGGTTGCGAACTCGTTTATTTCATTCATCAATCAATTTCAAATTTTATAGAAATTATTTTTTATTTTCTTGTTCTTTTCCTCGTGGATTCGAGGAGTCTATGTGAGGAGTCTAGAGAAGTTCCATGGATTCGGAATAGTTATCCTCTTGAGGAAGACGGTGCTCAACCTCATGTCCTCCCATGCGTCAGTCATAGACCTGTACATGATCCATGCCACATGTTGTATTAGTTTCACCATGCATGTACTTCTATCCTAAAATCATACCCATATGTGATGATCCTAACCATTCAATTGGTGGAGCTTTCACCAATTTACAAATTTCTTCTTTACAGAAAAAAATGATCCAGTGTGAAACACCAATAAATGAAGTTCTTTATTGGTAGGGGTGTCAATGGACTGGGCTCAGGCGTGAAAAATCAGAAATTTGGATAGGACCGGCCTGACGGCCCGGCCCAAAACAATGCAAAATCTGGGCCGAAGTTTACCCCAGGCCCGGCTTGTTGACAGCTCCATTTATGGTTGAGAAATTATCAAGTGGGCCCCACCTAAAATCATTCTTCTTTCTGGACTCTTATCACTCAATAGTGAAAAATCTGCTTTTCATACTAGCAACTAACAAAACTGTCGCATCTTTTTTTTTTTTCCCCTTACTTTCTAAAGAGGAATATTCACATACACCTCAATGAACTGTAAGTTACAACGCATCTCGTTCACACGTGCTAACGTGCCACGAGTGTATTGCATTTGAGTAGTCCAAAATGTGGGCCCCACCATAAATATCTCCTGGTCTAAAATCAGTCTGATCCAATCATGAGGGGGAGAACATGCATGTTCTGTACTTGGTGCAATTGAAGGAATTTGGATTATGAATTTACAGAACGCCGAAGATAACGAGTATGCATCTGATGTGGATCCGTCTCTGGAGTTCGTTATCACATCAAAAGACATCACAGCAACTGGTGCCGCCTCGACTCTACTTATATTCAACAATGAAAGAGGCTTCTCTGAGAAGAACATCAACTCCATATGCAATGTTGGAGGATCGACAAAGAAAGGGAAGAGGCAATGTGGATATATTGGAGAGAAAGGTATTTTGATTCGACAACAGTTTTTCTTCCCATCACTTCTATTACTGAATTTTCTTGAAGCGGATACATAACAAAATCTCTGATGTTTTCCATTTACAAAATTTTCAGTGGGATTAAGTATTTCTATAGTTGATAACAAAAATTAAAGTGGTCATCTATAAATTTCATTATCATATAAATCTCCCACTAGAAATAGAAAATTTCAGTAGATGGCCCATATAACCCGTAGATGGTTTAAAATCATTTACAGCCTGTCTTGTTTGGTTGTAAGTGATTTACAGGTAAATGATTGTCTGTGTTTGGATAGCTTGTAAATTGTTTGAGTCTTGTAAATGGAGAGCCTGTAAATGAAATCACAACCATTTGCCTGTAAATCAAATGAGGCTGAAATCTGTAAATGATTTACAGCCTGTAAATTATTTACAGGCATTTTTCAGCATCCAAACACAGACTGTAAACCATTTACAGGCATCCAAATGACCCCTATTGACCGTTCACTTGGGTGGGTCCTTCCATATATCTGTGACTGGAAATATCTCACTGTTCAGACAATCTTAATGGTTCAATGCTGAGACATACAGAAGGATGATGGAAAAGGATATTTGGCAAATGTCGGCAATGAATGTAAAAAGTTCCCCCAATTGGACGTTTGGGGCTGCGCATCGTGTGATTGGCAACCAATACCCACCTTATGAATGGTCTTGACAATGGATGGTTGTGGCATGTGTCCTACCTGAGATCAGTGCATCATATAAGAACTTGTTGAGCTACTCAATTTCATCATGGTGGGGCCCACCTGATGAATGGTCTTGACTGTGGACACTTGTACAAATTGAGAGCAGTGCATCAGATAAGAACTCGTTGAGCTCTCCAATTTCAACACCATCATCATATCTATTTGGGGTTATTTAAGTTTCATTATTTGAATTTTCCAGAGGTCTTTATTGTTTTTATCATGTATATTCTTTTAGGTGTTCCTAAATACTAATGCATTTTGGAAGTTGTTTCTCTATTATGTTTTCATATTTGAAACTTGAAGACTCTTTTATCTTCACGTGTTAAGCCTTCTTTTCTTGCTGCATGCTTGAAGTTATTTATGATAATCTGAAACGTGTTCTTGCATTATCTAACTGTAAGCTTCTTGTTTACTCATCGAGTTCTTGATTTTGGTTGTGGTCTTGATGTGTTAACAATTTTGAATGGGGAGTTTTTTGATACTTGGCCATGTATGAGTCTTGATAAGCTGACTAAATTGTGGAACTCAAGTTCCAAAGTCAGATTGGTTGAACAATCCCAATCTTCGACATGTGGACACTTGTTTGTTGAAACAGAGCCATTGGGTATCTTTAACTTGTAACCATCCAAGAAATTTTCTCCAATTTGATTGTCGGATGTCAAATAAACATTTTCATGATACATCTAAACTGGATCCGTAAGTGAACATTTTGATTTGAATTACTCGTTCAAGCTATTTTGATGTTGATCTTCATCATGGCCTTGCCCCAGTGATTGGGGTCGATCTTCTCCAAAGCTGATGTAGAACGGGTCGCAGACAGTTTCATGGCCAAGATGGATCAGAAAAGGCCTGGTCGACGACAGAAGTGATCCGGACCGTCGGACCTTAGATCGGGTGTATCTCGCAATCCGGAATGAGTTACCGGACGTAAAATATATGATTTTGGGGTAGAATGAGCTACTTTTGCCTGAAGGTTAGGAAGGGTACCGACATCCAACCATGCCCAGGAGACGATGGTGAACAACAGGGCTTCCTGACGTCATAAACATAAAGAGGAAAAGAACATGCTCAAAGCCATTGCAGACCCATTGTAATTTCAGTCACAACAGACCATTAAAGACTGAAAACATTCCCTGAATAAAAACCCAAATCAACATCAAATTCAGTCTAGACAAAGGCACAAGCAAAGAGACACCCCCATCACGCTACAAGCTTCACCTCTTAGCCCTAGCTAAGAGGTTTAGCCACACATGAGTGGACTAGATCTCTCAAAATAAAATAAAATAAATAAATTAAAAGCAAAGAAGGAAAAATACAACTCCACTTCCTTTCTCTCTCTCTTCACCCACGTTCCAACAAAAACTTCTCTTCCTTTCTTTTTTCTTTTTTTCTTTTCAGCCGTCTAAGCTTTTTCTTTATACCCAGCTGTAGGCGGTGGGCTCCCTGTAACAGCCACTTGCGTAACATCTTACGCAGCAGAAAACGCCGCACCCGATCTGCGTTGGCTGATGGGTCCCACAATTGGTGTCAAAGAAGAAATCCACACCGTCTGTTGTGTTCAGGACAAAAAACCGTCCGGGAAGGGTAAATTTTTGTAGGTTCTTGCATGTCCTATTGAATCAACTCAAGCCACCGTTCAACCTGCATTTGACGGTGGAACTCGCGTGATTGCTTGTCTTGGACAAAAAGACACCTAGGTGAGGATCACGTCCCCCCTCTGGAGTGAATGGACGGGTCTGATCATCCATATGATCAATGGGTGGGGCCCACTACTCAAATCAGCGTCCGCACCTGCGGACGCTGTGCGTACGCACGCTGGCGTGCGATGATCTTGGTGGGGTCCACATAATCCAGTGTTTGATATATCCACCCCGTCCATTATCTTTTTCTCGAAATTTCGACCAGGGATGGACGGTTCTCGTTATCTGTTGATGTGGCCCACTGAGACAGTCAGACTGCACGACAGTTGAACGGTCTTTTTACGATTGCTGTAGCGATCATGTACATGTGTATGGACGCCAAAATTCAGCATGAAGTCGACTGGTTTTTCTCCCTCGTCCTGATGAACGGTTCGGATCAGTCATTTAGAGCATGGTGTGGGCCCACCGAATCTCGTCCGAGACTCTGTTTCGGCGTTCGCAGCGGCGGAAAAACAGGGAATCAAATCCCTTAGAAAACGATCGGTCTTTGTCCGGTGCACTCATACTATGCACATGCACCATATACTGTGGGTCCCGCTTTGATGTATATGAGAAATCTGCTCCGTCCATTCATATTGTCAGCTCATTTGACCCGTTGAGACCAGAGATGAAGCATATCCAGACAGCAGGCGGGCCCAGAATCTAGATTTTATGGGCTGATCTGTCCGTTGGGCCACTTCCAGGGGGATCCGACGGTTGAAATTTGACGTGTACGGTTGATATAGGGCATTCAGGCCATGTATGAAGTCTCGTGTCAATCGGATGGCGGGAACCCTATGATCTTGCATTCTGGACGTCCTTCAGGCCGCTTGAGCTTCAGTTTCTCGATTTTCTTGGATCTCGGGCGTTGATCTTGGTTCACTGGGTCTGTCCCTTGCTCACAGTGACTTTGGAGTGCCAAATTCATGCTTTTACTATCAGTTTTCAGTCAACGCTCCTGATTGAATCCTGCAACAAAACACAATTAAAATCGGGCGTTAAACAGTATTATGTTCGTAAATCCAAGCAGTAACTAGGGTCTAATATGCAATGTTTGACCCTCAACACAACCCCCAACCAGCATTTTGCTAGTCCCAAGCAAAATATGCGAAAATTAAGTTGAGAATTACGAGATAATTCTTGTGAAGCCGAGTGATATTTTGAAAAACAATCCATTTATGAGAAATCTTAAGATTCATGAATCTTGATTATCGATTTCTCTGGCCTCTCATGCACGGTGAATTTCATAATCACGTTCAAATATTAATCCATAAACTAGAATAATAAACATTGAGTTCCATGGGTGTATAGTGAAATCTCGAGCTTACCATCATTAAAAGATTCAATTCTCGATTTCATGATATCATTAGTAATCAATCGGAAAATTCATAACTACCATCACCTAAACCAGTACTTTGCCTCACAGATCATTCTTTCATTTACAAACTTTTTTTTTTTTTTTTTTTTTTTTTTTTTTTTTAATGTCAAGATGGGAATCAAATTTTCACTTATAGGAGCAAACCTATGGTGAAACTAGTTGCCCAACTCTTTTCAATTATTAATCATGAAAAATCGAATCCACACCTATAGGAGCAAACCCATGGTGCAACACTTCGTTTTATACCCTGATGGCCAAATCTTTTAGGCTGGTTTCTTTCATGCTAAGTGATTACCAAATTAATCATTCAATATCAAACTGAAATCTCAATGTGTAAGCGAGATGTGACATGTGAAATCATGACTCAATCAATGTTTACAACTTCTAATCATGGATTAATAATTCAAACTTAACTGTGAAATCTACCGAGCAACTGAATCCAAGAGTAGTAAATCACCAACATAACTTATCTTAATATTCTAAATCCAAGATGGCCATCAAAATCACTTCAAATGCACAAGAATTTTCAGAAAAAATTTAAAAATTTTCACAATTTTTGCTCAAGACCAAGAAAACACTGATTAGGTTACCTAATCTCCCACCCCCAACCTAAAATCTACATTGTCCTCAATGTAAAAGATATGAGCATGGAATGCAGACGGGACAACGAAAGTAAAAGAGAAGTGATGGGAAGATAGTACCTGAATGATGAATCGTGAGAGACTTTCCAAGAGATCTCAACATGAGAGCGGGTGAGCACAAGAGAAAAAGCAACACAAAAATAACAAGAAATAAAATCCTACTTATACCACTTTCGCAGGTGCTCTCGATTGCATTTAGCGCATGCAACAAGCCTTTAACCCCTAGGTTGCCCCTAGTGGACGAGTTGTAGTCTCGTGAGGGTTTGCAGTAATGTTACCCACAAACATTGAACTATCTAGGAAAATGAAATAAATGGAAAAGCTGGGTTGCCTCCCAGGAGCGCTAAGTTTAACGTCTTCAGCCAGACCAAAGCAACTAGCCTAGTCCTATGAAAGCAATAACCTACCTATACCTCCATCAGACTAGGAGATCAGTCCTGGTAAACAGGATCAGTCAGAGGCATGGACATGTCCTCTGAATCAAATTTCTCGACAAATGGCTTTAAACGATGTCCATTTACTTTAAACTCCTTGCCATTGTCAGGATCTCTTATCTCGACGGCCCCATAAGGATATGCAGTAACAACAATGTAAGGGCCGGTCCAACGAGATCGAAGCTTACCCGGAAAGAGATGTAATCGAGAATTATACAAAAGGACTTTCTGACCTGGCGTGAATGATTTTCGTAGAATATGTTGATCATGAAATGCCTTCATCCTGTCCTTGTAAATTCTCGAGTTCTCGTATGCGTCGTTCCGGATTTCTTCAAGTTCATTTAATTGAAGTTTGCATAGCGAGCCAGCGTTGTTCAGATTGAAATTTAAATTTTTGATCGCCCAGTAGGCTCTATGTTCCAACTCCACAGGTAAGTGGCAAGCCTTCCCATAGACAAGTCTAAAGGGAGACATTCCAATAGGGGTTTTAAAAGTAGTTCGGTACGCCCATAAGGCATCGGTCAATCGGATTGACCAATCCTTACGGTCAGGGTTAACCGTTTTCTCCAAAATGTGTTTGATCTCCCTATTAGAAATCTCAGCTTGCCCACTTGTCTGTGGGTGGTATGGGGTGCTCACCTTACGAGAGATGCCGTATTTCTTCATTAAACTCTCGAATGGCCTATTACAAAAGTGTGAGCCCCCATCACTAATGATGGCTCGAGGCGTTCCGAATCGGGAAAGGATGTTTTCTTTTAGGAATTTAATGACCGTGCGATGGTCATTATTCCGACATGGAATCGCTTCGACCCATTTAGTGACATAATCTACGGCAAGCAAAATATATAAATTCCCAAAAGATTGAGGGAATGGTCCCATGAAATCGATGCCCCAGCAATCAAATGCCTCTATGATAAGAATGGGATTCAAGGGCATCATATTTCGACGGGACAATGCTCCCAATTTCTAACAACGCTCACAAGCTTTGCAAAACTCATGAGTATCTCTGAACATAGTGGGCCAATAGAAGCCACCTTCTGAGAATCTTGGCCGTGGTCTTTTTGCGGAAAAGTGACCACCACACTGTGAGTGACAAAGGAGATGACACTCGATGCTCATCGCCCGGCACACATCTCCTCAAGATTTGGTTTGGGCAATATTTAAACAAGTATGGATCATCCGGAAGAAGTTGCGGACCTCGGTGAAAAATTTCTTCTTATCTTACATGCCCAATGTGTCGGTATGGAACCCGTAGCAAGATAATTAGCAATATCGGCCGAACCAAGGTGAATGGGAGACTCGAAGCAGTTGTTCATCGTGGAACATGTCATTGATATGTGTCGTCTCAAGGGAATCGAGGTATTAAGACGAGAAAGGTGATTGGCCACTACGTTCTCTACTCCTTTTATCTTTAATTTCCAAATCAAATTCTTGGAGTAGAAGGATCCATCGTATCAGCGGGGCTTAGAATCATTCTTAGAAAGAAGATACTTGATGCCGCATGATCTGTATAGATAATGATCTTGGATCCGATCAGGTAAGACCTAAATTTGTCCAAGGCGAACACTACGGCTAAGAGTTCTTTTTCCGTAGTCGAGTAGTTCACTTGGGCAGGATTTAAAGTCCTGCTTGCGTAATGGATGACGCAGGGCCTCTTATCTTTTCTCTGGCCTAGAACCGCTCCAAGAGCATAATCAGAGGCGTCGCACATAAGTTCAAAAGGAAGGCTTCAGTCGGGTGGCTGCATGATGGGTGCAGTGGTTAACATGCCTTTTAGCTTGGTGAAAGCTTCCTGGCATTGCTCAGTCCACTCGTATGGAACATCCTTTTAAAGAAGATTACATAAAGGACGAGAGAGGAGACTAAAGTCCTTTATGAATCGCCTATAAAATCCTGCGTGTCCTAAGAAGGATCGCACGTCTCTGATGTTCTTGGGTGGAGGTAGGTTAGAGATAAGATCGATTTTTGCCTTATCTACCTCAATTCCCTTGGACGAGATGATATGTCCAAGGACAATCCCCTTATGAACCATGAAATGGCACTTCTCCCAATTAAGTACTAGATTCTTTTCTTCACATCTTTTCAGCACACATTTAAGACTTTCCAAGCACTTGCTGAAAGATGAGCCATAGACAGAGAAATCGTCCATGAAGACCTCAAGATATTGCCCCACCATATCAGAAAAGATACTCAACATACATCGCTGAAAGGTGGCAGGGGCATTACATAATCCAAATGGCATCCTTCGATAAGCAAAGGTGCCATAGGGACATGTAAATGTGGTCTTTTCTGGTCCTCGGGGCAATTTCAATCTGATTTAGCACGAATACCGTCAAGAAAATGCAATAATAGGAATGACCAAATTAGCCTTTCCAAGATTTGATCGATGAAGAGCAGAGGAAAGTGATCCTTCCTAGTGAAGGTATTCAATTTTCGTAGTCAATGCACATTCTCCAACCGGTAGTAACTCTAGTTGTACGAGTTCATTATTAGCATTGGCTACGATGGTGATTCCGGACTTCTTAGGAACCACCTGAGTTGGACTCACCCATTGGCTATCGAATATAGGTTATATGATTCCCACATCCAATAGTTTAAGAACCACGGCCTTAACTACTTCCTTCATGTTCGGATTTAGTCTATGTTGTTGTGATTACAAGGTCTTTGCATTATCCTCAAGATATATGTGGTGAGTACAAATCGAGGATCGATTCCTTTGAGGTCCGCTATCGTCCATCCTAGGGCTCTTTTATGCTCAATGAGAGTAGATATGAGCATACTCTCTGTTCTTTCTCGGTGGGCAAAGATCACCACTTAGGGTATGTCTCATCTTGACCTAAATAGGCATATTTCAAATCGAGAGGGCAAAGGTTTTAGGTCAAGCTTCGGTGCCTTGAGGTTAGACGGTAGAGGCACTACATCGGTTGTGGCAATTCTTCAAATTGTGGCCTCCATAGGTTAACTTCAAGTACCGGTGCATGTATCAACAAGGCACACGTCTCCCTAATTATATCATCATCAAACTCATGGGAGTGGGCCAAGCACGTCTCAGAGGATCGAGAGGATAAGGTAAGGGGTGTCTATCTTCCACGAAAGTATCGATCATGTTAATGTCGTGGACATCATCATCATCCTCGCGTTCTTTGCCGTTATTGAAAAAGATATTTGACTCCAATGTCAAATTTCCAAAAGACATAGTCATGACACCATTCCTGCAATTGATGATTGCATTTGATGTGGCAAGGAATGGGCGACCAAGAATGACGAGAATCTGAGTGCTCATGTTGTTGATGGGTTCGATGTCCAAGATGATAAAATCTACAGGGTAGTAAAATCTATCGACTTGGACTAACACATCCTCAATAATCCCTCTTGGTACACGAACAGTTCGATTGGCAAGTTGTAGTGTGGTTAGGGTAGGTTTTAACTCACCCAATCCTAACTGTTTGTATACTAGGAGTAGGGGATTAGATTGACGCTCGCTCCCAAGTCAAGAAGTGCATGATTAATTCGATGGTTCCCGATTACACATGATATGGTTGGGCTACCCGGATCCTTGAATTTCTGTGGCATGTCTTGCTTCAGGATGGCACTCACTTTCTCAGTCAAGAAGATCTTCTTTTGAATACTCTGCCGTCTTTTGGTCGTACATAGGTCTTTCAGAAATTTTGCATATGAAGGAATCTGTTTTACGACATCAAGTAGAGGAATATTGACTTTCACTTGTTTCAACACCTCCAAAATATCCTGAGAGTTAGAAAGACGTTTTGGTGTAACCAACCGTTGGGGGGAACGAGCAACCGGCTTCTCTAGAAGTTCGGTTCTAAATTTTGTGGGACATCACTAGATCCATCATTATTGTCCTCTTCTAGTTCTTGAGGCTTTTCGGGCCTAAGGAAGGGTTTTATCAATGATCTTCCCACTCCTAAGAGTGGTGATGGATTTAGCGTGTCCCATTTGATTTGAAGAGTGGGATCATTTATCTCGTATTGCGGTTTAGGATTGGGGAGCGGTTGTGCGGGAAGCATCCCTTTTCATAACCGTCATACGTGAATCTATTTTCGCATAAAGTCGTAAGTCCATGCCTTCGCTCGAGTCGGCTCTTGTATGGGATTTTGAACAGGTTCTTCTTGAGGTTTCCCCCGATTTTGATTTTGATTAAAGAAACTTTGAGGGGTATAAATTTGTCCATTCCTCCAACTAAAATTTGGATGATTTCTCCACCGAGATTGTATGTATTGGAGGTAGATCCATTGAAAGGTCTTTGATAGTTATTTACGGCATTGGCTTGCTCATTCAACACTCCTCGAAAAATGAGATATGGTAGGACAATTTTCGGTTGTGTGAATATTGCAATCACAGATCTGTGAAACAATTTCATTAACCTTATCCTTCTTTCCTTCCATGGCCTCGACTCTTCGAGTGAGATTAGTCACTTTAAAATTTACATCATCCTCTTCTTTTAGGAGATATACTCCATCTTTCTCCTTAGATTGAGTTGGCCTAGGCGTGGTGTTTGATTTTGGGTAATGGTCCCATGATTGTGCATTCTCGGCAAGTCTATCGAGGTAATCCCATACCTCGTCGACCTCTTTATTCATGAATTCACCATTACACATTGTCTCGACCAGTTGGCGCATGGAAGATGTCAGTCCATCATAGAAAAAATTTGTAATGCGCCACATTTCAAAACCGTGTTGTGGGCATGAACTGACAAGATCCTTGAACCTTTCCCAACATTGGTAGAATGTTTCATCTTCCTTTGGGGAAGTTCATGATTTCTTTTACGAGGGTAATTGTTTTATGGTGTGGGAAAATTTTCTTTATGAATTCCCTCTCGCAAATCATTCCATGTGCCAATGGATCTAGGACGCGCGATGAATGTAACCACGTCTTAGCCTTTTCTTTCAAGGAAAAAGGAAAGAGTTTCGACACTGATTGTATCCTCGGATACATTGGGAAAGTATAAGGTGACTATAATCTCATCGAACTCTTTCAAATGTAAGTATGGACTTTCGATTCAAGCCCATGGAATTTAGGAAGGAGTTGGATAATACGGCTTGATGTCCATATATCCTGTGTTTTCGGGAAAAATCATGCATGAGGCGTACTCACCCCGCCGGTTGTAAATAATCTCGTAAGGTATGCATGAGGCGGGGGTGCTTGAAGCATCTCATTCTCATCATGTACTTCCTCATCCATACATTGAGGTAGTGCTTGAGGTTGATTTTCAGCTATAACCTCAATTAACTCAGGGGAATTCGAGCGGTGTCTAATCCTGCGATGGACAGTCAACCCCTCAACTAACCCTCCTTCAGTCAAGAGACGTCGATTGTCGTCACGGGCCCACTTGGGCATGAAACACTCGCAGCCCTCAGTTAAATTCTAAACCTAATCCTAAGAAAGAAAATGAAAATCTAGAAAGAAAGATAGGGTTGGGAGGAAGTTACCAAATTGGAGTCCCTAAGCTAAAGACCTGCAAAATAAAACAAAATAAGTTAGTTCAAAATAGAAGAAATTTCTAGAGCAAATCAAATCTAAAGAGTTAGGAAATCTAGCAAATCAGAAAGAGTTTACCAAATTAGAAGTTCTATCTTAACAACCTACAGAATAGGAAATAGGTTAGTTCTATGAATCAAATAGAAAACAAAATTAAAAATTAAAATTAGTAAAATCCTAATCTTAAACTAACTCTAAAACCAATTAATTTCAGAAAATCGTAGCCGTCGGTCAACACCAAGAACGCGCCAAAAACTTGTTCACTCCCCCAAGTATAGGGTTGTGATGTAGTAATAACTCGGTAAGACCGAGGTCGAATCCCAATCTGGAACTTGTACGTTATCTGAAACCAACTAGAACTAGAACTAGAATGAGATGAAATCTAAATTGATTTGTAATTCGAGGAATAATGGTGAAATATTTAATCTAAAACTTAGGAGAAAATTCAGAGAAGGGAACTAGGGATTCAGAGTATCCACTTGTAGAGATCAGGGAGATCTTATGCCTGCCTTACAAATTAACTGAACTGCCATTGATATAGGTTTCAAGAGATGAGAGGTATATGAATTAGAATGGATTCCATCACCAAACTATGCCCAGGAGACAAAGCAAACAACAGAATTAATCTAATTACCAACCAATCAACATGCCATGAAGGTTAGGAAGTGCGACATCCAACCATGCCAGGAGACGATGGTGAACAATGGGCTTCTGACGTCATAAACATAAAGAGGAAAAGAACATGCTCAAAGCCATTGCGGACCCATTGTAATTTCGGTCACAATGACCATTAAATTAAACCGAAAACATTCCCGAATAAAAACCCAAATCAACATCAAATTCGGTCCCTAGACAAAGGCACAAGCAAAGAGACACCCCCATCACGCTACAAGCTTCACCTCTTAGCCCTAGCTAAGAGGTTTAGCCACACATGAGTGGACTAGATCTCTCAAAATAAAATAAAATAAATAAATTAAAAGCAAAGAAGGAAAAATACAACTCCACTTCCTTTCTCTCTCTCTTCACCCACGTTCCAACAAAAACTTCTCTTCCTTTCTTTTTTCTTTTTTTCTTTTCAGCCGTCTAAGCTTTTTCTTTATACCCAGCTGTAGGCGGTGGGCTCCCTGTAACAGCCACTTGCGGGAAGGGTAAATTTTTGTAGGTTCTTGCATGTCCTATTGAATCAACTCAAGCCACCATTCAACCTGCGTTTGACGGTGGAACTCGCGTGATTGCTTGTCTTGGACAAAAAGACACCTAGGTGAGGATCACGTCCCCCCTCTGGAGTGAATGGACGGGTCTGATCATCCATATGATCAATGGGTGGGGCCCACTACTCAAATCAGCGTCCGCACTCGGGGACGTCTTGTGGCGTCACGCTTGGCGCCGGCGTGCGATGATCTTGGTGGGGTCCACATAATCCAAGATTGTTTGATATATCCACCCCGTCCATTATCTTTTTCTCGAAATTTCGAACAGGGATGGACGGTTCTCGTTATCTGTTGATGTGGCCCACTGAGACAGTCAGACTGCACGACAGTTGAACGGTCCTTTTACGATTGTTGTAGCGATCATGTACATGTGTATGGACGCCAAAATTCAGCATGAAGTCGACTGGTTTTTCTCCCTCGTCCTGATGAACGGTTCGGATCAGTCATTTAGAGCATGGTGTGGGCCCACCGAATCTCGTCCGAGACTCTGTTTCGGCGTTCGCAGCGGCGGAAAAACAGGGAATCAAATCCCTTAGAAAACGATCGGTCTTTGTCCGGTGCACTCATACTATGCACATGCACCATATACTGTGGGTCCCGCTTTGATGTATATGAGAAATCAACTCATCCATTCATATTGTCAGCCATTTTAACCCTTGAGACCGGAAATGGAGCATATCCAGACACGAGCGGGCCCGAGAATCTAGATTTTATGGGCTGATCTGTCCGTTGGGCCACTTCCAGGGGGATCCGACGGTTGAAATTTGACGTGTACGGTTGATATAGGGCGTTCAGGCCATGTATGAAGTCTCGTGTCAATCGGATGGCGGGAACCCTATGATCTTGCATTCTGGACGTCCTTCAGGCCGCTTGAGCTTCAGTTTCTCGATTTTCTTGGATCTCGGGCGTTGATCTTGGTTCACTGGGGTCTGTCCCTTGCTCGGTGACTTTGGAGTGCCAAATTCATGCTTTTACGATTTTGATTAACGCTCCGATTGAATCTGCAACAAACACAATTAAAACCGGGGCGTTAAAGAGATATGTTCGTAAATCAGCGAGAATTCAGGGTCGATATGCAATGTTTGACCCTCAACATTCAGATGTACCCTGTCGGAACTGTGGATGAAGCAGTTCAATTGACGGGTAGGGCAGAAACACAACTTGCAAGAGTTCCTACTCGTCCCTATCCTTCAACTCGACCCCCCATGACGGGTCTCACACAGGATCCAGTGTTGGCACGAGGAAAAGATCCAGTAGGAGAACGTCCTCAACCTCCTACAACCGAAAACCGTGATACGGGGAGCGGCTCATCCAGACCTCAACGCGCAGCACTCACAACAGCGG